>JAKSZU010000001.1:11735455-12250455 GCA_026018925.1 Tupaia tana
TCTATTTCATTTATTTCTGCTCGAACCTTTATTATTTCTTTGCGCCTGGCATTTTGGGGATTTGTTTGTTGTTGTTTTTCCAATTCTCTGAGGCATGATGATAAGTTATCTAGTTGCCATCTTTCTGTCCTTTTCTTATGTGCACTAATTGCTATGAATTTTCCTCTTATGACTGCTTTTGCTGTGTCCCATAGATTCTGGACACTTGTGTACTCATTATCATTAGTTTCCATAAATTTTTTTATTTCAGCCTTAATTTCTTCAGTAGTGAAGAAGTCATTCAGAAGTAGGTTGTTCAGTTTCCATGTGTTCGTGTATTTTCGGGGTTGTGTCTTGAAATTAATCTTGAGTTTAATTCCATCATGGTCAGAGAAGATGCTGGGTACAGTTTCTATGCCTTTGAATCTATAAAGGCTTGATTTGTGTCCTAATATATGATCTATCTTTGAAAAGGTTCCATGTCGGGGTGAGAAAAATGTATATGTTGTGGATGTAGGGTGGAAGGTTCTATAGATATCTGTCAAGCCCATTCCATTTATAGTATCATTTAAGTCCTGTATCTCTCTATTTATTTTCTGTCTAGAAGACCTGTCTATAGGAGATAATGGGGTGTTGAGATCTCCAACAATTATAGTATTTCTCCCTATCTCTCCTTTTAGCTCCAACAGTCTTTCCTTCACATATTTAGGCGCACCTGAGTTGGGTGCATAGATATTTATAAGGGTTATGTCTTCTTGCTGGATTACCCCATTTACTATTATATAATGCCCTTCTTTGTCTCTTCTTACAGTCTTTGTCTTGAAATCTATTTTGTCTGAGATCAATATCGCTACTCCAGCCTTTTTTCGATTTCCATTTGCATGGAGTATCTTTTTCCAGCCCTTGACTTTTAGTCTATGTATGTCTTTATCCATAAGGTGAGTTTCTTGTAGGCAACAGATAGAGGGTTTCTGTTTTCTTATCCAGTCAGCCAGTCTATGTCTCTTTACTGGAGAATTTAATCCATTGACATTCAATGTAATTATCGATATTTCCGTACCTGATCCTATCATTAAGTGAGCCATTTTCTTGGTTGCTCTTTGTTCTCGTATAACTGTCTCTGATTTTTTAGTTTTCCTGGTATAATACTCCCTTCAGAACCTCTTGAAGAGCTGGTCTGGAGTTGGTAAATTCCTTCAAATTTTGTTTATTCGAGAATGTTTTTATCTTTTTTTCCCATATGAAAGATAATTTTGCCGGGTATAATATTCTTGGTTGAAATTGTTTTTCACTCAACACTTTTACTATGCTTCCCCATTCTTTCCTTTCTTGCATTGTTTCCGCCGAAAGATCCGATGTTAGCCTGATGGGGTGACCTTTGTAAGTAACCTGGCGTTTCCCTCTTGCCAACTTTAGTATCTTGTCTTTGTCTGTTGTTTTTGCCAGTCTGGCTATAATGTGCCTTGGAGAGGATCTTCTTGGGTTGATTCTACCCGGGGTCCTATGTATTTCCTGGGTCTGGATATTTGAGTGCCTTTCTAGATTTGGAAAGTTTTCTTCCAGGATCTCATGGAATAAATTATCTAGGCCCTTATTATTTTCTTCCTCTTCTGGAATACCTATTATCCGGATGTTGGGGCGCTTGATAGTATCCAGTATTCCTCGTATATTATCCTCATTTTTCATGGTTGTTTTCTCAATCTTCTTGATGCTTTTTTCTAGGTCAGATGTTTTGTCTTCTACGTTAGATATTCGATCTTCTGCCTGGTCTAACCTACTTTTAATACTTTCAAGGGAGGTTTTGATTTCCTGTATCACATTCTTCATTCCTAAAAGTTCCATCTGGTTCTTGTTTAAGGTATCCATTTCTTCTTTCAAGTCATTGAAGGACTTCCTCATCTCCTGGAGCTCCTTGTCTCTTTTCTCTTCCATCTCAGTTAGTTTGGTCACTACAAATAATCTGAATTCCTTATCAGACATGTCCACGACGTCCATTGTATTGACTGTGGGTGATGTAGGCTTGATGATTTCCCTTGAGGGAGAGGCCTTTTGTTGGTTGCTCATATTTCTGGAGCCTCTGCGATTGTTCTTAGTCATTAGGTATTCTATATGTTTCTTCCTAACTGATTGTTAATAGTTGTACAGGCTTAGAAAATTGATGATTTCCCTTATGGTTGGCCTACCTGTTGCTCACAATTACCATTAACTGTTGCCACTACCCTGGATGGCCCAAAGTCCTCACTGTCTCTAAGGACAGGTGAGCCTACAATTGACTGAATAAGCAACACCCCAAGAGCAAAGAAAAACAAACTGAAATCACCAGAATTCAGAGTCCAAAGGCTAGTGGGAAAGTGTCAGAAGATGAGTGACAGGACCAGGTTGGTCAGGTCTGGAGCCTGAGTCCGCCTGGTGCCCGGAACTGCTGGCCGGCTCAATCCGGATTGCGGGTGGGGTGGGGTGGGAGTTCGCCTTAAAGTCCCAGACAACCAACCTGGGGTCCAAGGAGGAGAAACGGTGGGGATGCGTGGAGATTCAGAAGGGTTGGGCCTGCAGCCTGAGTCCGCCTGGTGCCCGGAACTGCTGGCCGGCTCGATCCGGATTGCGGGTGGGGTGGGGTGGGAGTTCGCCTTAAAGTCCCAGACAACCAACCTGGGGTCCAAGGAGGAGAAACGGTGGGGATGCGTGGAGATTCGGAAAGCTAAAGTACAAATTTATAAATGCAATATGGGAGTGAACAGGTGGCAAAGTGGTTAAGGTGCTGGACTCCCACATGGCTGACCATGGTTTGAGTTTCAGACCTGGCAGCTGGAAAATCACGCCAGACACATGTGCATGCATGCCCAAAATTCTGAGAGAAAGGACTGCAGTGTGGCCATTCTTCCTAGGGGGTGATTTTTTACTTTTCCTCCCTCTGAATCTCTCTGTCTCTCTCCTTTCCAGTGAACACATGCACCCTATGACAAAAATATAAAAATAAATTATTAAATAAAATAAAGATAAATAAATATGTATTGTGTGGTTGTCAGTGCTTTCTGTAGTGAGTACTAACAAAAAGGAATGACATAAAAACTGAGAAAGGCATTCTCTGCATTGGAGAACTGGTTGGAAGTCTGAGCAGTCATTAAACTGGTAGATTATTAAGTGAGAAGTGGCTATATTAAATGGAAATATTTTCTTAAGTTGCCTTTTTCTCTGGTCCACAGTTTATTTAACTATGTTGCTTAATTTCTGAATATTTGTGGATTTTCTGAGGTATCTCTCTTTTGATTACTGATTTCTGATATGGTCGGATGTCTGACTTCAATTCTTATAATTTACTGAGACTTGTGCATAGACCAGTATATAGTTTATTCTGGAGAGTGTTCATGTGCACTTAAAAGAATGTATTCTGCATTTGTGGTGTTCTGTGAAATCAATTATGCTATAGAATGCAGATATTTGGTATATACTAAGTGGGGACATACAATGCCTCTCTTCCATAGTCTTGCTTGCTTTGCTTAGCATTCAACTTTCCATATTTGTACACTTTATATCAAATGCCAGAATCTCATTTTTTTAAATGATGGAGTAGTATTCTGTAGTGTATATGTGCCACACTTTTTCAATGTATTCATCAGTTCTTGGACATTTGGTTTGATTCCATGTCTTAGCAATTGTGAATAATGCTTCAATAAACACGATGTGCAAGTGTTTTTCTGACTGTATTTTCCTATCCTTTAGGTAGATACTCAGGAGTGGTAGTTCTACTTGTAGGTCTTTGAAAACAGTGTGGGAGGAGGATGGTAAATAGAGGGAAGTGGGAAGGAGGGAATCAAGGGGGAAAAAGAAACAAAACATTTAATGAAAAATTATCTGTTGATGATAATGTATATGTTAATATTTTGACTGGTCTAATATATAATGTATTCATGCTTGGAAATTAATTTTTATAAGTTATAAACATGTACAGTGATCTAATATAAAAAAAGAGAAGAAAAGAATTTTTAAAAATCAATTATGTTAAAACAGTTACCTTGACAAGCTGTGTCTGATGCATCTTTCATGAGCAGGAGAGCGACACCTCTCACAGTAGAGGAGTGGGCCACTTCTCTGGGTTCAGAGGGCCAAGGAATCTGGGAATACAAGATTTCCAAGGGCATAGACTTGTGTTCCTATCCCAGGCCTTACCATTTACTCCTGTCCAGAAAGGGTCCTGAGCTTGCCACAGCACTTCTTAAGTGGTGAATTCAATTTTCTCTGGAGCACCACTCTCCCTGTAATGAATTCTGGACCTGGCCTCAGCTTTCTACACTATTTATCTACAGGAGATGAGAGTCTGGATGTGCTGTGAAGGAGCATCCTGGCTTTCATGCTGTGTCTTAGGCACCAGCAGCATTTCTTTTTTTTTTTTTTTTTTTTTTCTTTTCTTTTTTTGAAGAGGTATAGGGCGTGTGCACTCACCAGAAAGACAGAGAGAGACAGAGAGGCAGAAAGTGAGAAATCACCCCCCAGAGGGAATGGCCATGCCACAATCCCTTCTCCTCCATTCTCCTTCCTCTTGGGATGTTGGGCACGCACACACACATGCCCGGCGTGAGTTTAAGCCAATACAACCACAGCACTTAGCAGCAGCCATCTCTCTTCCCTAGTCCGTATAATCACTGTTTCCCCCAATTGTCTCTAATGCTTGAGACATTGTACCCCACTCAGTGCATTACCTTCCTTTTATATCCCATTTCAGGTCACTACTAGTGGATGTTTTAACCGTTGGCCTACTACTACCTTCCAGAAGTCAGAGTACTCTATCTACTGCTACCCAATGGGTGGTCCAGCTCCCAAATCCCTGTTTGAGTCTGTAAGTCAGTGAAGGAAGAAAGTTTGGATGAGAAGATGAATTAAACTGTGAGGCAGCTGTAGCTGAGCTCTGGCTAATGGAATAGGAGGTTCTCGAGTGGAGAATGACCCTCCACAATTGTCCCCAACTGTGGCCCTTCCACTCCAAACCAACCAGTCTTTAGAAATGGGCTGCAATGGGTGCGTGTGCTGGGAGTGGGGGAGCATAACCTCAGACAAGTCAGCTTTCATGGGCTGAAGGCAAAACTGAGAGAAAGGGACTCAGCTAGGGACAGTGACTCACACTTTTCGCTTGTCCAATACTCCTGGCTGCTGTGGCAATGGGCTCAGTCTTTTGAAGGGTATCTGGATGGAATATCACAACGTCCATATACCACTATGGACAAATAAGTCCTGAACATTGCCTGTTCTTCTGGAAGTCACCAATGATTTTCAGATCCATTTTTTTTGCCATCAACAATATGATTAGTGTAACAGAGCACAAAATATGTAGTCAGAGCTTCTACAATACTCCACCCGAAACTACAGCTATAGTTCGTTCATTCTCATCTATAGGCCAACAACTCTATTGAGGCCACGCCCTTACAATTTATTGAACTAGCTCTGCATGGACAGGTAGTCTAGCCAGGGCTACCATGTTCAGTGAGGCAGGTTTCATACCATAGAACTGTACATGGAAGTTTTGATTTAAACAAAGGCCAGTATAGATCAGGAAGCATCTTTTCCATCATGATCTTTTTTTCTGGAACACCATGTTTTCTCCATGTTATGCCCAACACATGTCCTATAGGTTTTAGGATAAGTAATTCTTAGCTTTTATAATGGGAGCAGGAAGAAAGAGGAAAAATAATAGGAACAAAGAAAGATTGGTTTTTGTGTGAAATTGGCTCAGATGGAGACGGATGAGGTGGGAAGACAGCATACCATGTAGCTTCATGTGAGTCCCATATCCTCATCCTGTCCTTGGGGTCATAGAGCTGTCAATTAGGCAGAAAAATGGTGGAGGACAACAAGGACCCTTAGGAAGTAGTCCATAGAAGCAGTACTAGTATAGTGTCCCCTCTCTGGGCTAGAGGTGGTAGAGCAGCTCTAAGCACCCCTCACACATCACTCTCCAATCTCCCAGGCTCTAAATGAAATAGGGGTCAAAAGAACGGGCAGATCGTTGGTTATACAGACGGTATCTCAGAGAGGGTGAGAAGAGTTGTAGACAAGCACATAACATCACTTTTATTGCAAATGGTGTCCCCAGATTACTTTGATCATTACAAGGCTGGAGTCAGCTCACCTCCTATCTTCCTTTTAGAGGGACAAACTGGAAAACTGAATAGGCATGACGTGGAAGCATGGCCCACGTAATCTCAGACTAGAATAGAAGCATGGATGAGGGAACTGGGAGAGCAGAAGTAAAACAGAGAAACAAAGTGTCTTCACATTACTAGCTTCATTTTAGTGCCAATGCTGATGAATGGGTTGTCAGGGCACTTAAGAAAGGATAGACGCTTTCATGGAGAACACTGATGCTTATTCGTGATATCATCTCCGTTGTTATCTGCCACTACCTAACAAGCCACCTCGGAATGTAAGGTTTAAAAAACAGCCATGTTGGGACCAGCAGTTAGCGTAATGGCTATGTCACTGGATTCCCATGTAGTTGACCACTGTTAGAGTCCTGGACCCGGTGACTTAAACTCATGCCAGGCATGTGTGCATGCGTGCCCAAGATCCCGAGAGGAGAATCGAGGAGAAGGGATTGCGGCGTGACCATCCCCCGTGGGGGGTGATTTCTCACTTTCTGTCTCTCTGTCTCTCTCTGTCTTTCTGCCAAGCGCATGTGCCCTATAGCAAAAACCTCTCCAAAAAAAAAGAGAAAAAAAACCTGCTATGTGCTCATGATTTTGCAGGTGAGAAAAATCTGGGCTGATCTCAGCTGAACGGCTCTTCCGCTGGTCACACTGGGGTTGTAACATGGCTGCTGTCCTCTAGTGGCTTAAGCTAGGTGCTCTAAGATGAGCTCACTTACGTTTCTGGTCACAGGTGCTAACTGTTGGCTTGCCTAGTTCTCATCTTTAGCAGGCTAGTCCAGGCTTTTTTGCCATAGGGCGGGCGCCACCACGCCCCTAGTCCAGGCTTTTTCATGGAATGGTTTCAGGTTCCAAGAGTGTGAGGGCCGAAGCTGCAAGGCCCTGTATTGCCTATGCTTTGAAGTTGCACAGGCTCACACCTGCTGCATTACATTGGTCAAGGTCAGCTACAAATCCAACATAGATTTGAGGCAATTTATGGTTCAGGGGGCGTGGCTTCCTGGAAAATAGATTTTTGCGACCATATTTAAAAATAATGCATCTCATGGCTAAAGCTAGTGAGGGTATGAATACAAGGGAGCTGTGAGTAGCAGAGTCATGGCATGCATATGAACTCGTCTTGCACCATTTGGCCTTTTAACCAGATTTGCAAAGAAGAACTGTGAAGGTTTCCTTTTAAAAAGGAAAAGGGGACCAGAAGATGGCATAATGGTTACTTCACTGGATTTCCACGTAGTCAACTGAGGTTCGAGTTCTGGACTCGGTGGCTTAACCCTCACACAGGGTACATTGTACATGCCCCAAATCCTGAGAGGAGCATAGAGGAGAAGGTCACCCAGGGGGTGATTTCTCGCTTTCTCTCTCTGTCTCTCCAGTGAGCACATGTGACCTATAGCAAAAATATCTTTCTAAAAACAAAAGCAAAGACAACTAAAGAAGGAAAAAGGCCGGGCCAACAGGTGGTGTGGTGGTTAAGGCACTGGATTCCCACATAGCTGACCACAATTGGAGTCCTGGACTTGGCAGCTTGAAAATCACACTGGGCATATATGTTTGTGTTCCTAAGATCCTAAGGTGAGAATGGGAGAGAAAGACTTGCAGCATGGCCATCCCCCCCCCGGGGGGTGATTTCTCATTCCCTCTTTCTATTTATCAGCAAGTGCATGTGCCCTGTGGCAAAAATCTACCCAATATATAAATAAGGAAAGGGGTTACTTTAATATCCCAATAAATGCTTGTCATTGTGGGACAAAAACCAGAGCTCCATCACTACGGTAGGTTTAAATGGTTTAATGAATTTTCAACTTTTCTTCTTGGCCAAAGGCCATGTGAACGTGTGTGTGTATGTGTGTGTTTTAAGAGAGAAAGAGGGAGAGAAAGTACCCTACTATGGGAGCAGGTCTCATTGCAATCTTTTCTCCTTCCATTCCTCCACTCCATCATGATCCTGGACACACGTGAGCATTTCCTAGCATGGTTTTCAAGCTGCCAGGCTGGAATTCAAACCATGATCAGCCATGTGGGATCTGTTCCCTCTGCATGGCACTTAACCTCTGTGCTATGGGGCTGGCCTGGAACTTTCAGACTTTTTGATATTGCTTATCTGAGCTGAAATAAGGTTAATGATGCCATAAGAAGGATTTACTAGTGCTCACGGCTAAACATAAAACCATAGACGTCCTGCTTAAATTAGAATTGTAAGTGGGCTTTCATTTGAGCAGCTAAATCAAATCGTTGAAATCTACAAATATTCCAAATGGAAATGACTTAACCACAGGTAGCATGGGACACTTTGTGAGAATATGATCACTTTAATAATCAGAAGTGGGGAGAAACGTTAATGGGGATGAAACTGATGTTTTCTGCACACCTACCATGTGTCAGGTATGTAGCACATATTAACTCATTTGCTACTCCCAGAATCTCAGTAGTAAGTGGGATTATCCTCCATTTTACACAAGAAAAATGAGAGGCTCGGCAATGCAGGTGACATGCCAAAAGTTGTCACCTTAGATAGTTTGAAGGTCATAATTTTATCTGAATCTCCCCATTGTCCTAGTTCTTCTCCAGTCTTTATTGAGATTTATATGTATCTTATATATGTATTCAAGTTAGGCACATTTTAGCCTACTTTAAGAAACTGCATATCATAAGCATTTTTTAGTTGCAGCACAATTTCATAATCATCCTTGTGAATGAGTGCATACTATTTTAATATTTCTTTGATAAACTAAACCGTAATGTAATTCACCATCACCCCGATTCGGACATCTAGAATCATGAATTAGATGAAATCTGACTTAATACCATTTCTGGAGATGGTTGTAATTATTTGCTGGATCAAACGTTGTGTTTATAATTCATCTGGGCCTTGTCAATTTTTTTGTTGTTATTATTTTCCTTGAAATGGTATTTCTTAATAAGATTAGACCTGCTTAAATAATTGTAGGAGAGGGAGTACATGAAATGAGGCACATAAATATGTGCCACTCATTGCACAAAACACCTTCTGCTTATTTCAGGAGTGGTTCTGTTTTTCAGAACAATCCTGCTTACACAAACCTGCTTGCAGTATTTTTTTTTTTTTTTTTTTTGCTTGCAGTATTTTCAGACTCATCAGGAAGAGTGAGGTTAGAAGAGTTAGGAGAGATGCACTTCTCACCTCTAACCAGTAGATGTCTCTATTTCATTCAACCCTCTATTGGCAGGTTGCTCCTGAATAGGAGACAGGAGCAAAATCTCTGGGAAGAAGCTGTCCCATTCCTTTTGTCACCTCCCACCAGCCTCCAGCTGCCTCCTCCTCCTCCCCTCACCTAGTTTCCAGGTTCGAGGCATAAAGGTAATTGAAACAGGAATGCCATTTGATTTAAACACATTCTCTACTTTACCAAATATGTCTGCAAAGTGGGAAAGGTGGCTGAAAGCAATCTCTACCCAGCTGAAGCTTTTTCTCTTTAAATAGCACCACACTCCGAACTAAAAGCTGTATTACTGAGTCATAACAATTAATTACATTCAGAGGTGAGAAGACAGGATTTAACGCTCTAATGCGATTTGAATTTAGGCTGTTATCTCATCCCACTGCTATTTAAAACAAAATCACTTTTCCACGGAAGCATCTGCAACTAAGGATGGTTTCAAAGCTTAAGTCGAAGACATCCCTGGCAACTGAATATTCCTGTTTTAGCTTCCTGAGGGGTTTAATATGCACATTTGGATTTCCTAGACTTTCATAATGAAGTGCATCCCTTTCTACCTTGGGGTTTGCTAAAAGAAAACATGGGGTTTGGAAATCTATTCATCAGGTATTTTCTAGGTGTGGGAGGTGTGCAGGATGAGTTACTGGAAAACGAACAAATGTCATCTCCAACCAGAGGCCACATCATAAGGCATCTACATGCATTTCCATGGGAGGCTGACATGGAACCTCAAGGGAAGAGCAAGCAGCAGGGGCTGTAGAGTGGAACAGGTCAGTGCATTTTTCAGGCAGGAGTAGAAGGGTAGGGTAGCATGGATGTCTGATGAGACAAGAGACCGGCCCTTCAAAGGCAGCTCCGTGGCTTTGCCACAAGCTTCTTCAGGGGCACCAAAACTCCTGGACTAGCCTGGGCAGAAGCACAGACAGCTGCTGCGTGATCCAGAAGAAGCTGCCTGCAACCCTGGATCTGAATCGCCAAGGTGACTCTCCTCTGTGTAACTCTGACCCACGGGAGATGGGACTTTTGTCCCTTGAGGAGTTGTTAGGAGGACCTGAGAGGCTAAGGGCCAGATTCTGGGGGTGCTTTGGTATCTGGAGAGCACTGTACCCATGTAGGATAAGGAAGATGCAAAGACCCTCCAAGACTTGGGAGTTTTGGCATTACCTGGACAGCTCAGGACCCAGGTGACAGATGGCTCAGCGCACCACGCCCTCAGGGCCCATCTCCTGCTTTTCGGATCCTGCCTTCATGGGCCTTGGAATCAGTGTTTGCCCTGCCTCTCTGTTCCTTCTGACCAGTATGCTTTTCCCACCATGCACCTACTCCTGCCCCCCATCAGTCTCCAGACTCAGTTTAGCATCCCAGTCCTGCCAAGTTCCCCCCACCCGCCTCCAGCCCCAGATGGTGGCTCTCTTTGCGGTGTTTCCAAGCTCAGCACAGTTAGAGGCTGGCAGTAGCCTGCCGGTGAGCTCGCCAAGCCACTCACTGGCTGTGTGACCTGGACATGTGACCTGACTGCCACGAGCCTCATTCGTTCTACTCACATGGTGGGAATATTGATGCTTACACTGCTGACCTGTCCAGCGGCCTCTGTTGGAAAGGTGGTTATTTCCCAGTGGCCACCATTATCCTCTGAGCTCCAGATCTGGTTGCTCAGGTGTGCTTACCTTTGGATTCTCAGAGCCTTCCACACACCTGGCAGACCCCAGGATGAATAAATGAGGGGAGCTTGTGTTGCCCCTCTTGTCCACGTAGAGGCTCTCTAGTCCTCTGGCCGAATGTCACCCTCAGCACGCCAGTAACCTCCTTTTCAGGTCTTGCTCCATCCCTGGGGCCCTTAACCTAAAAAGCTCTCTCCTTCCCTTCTGCACACATCGGCCGCCTTTTATTTTCTTCCTGACATTTATCACCACCTGAGACAACACCCACCTGTCCCTGTGTCTTCCGGTCATGGCGGGCTCCCCTAACAGAATGTAAGCTCATTGGAGGGGAACATGCTGCTGGCTTTCTATCCTGGCTGCTGTGTCCCCAGGACCCAGTACAGGGGCTGAAGCATCATAGGTGCTCAGTTAACTCCAGTGGGACGAATGCATGGAAGCCTCTCTACCCCTCATTTCTGGGCACATCACAAGCTCCCTTAGGGGATCCCTGCTAAGCAGGAGCCTGGGACCCCCCTGGGTAAGAGCATCTTTCTTTAGGACTCTCCCCTCCACGTCCCCGGTCTACAGGCCCTTCCCTCCCCGAGACAGAAGGTTCCCTCTCCCAGTCGCGGGGAGCAGAGCAGGTGAGGCTGGACTCGGTACTTCTCATTCGCGGGGATTTGGGGGTGGCCGGCTGTGCCCCACGCCCCACCGCAGACCCCGGGAGCCCGCTTCCCGGCGGGCGCCCGCCCCGGGCATGCTCAGAGCGCGCAGGTCCGGGCGACAGCGGCGGGGGGAGGGAGCGGCCGCCGCCGTGCGCTCGCCGGCCCGGGCGGAGCTGCGCAGTGCTCTCGCAGCTGCGCCAGGACAGCCCCGCGCCGCCGTGCCCACAAGTTGCCGGCAGCAGACGCCGCGCCGCCTCCTCCTGCTCGAAGCCCCCTGTGCCCACCCGGCGGCGGCGACCAGTGTCAGGACGCACATCCAGGGGACACCGACCCCAGATGTAAAGCGGGACCGCAGCTCCTCGCCCCCGCCCCCGGCGCGATCCACAGAGTCTCGCCAGCGTCTCCTCTGCCAAATCCCGCGGCTGGAAGATGTGGCAGCCAGCCACAGAGCGCCTGCAGGTAAGGGGCACTTGGGAGGCCGGGGGCCAGCCTGGAGGAGGAGGTGTCCAAACCAGAGGCACCGAGGTGATGCCTCTGCCCGCTCGCGGAGATTTGCCCAAAATGATCATGTAAGACGCATCTGATGAACATGATGCTGGCCAGCTTCGCCCAGAGCCCGGCACCTGGTCGGGGTAAGGGGACGATGAAATTGACAAAGGGGTCTTGCAACTTTTGGGTTGGGGATGTGTATGTGCGTATTGGTGTATACGTTGGACTTTCTGACCAGCTATTCTAGGTTGCATTCCAATGACACCATTCACTGCTCTGGGGTTAGGATTTTTGAATCCAGATTTTCTTTATTTCCTTTTTGTCTCCAGGAAAGACAGAACGAATAATTTGTGAAAGCATCCATTTGCCAACATAATTTGGAAATATTAAGCTTCGTTTGGTTTGCTCACGGTATGCCACGTATTTTATTTCCCCGCATTCATTAGCTCTCTCCCCTTATCTCCCCTGAACCCAAGCTCTCCCAGATACTTGAAAATCAGAAGTTTAGTTTTAGTTATGTCCCCTGTCATCCCTTCAAAAGTTTTTCGCAGCTTTCTTCTGAAATGCCAAACTCGCTCTAAAGCTGGGGAGTTGGGAAGGGGTCAAAGCTTGAAAGGGATGTTTTTCCAAGAGGATCTCATGCAGTGCCACTTTGGGCCCCGGGATAGCCCTCGTTACAAGGTTCGATGTCTGTCTTTTGCTCACAAATATTCCCAAGAGGGCCAACTGTTAACTCTGCCAGACAAAAATCCACTGAGTCCTGCAGTTAAACTTTTGGCAGACTCAGAGCCACTTTGTTTCATAGTAACTTTCAAGAAGTGTTTAAGTGGCAAAATACAATAGTGTTGGAGACTGAGCACATAGAAGAGTCAGGACAGTGAGGCCAGGAGGCGCAGCTGGCCTGGGAGGGTTCTCAAGAAACATTCAGAGCCCTAAGCACAGACAGTCCCTCAGGTGCTCTGAGAGGTTGACCTTTGCCTATGGTCTGCAAACTGAGGGTTAACCTGCAGTGAGCATCCCACCCAGCAGAAATTCATGCCCCGCTCCCCCCCCCCCCCCCCCATCTTTTTGCATCTCCTGGAGTCTTGATTTGTAGGATATATGTTTGTTTAAGAGTCTGAGACCAATTCCATGGGGTCTCAATGAGAATGAACAAAAAAACTGGCCACATTAGCCTTGGAGCTGGGGAGCTGGGGGACCAATGTCCTGACCCGTACTTGTCTCACTAAGAGAATGTTAACATCCAGTCTCAAATGATTGGCAGGAGGTCATGTAAGCCTATTTTGGCAGTAGGACCAGATCCCCTTGGTGCATTTGAATTCCTTGTTCAGTTTAAGGCATGGTTCTGATCTAAAGGAGCAGGAGGATTGAGGAAAGGTGGCAGGGTCCCCATCCAAGCAAGGAGACTAGCTCTCGGAAAAGTCCGTGGATGTGGCCAGAGTTCCTCGAGGTGACTTATATAGCTTGGAGACCTGTGTCTCTAAAGAGTTTGAGGATTTTTGTCTTTAAAAGTTATACCTATTGGCATATTTCACATAGGGAGCCTGGAACACTCTAGAACACGTGGCCCTCAGCAGGCAGTGCTTTGGCTTGCGTTCCCCATTTAGATCCTTCCTTGTTGGAAGTGTCTCCTGGTCTCCTGTGAAATATGCACATATATGTCTGGCATGAGTCTGGTTTATTACCATTCACATTTGCAATGCGTGTTTTTTTGTTTGCTTTTTGGCGGGGGGAGGTCATGTTGTAAGAGCCCATGTTTTAGACTTCCAAAAGTTCAGGTGAACAGGGCTTAGTACGGATCCAGATCTAGTCACCTTGGGAAGGTACTTACCAACGTGGGGGCCTGACTTTATTCTTTCCAATTTTAAATGACTCAGTGGACCCGGTTCTCTTTTAAAAGTACATCTGATGACTTGAGATTATAAAGTGAGCCAACTGAGGGGGAAAAAAATCTTCATAGTCATGGCTTCTTCCCAAATAGTGGCTCCAACTCTTCTTGAAAACACACAATTTGTATGTTTTTTTTTTCTCTTTTTGTTACTGGGGGCAGGAGCTTCTGAGGGTGAGGTGGTGAGTGAGCTGCTTGTAATAATATTTTATTTACATTCCTTGTGGTTATCTTTGTCATGGTCTCTGTTTGCTGTCTGGAATTTTTTCTTCCCATTTTGCCCTCCAGGCATCATGGTTTAGAAAGTTGGTTTTCCATTCCTCGGTGAGCGGGATGCTTGGCCGTGCCCAGACACCCAGCCACGGAGATGCAGGGGAAATCCCATTCCTTCAGGAAACAGATGATCAGTTCTGCTTTTTAATAATGTCTAAGCCACACCCTCCTTTCACAAAGCTCTTTAACGTCTCAAGCCACCTCATTTATTTTTTTCTTATTAATTTTTAATATAAACACTCTAATACAAACATTCTAATTTAGATAAGCTGGAGAAGACAGTGTTTTAGGACTGGAGAGTCGATTCATTGTATGGATACTAAAAACAAAAAAGCTATGGGAAGAAAAGAGCAACATCCTTTCTCAATTGACTTTGTTAGTTCTTAGTAGATTATGCCGATTCTAAAGGTCATGGCCCTTGGGGTGCAGCAGGACTTTGCTTAGACCAGACCGTCTCCCTCTAGCAAATTGATTTTTGAATATAGCAACCAGCTCCTTGGCTTGGGAAATAACATCTTTGATCATGCTTAATTATCATTAGCATTATATCATTACATCCTTCTTTACCAAAGGAAAGGATGGTGATGTTTTTGCATGTGAGGTTTGGCTGTCTGACCCAAATCCAGTACACGGGAAGGGAACTGTTACCCGGGGCAGGGCTGAGCTGGGTAATTTCTCATTCACTCCCAGGAGCCGCGGCAAGTTCATCTGCTCCCTTGAATGTTAAAACTTCTGTTGCATCCCAGTGAAGCCCTCGCTGGGAGCCTCTGCCACTGGAAATATAATAGGATCAAAAAGGCTGTGAAGATTTAAATTACCACCCCAACTTTTAAAAATGAATAAATATGAATTCTTCTCTTTTCACCTTCTCTGCACAGTGGATTTTTTTTTTTTTTTTTTTTTTTTTAACTTAAAGGGACCCAGGAGAATGATCCATTTTTTAAAGAAGCAGATTCAAAGCAGGTCCTTTTCAGAAACGTAAACAGGACTTTTTAGTAGGAAAAAATCTAAGTATTGGTTTTTAGAAAACAGAAATGAGATCACTTCTGTCCTTGCTATTTTACAATTTGCATGGAGTTCCTGATTGACTTAATTGTTGTGCTGGGTGGATCTCTTAGAAGTGACGGATTCATCCGTGCAAGGTTGTGGGCTACTTTGGCCCCAAAGGAACATGGCTTTCCCGGAGCCAGTCTTCAGTGAGCTACCAGGTGAGTTTTCCAAAGCCAGAAAAGGAGCAGAGTGTGAGGAAGATGAACCAAGACTGAGTTTGAAACAAAGAAAGCCAAGACATCCGTGTCTGAGGTGTAGTAATTACAAGGAGAGAGTGGAGTATGACAGTAGGAGGTCATGGGCAACAAGTTCTAGCAAATTCTAATTGTACGGTGTGTGCATAACCGTCTTCCCATGAGGTGGTCTATGAAGGCTCTAATTTAGTCATCCGCCTGTCTTCCCTGAGATTAAAATCTCCCTGTGGCAGATGAACAAAATACAAAGCTGTTTATCCATAAAGCTGGGTTTTAGTTTCTCAGCTAGGACTCTTTGTTCTCTCCCTCTACTTCCTTTTTCGCTCTCATTTTGGCTGATGGCTATGCATTAGCACTTCTGAGACCAGTAGACAGGAGGAAGAGCAGGGAGAAAACCAGATCCCGAAGAAGTTTTCTTTTGGATTCTTGTTCAATTTTTTAAATATAAAGAGGTCCGAGTTTTATCTAAATACAGGAGCATTTCAGGTGAGAGTACTACCACCACTGCTTGGGCCAGCTTCCGCTGGCCCTGTCTCATCATGTCTGGCTGATCTTGTCTTGACTAGGAGTGTGGATTGTTCTAGATTGATTACACTATTATTATGCCACTTCTACCTTTCCCCAGAAAAGTGAGTTTCAAGAACCTTCCAAAATGTCGGCAAGACCGTTATGGCTTATCAGGCAGAAAGAAAACTTTGGCAAATCTGAGTCTGGTCCAGAAAGAACAAATTGACAAAAAGAACACGGATAGGGACGAGGAGATGCTAAGAGCCTGCTTTTGTGGAGCATGCACTGCACGTGTAGCACTGTGTAAGGTGTTTTATTTGAATTAGCCAGCTCATTTACCTCCCATAACCATTTGTGTCCTCATTTTGTAAAGAAAGTGAAGGCCAGAGAGCTGAAATAATTCGGCCAGGGTTGGGCAGCTACAAATAAACCAAACAGGAATTTGAACCAGGCAGTTTGGCTTCAAATATATTACCTCTACCTCCACGTCTTCCTCCTCCTTCTTTTTAAGTTTATTTAGTTCTGCCCCAAATGACACAAAAGGAGAGAGGTGGCACCCCGACAGGGTGTTGATGCCCTGATTTGACCCCCAGCTTCAGCCAGTCCCTGGTCATGGGCACGTTGTACCCTGTGTCCAGGGAGGTTTCTGGGCTTGCACTGGGAACCTTCTCACATAGGATAGCCTCAAGAGCATCTTTTTTTTTTTTTTTTTTTTCAATCACCATGCCACCATCTGGCCCTTAAACCTTACTTCTTAACCACTTTCCTATAGTACGGAAACTTGACAGGCCTGGTGCAGTATGGCGTTGGTGCCATTGTTATTTATAAATACAGTTAGAACAATGGCTGTCTGTGGACTCAGAGAGGCTGCTATCGCATTTCCTGTTGAGGCAGTGGGATTGCCTGGGCTGACCAAGATCTGTTTTTGGTGGCCCAGATCTCTAGGGCAAATAAGCGTCAGTCATACTGGAGCTGAAACTCCAAGTGCCATTTTTGAATCTCTTCAACCGGAGCACATGGTGTTTATTCTAACGAGAGACCTTGAAAACTGGAATCAGGCTAGATCACATATGCAGCTATTACATGTTGAGACAAAAAAAAGGCGTGGGATAGGAGAGAAGGCGATTGGAGAGGCCCAGACAGCTGCTTAGGAATAAGTGGAAGCTGCTTTTTCAAAGGCACAGGTTTCTCACTAGGTCAGTTTTAAATTTTGCTGTTCTTTTCATCCCTGGTAGTTGAGTAAACACAAAGCATTGGGCTTCTCATCAGCAAAGCAGATCTGGAGTTCCCAATAATGTGATGCCTCGGTCTCTCTCAGATGCAAAATGATATTTTACCTTATTGGTTCTTTCTCCCAGTTTGTCAGAAAAATGTGATTTGCAAAATGCTACCTTTGGCAAAAAATTTTCTGCCCCCGAGTTACCCATTGCCTAATGCCTGTTTCATGTTGACTGTACTGGGTTATCTTTGTATGTTAGGCAACTTTTGCATTTTGTTTGATGTTCCCTATTTACTATCCCCCCCCCACCACCACTTCCCTCCACACTGTCTCCAGTCTACCATGTAAATTAGCCTTGGAGGAGACTCTAGAAGAATCAGCCTTATAGTTCCAAGGCTACTAGAGATCAGGCTGCCTTCCACAGGGGTATTTTACTCTGTGAATAGCAGCAGTTCAGGGACCCATTAGTGGTCAGCGAATAAAACTAGTCCAGAAACTCTCAATGACGGCCAGTATGTTTCTCTCAGTCCCCATAGGCATGAATCTAAACGGAGGCTTTATATAAGTAGAGCAAGAAGAAATAGTTGAGCTGCTTGTTCAGGGACCTCGTTCAAGTCTAGTGGAATTAGTCTACTATCATTTTCTGTTTACTTAAAAAAATTTATCCCAATTTAGCTGCTAATTGGTGATAGATAAAAGCATCAGAGTGTTCACCAAGGCTGACCCCTCAGCCCTGGGACTGGAAAAGGAAGGTTTGAGGGTAAATAGACAAATGTGCTTTGTGCCTTTGGAGTATTTTAATGCTTCCAGTGTCTCAGGAGCTCTTCCACGTGATGTTGATATCATGGGGACCCCTCTTCTATTTCTCATGCTAATGGCCTGGGACTCCTCTGTCCTCTCGTAAGACTGAGGTCTTACTTTGATAAGGAATGTTCCAGTAATGACCTATTATGCCAGTTATTTACTGAATCAAAAATCGTTTGGATAAAGGAAAAAAATTCAAAACCCACAAATCTATCGCTTCATAAATAATTTTAAAAGCTACTTTTGGTATAAGGTACACATGTTCACTAAAGACAGAGAAAGAGAGAGAGAGAGAAAATGAGAAAGCATCCCCAGTGGGGATGACATTCTGCAATCCCTTCTCCATCCTCCTCTTGGGATTTTTGGGCATGCATGTACATGCACCTTGGCATGATTTTCAAGTCTCTGGGAGTGGGAATCCAACTGCACAATGGGTCATGTGGGATCCAACTTCCTTAACCACCATGCAACTGACTAGCCCATCTTTGTAAATGATTTTATTCACTTACTAGACGTTTTAGTTTAGTTTTGTAACTTCTGTGAGTTTTGCTTTCCCTGTCTGTAAAATGAAGACACCTACTTCACAGAGATTTTAGTGTATAAAGGTGCTCAATAAACAGGAGCATGTTTCCTTCATACCGGCAAGCCTGGTCATTATAGGGTCAGAGAGCTTTGACTGCATGACTGGCATTCTGTCTTCTCTCCCATCAGTCTTTGCTGTACATGTGTTAGGACCCAGGCACCGTGTCTATGGATGGGTGAGTGGATGGGCTTACCTGGGAAGGATAGTTTGCACTTCTAGGACTCTCAGTCTTGTCCCTTATTGTTCCAATTCAGTCTTAGTATTTTTTATATTTATCAGTTGTGATCACACTTTCAGTGTTTATGTTCAGAATGAAGGAGATCTCTGGCTAGCACAGCTTCGTAAGCCAAATCCGGTGTGTTAATGGCCCAGTCTGTGTTTGCTGCCTCACTCGAGGAAACTCCTTTTACTCTTGGTTTATAGGAAGGTGTGAGCTACTGAATGCAGTTACCTTTCCAGTTGGAGGCGGAGATGGTAGGTGCTCAGTGTTCAGTTTGATGGGAGTCTCTTAAGCATGTAGTATAGCAGGTGTGTTGGTGTGGGGTGGGCTGGGCTGGGGTTTGCAGGGCCATATCCTGTGGCCTATAATCAGTTGGGCCCCTGTTTTGGAAGGGTATGCTGTGACCATCTCGTACATGGGTCTGTGCTGAAATACCCAGCACATCTTTAGTTTCTGCAAGGAGATGGCTTCAACGTCAGAGGGAAGTGTTGGCTTTTGTTTGTTGCAAGTATCTTGAGGGCAGTCATTCTGAAGTTGATTATTAGAAAGTCCTATGAATACTATCGGGTCAAAAGCCCACTATCCCAGAAGTGTTATATTAAGTCCTTATAAAAGCCACTAAATACACAATTGCTCCCAGTTAGCCACAACTGAACGGTTATATAGTCTGGCCAGTGTTCTCAGTTGCTTTGGTGCCCGAATGGGGCAGAGGAGGAAGAGGGGCTGTGGTCAGGGTCCAGGGCAACCTTTCCTTACACTCCAGCAGTGTAAGGAACTGCACGGTCATTTACTGGGGATTCACTGGTAATTTTTACTTTCCCAGCTAGTTGTGATTCCAGGCCCAGAGAAAATCAAGAACTATTAGCTAGCAGTTGTAGGCGGACACTTGTAGTACTACTAGTAATTTTAGTAATCATAACAGTCCACTTTGCCTTGGCTCTTACTGTGTTCCCAGCACTTAGGTGTCCTCCCAGTAGCCCTTGGAAGCAGAGATGGGGGTCATATCTACCAGACTGGCTAACCGGTCTGCGCCCCTAAGTGCTGTGCCTCTTGTATAATGTAGCAGACATTTTGCTTTATATGGAAGATGTATTTAATTCTTGAGAAATTTCTAAGTGACAGAGATTTGGTTTTCTCATTTTTATGGCTGATGCAGCAAACGCCCAGAGAATATAGATAGCTTTTGCTTGAGTCCACCAACTGAAGAGCCTTTGCTGACCAATCCCTAACTTGATGAGGTAACGAGTGGGTGGTTTTGTCTAGGTGTCAGTGTGGGTGGTCGGGTGGTCATATCTAGTCACGACAACCTTATTACAGTTAGTATAAGTGTTGTCAGAGACTAATTTTTAAACATTATGATATAAGAGACTATCTGTTAGAAATGGACTACCTTCATGAATAACAAATGAAGCTTCTTAAGAAAATAGCCTTTCTCTCGTTTCTTCTTCCCGTCCTGAGTAGATGTGATGTCTGGCATTGCAGCATTCTCTTTGTGATTCTGAAGCAACAAGTGATAAAGCTAAAAACGAACCTGTTAAAAAGGCTGGAATGATGAAGAAAAAGACCTTGGATCATTAAGCAGCCGCTGAACCTACCTCCTAATGAAGAGAGATGTGAGAAAGATGCCATGTTATTCCATTTGTTTAAGCTTATAGAATTAATTGGGACTTTCATTACTTGTGTTTTTGGTATTCTAACTGACATGGCTACCGAAGGGCAAAAAATGCAGATTCAAACCCAGGTCTCCAAATCTTGCTCGGTGTTGTGGGTTGAATTGTGTTACCCTACTAGAACTGGTTAAAGTCTTAATCCCTGGAATCTGTCAATGTAACATTATTTGGAAATAAGATTTGCAGATATAATCAAGTTGAAACGAGGTCGTGATGGAGTAGGGTGAGCCCACGAGAGAATGACTATGATTATAGCGTGCTTCTAAGAGAGATATGAAGGCAGAGGAGACACAGAGAAGATAGGCAGAGGATGGTGTGCCGCCACTAGCCAAGGAGGGCCATGGATTCCTGGTGACCACGAGAAGCTAGGAGAGTCAAGGGACTGATGTCTCCTAGTTCTTGGATGAAGCACCACTGGCAACATCTAGCCTCTGAAGCTGTGAGAGAATAAATTTCCATTGTTTTAAGCTACCCAGTTTGTGGTAATTTGTTACAACAGACCTAGGGAACCAGTGCATTAATGGAACCATATTGCCTTTTGACTATGTTCAGTAACTTTGCTTTTTTTTTTTTTTTTCCTCTGTAGGGAGTGTGTACTCATTGAGAGACAGTGAGAGGGAAAGTGAAAAAATCTCCCCCTGGAGGGATGGCCATACCACAATCCCTTTTCCTCCATTCTCCTCTTGAGACTTTGGGCACACACGCACACATACATGGCATAATTTTCAAGCTGCCAGATCCAAGACTCGAACCACAGTCAGCCAAGTGGAAGTCCAGTGCCTTAACCACTGCACCACCTGCTGGCCCAGTCACTCTAGTTTTTAGTGATCTAGGTATCAAAAACTTTCATAGAGTCAGACAAAATGAATGCATCTATACACAATGTTTTTTTTTTCCCCCCCAAAGGGTGTGTGTGCTGCCAGAGAGAGAAAGACAGAAAGAGAGAGAAGGAAAGCGCAAGGTCATCTTCCAGGTGGGATGGCCACCATACTGCAGTCCTTTCTCCTCCATTCTCCATTCTCCTCTCAGGATTTTGGGCACTCTCACACAAGCACCCAGTGTGATTTTCAAGCCACCAGGTCCGGGATCCAAACTATGGTTGACCATGTTAGAATCCAGCACCAACCACCAAGTCATCGGCTAGCCCCTACAATGCTCTTTTTATATTGACTGTGAATTTTAAAAATGAAAACAGAGAAAAACTAAACTATTGCTTTTCTTCCTCTTTTTCGTTCTGGTCCACAACTTAGGAAAAGGCAGCACACCTTGAGTGTAAACACTTACCGGGTTGCTAAATGCAGGGTCTCTGAAAATAACAGTAAATATGCTTCCTGGTAGAAGAGAGTTAGCTTTCATACTCAGACTTGTGTCATGGGATGGGAAAGGATGCCACTTTAAGATGGACCTCAGAGAAAAGTTCCAGACAGGCTGAGACAGTGGGACTAGGATTTAGAATTTTTGTCCTTGAAACAGTTCAAATTGTTTGCAGTCTCCGTGCAGCAGGCCTTTGTGACTTTGTCTTTCCCCACCTAGGGACACATGTGTATTGACTAAAAGGTATAGCTTCAATTGACCTTCAGGACAGCCTCATGGTGTGTCTGGTTGAGTTTTGGTTTCATGGTATTTTCTAGTATTTTGTTTTGCATTTGTTTTTCACTTGGTAACCGTATAGGTTATTTTAACAAGGATCCTCTTCCTATCCTGGAACTCGCTTTTAAGACAAAAACTAAATGGTATTAGGAGTCCTGATACGTGAGTTCCCAGGCAAGCTCATCTTTAAATGCAGTAGCCATGATATAGCCAAGTGTTTCCCACCCTCACGGGACAAGGGTGAGGCATCTGTGTTCCTGTAGACCTGCCCTTACGATTTCTATTTCTTAGATGAGAATCATTCCCTTTTTAAAATGCCATTTTTCTTTTCACTCTCTTCTTTAGAAGGGGTATTGCTTTTGTGGGTAGGGATGGGAGAAGAGTGGAGAGTTATCTGGAGAAAGGGGCTTCTTCACTGTCCTCCTTCCTCAAGGCAAGATCCATCCTAATCCTCTCATGACAAGCCCTTCCTCACAGTTGCTTTGTAATTGTGGGTCTGAGGATAAACATAGATCCTGCTCTTCATTGCATGCTTTGATGCCTTCACCTCATGAATGGGCCAGCTTTTCCTTGGACATGAGAGGCATCCTGGCGGAGCAGCCACCTTTGATGTGGGACGGAGGCAACTACTGTTTACTTCTAAGTCTGCTGAGGTTGTTTCCTAGGAGCTGAGCTGGGAACTGTGGGATCTGATGCTAAGAGGTAGTTATTTTGCTTTGGGAGTTAGCATTATTGATAGCTCAGTGCATTAGTTAGCTAGCTGTGCCACAGCAGAGCACCGTAAGTGGTTAGCATAAACACAGACATTTATTGTCTCACAGTTCTGGAAGCTGGAAGTCTGAGGTCCAGGTGTTGGTGAGGTTGATTCCTTCTGAGGCTGTGAGGGAGCATCATGGCTCTGTCCTATTCTGGTGGTTCCTTGGCAATCACTGGCAGTCCTTGCATTGTGGCAGCGTAACTCCAGTCTTCACGTTACGCCCTCAGTGTGTGCATGCCTGTGTCCCAGTTTCCCCTTTTAATAAAGGCACCAGTTCTATTCAAGTAGGGGTCTGCTTTCCTCAGAGTAACCTTATCATCACCAATTATGTGTGCTAGGTTGCTAAGTGCAGAGTCTCTGAAAAATACAGTAAATATGCTTCTTGGTTGAAGACAGTTACTTTTCATAATGAAACTTGTGGACTGGGATGTGAATAGGTGCTGCATTTTTTTTTTTTTTTTTTAGACATTTTTGCTATAGGACATATGCGCTTGCCAGAGAGACAGGGAGACAGAAAGCAGGAAGTCACCCCCCCTCCCCCCCAGGGAGGATGGGCAAACTGCAATTCCTTCTTTTCCATTCTCATTTTGGGATTTGGGCACGCATGCACATACCCCTGGTGTGAGTTTTAAACTGCTGAGGCCAGGACTTGAACCACGGTTGACCATGTGCAAGTCCAGTGCCTTAACCTGAAAGGGTGCTGTTTTAAGGTGGATCTCAGTGAAATTTTTCCAGACAAGTAGAGACTAAGGGAGGACTAGGATTTCCCAATAAAATCACATTTTGAAGTGCCAGGAGTTAGGAACTCAATATATGCTTCTTGGGAGGACACGACTCAACCTATAACATAGAATTTTCTTTGGATATTCATCATGCCCCAATATACTTGTCCTTTCTTGACCGATCACATACACACAAAGGCAATGGGCATTTTCTCCAGGTGGGTACAGATGTGAAATGGAAAGTGACATCTGCTACATGTCATGGCTCCTATTTAATATTGATTGTAAAAGATTCAAAATAACATCTGCTTAGGGTAACAAATCAACTAAAAAGTATGTAAAACACATCAATCTTTATCTTTTTGCATTCTCAATTCTACCTGTGAAGGAAACCCATGTGCTCTTCATGGTGGCTATTTTCGCACAACTTTCCCTAGGCTTTTGAGGACATATTTAAATTTTTCTCATATTTCAATACTATAATCATCATAATCATGCAGCCTTCCCCATGCAACTTTACAATATTGCATGGGTATCTTTTCTGGTCAACACATGAAACCTCAACTCATTCTCTTAAGTATCCATGTAGAATTTTGTCATGGAGGAGAACTTTTATTTATTTAATCATTCCCTTGTATAAGAATATTTGAGTTGTGTCCATGTTCTTTGATTTTCCCCTGTAAATAATACTGTGTTAAGTATTTGTGCCTATTCGGTGTATTTGTGCTTATATTTCTTTAGACCACACTGCCCAAGTTGGGTGGTTGAGTCAAAGAATATGCATGTTTGTTTTTTTTTTTAATATGAGAAGCTGTCAGTGAGGGCCTTTACTGAGGGTTCTGCTTTTTGATCAGCAGTGTACATGATTTCATGTAAAGATGAAAAGCAGGTAATTCATTGGTGTCTTGGTCTGCTTGGGTTGCTATAAAAATATTCAATAGACTGGGTAGCTTAAAAATAACAGAAATATATTTCCTACAGTTCTGGAGGCTGGAAATCCAAGGTCAAGACTTTAGCAGATTTGGTGCCTGGTCAGTGCCCTTTTCCTGGCTCAGAGAAAAGGCACCTTCTTACTGTGTGCTCTTATGGCAGAGGGCGTGGAAAATACTCTTGCATCTATTTTAAAGGATACTAATCCCATTAATGAGGGCTCCTCCCCTATGACCAAATCATCTCCTCAAAGGCTCTGCCTCCTAATACTATCACCTGGGGATTAGAATTTAAACATATACATTTTTGGAGAGTACATAAACTTAGACCATAGCATCTGGAGAAAGGATAATAGTGTTTCCAACAAATGATCCTGAATAGCTACATACAAAATAACAGCAACAGCATCAACAACAGACTCAAATCCTTCAACCTACACCTCATGCTATATGGAAATTAACTCAAAATGGATCATAAACCTACATGTAAAAAACTAAAAGTATACAATTTCTACATAAAAACGCAGAAAATCTTTGTGACTTTGTATCTGTAAACATTACTATGATGAAGATAATGAACACATTTATTATATACAAAAATTTCTTTGGATTGGGTAGAGATTTTTTAGAACAATAACAAAACATAATTGATAAGAAAAAAATTGAACTTCATCAAAATTTTAAAAATTTGCTTTTTAAAGTAATATTGATAAGTGAATGAAAAGGTAAGATACAGGCTAGGAGACACACTTTAACTTATACATGTCGTAGAGGACCCAGACCCAGAAAATATGAAGAAACTTTCAAAACTCAGTTATTAGAAGATAAACTCCCAACTTGCTGACTCCACTGTTCAAGTCTTGGACCTGGTGGCTTGAAAAGTGAGCTGGGCATGTGTGTATATATGCCCAAAATCCAAAGAGGAAAATGGAGGAGAACAGATTGTAGTATGACCATTTTGAATTTCTCTCTCTCTCTCTCTCTCTTTCTCTCTTCTCTCTAACTAGAACATGCACCCTATGGGGGGAAAAGAAGATAAACATCACATTTTCTTTCTCTCTCTCTCTCTCTTTCTTTCTTTCTTTTTCTTTTTCTTTTCTTTTTTCTTTTTTTTTTTTTTTTTTTTTTTTTTTTTTAATGGAGATTTTTGCTATAGAGTGTGTATGCTCCCTGGAGAGAGACAGAAAGTGAGAAATCACCCCCTCAGAGGAGATGGCCACACCACAATCCCTTTTCTACCATTCTCTTTGCCGGAGTTTGGACATGCACACATGTACACCTGATGTTAAGTTTCAAGTTGCCGAGTCCAGGACTCAAACCACTGTTGGCCATGTAGGAGTCCAGCACCTTAACCACTATGCTACCTGCAGGCCTCAAACAAACAACACATTTTTAAAAAATGGGCAAACAATTTCAACAAAGGTGATATATGGGTAGCAAATAAGCACATGAAAAGATATTCAATGTCATTAATCATTAGGGAAATGCAAATTTAAATTTAGGGAGTCATTACACATATTTGGATAGCTAAATGAAAAAGGCTGCAACCTTGTCAAGTGTTGGTGTGGATGTGGAGGAACTGGAACTCTCATACATGAATGGCAGAAGGTGAAATGTTTGCATACAAATCAGTAGTTTCCTAAAGATGGCTGGAGAGAAGGGATAAGAAACGACTTGAGGGGGATCAGCAAATGGCATAATGGTTATGTTGCTGGACTTCCATGTAGTCAACTGTATTTTGAGTACCAGATCCGGTGGCTTAAAACTCACACCATGCATGTATGTGTGTGTGCCCAAAATCCCAAGAGGAGATTGAAGAAGGGATTGTAGTGTGGCCATTCCCCCAGGGGCTGATTTCTCACTTTCTGTCTCACTGTCTGTCCGGTGAGTGCACGTGCCCTATAGCACAAATCTCTCTAAAAAGAACAACAACAACAACAACAACAACAACAAAAAAACAAAAAAAACAAAGGACTTGAGGAGTTTTGGGGCTGATGGATAATCAACATTTTGATTATGATGGTGGTAATTTCATAGCTTTATGCAGATGTCAAAACATATCAAATTATATAGTTTATTATCTGTGAACTATACTATATAAAGTTGTTAAAAAATATAAATGCCTGAGCCAGCAAATGGCATGTGGTTAAGGCATTTTATCTCACATGGGTGACTCTGTGGTTCGAGTCCTGGACCTGACAGCTTGAGAAATATGCCAGGAACGTGTGTGTGTGTGTGTGTGTGTGTATTTGCCCAAAATCCCGAGAATGGAGAAGGGACTGTAGGGACTGTGGTGTGGCCATCTCCCTGGGGGAAGTCTCTCTGTCTCTATCTCTCTCCAGCAAGTACACACACCCTATGGCAAAAAGAAAAAAAGAATGAAAAAAGTGTATGTGAAATACTCATAATATGCCAGGCATAGTGCTAAATTTGAGAGAACTAAACAATACTTAGCCTTTGTTCTCACTTCTGTGAATTCTCTGTAGAGAATGTATTTTCTTTGAACTGGAAATTAAAATTCTAACCAGGAATATAAATAAAAAAACTCTATAATTTCGTTGGAGTTCTCTCCTTTTAAAACATTTCTTTGGGCCTCAATCTTTGGAGGCAAAGGTGGCTAGATCTCACATGGTCGACTGCTTGGTTCAAGTCTTAGACCCGGTGGCTTAAAAAAACACAGTGATGCTCACATGTGCATGTGCACCCAGAATCGACAAAGGAGGGAGAGATAGAGGAGATGGGACTGTGATGTGACCATTCCCCATGGGGGATGCTTTCTCATCCCCACAACCCTGCCTCATTTCTCTGTTATAAGCCCATGCACTTTCTGGGAAAATTTTCAAAAAAGAAAAAAGAAAAAGGAAAAATTGTCATTTAGTTCACAAAATGGCCTCTTCCATCTGCATCACTTTGTTTAAGGATTCTAGTGAAACCAGTGGTTGAGGAAGAGAAGAAATCCAGACCAGAGGGTGGAAATTCAAGTTAATGTCTCTCTGAGTTTTGCTCATTCTGGATGGCCCGGTTTCTCCTCCTTGCTCCCAGTCCTTGCTCCCTGTCTGTGACAGAGCACAGAGGGAATACTTCATGCAAAACCATTAGTGGATCTTGAGTCTAGTTTGTGGATCAAAGTAATGTGCCTAGCAGATGGAAAGTCTGGATGCCTTGTGAAGCAGTTGTTTTTCTCAAGAATATGGCAACTGCAAAATTTAGACATGATGGAACAACATGACCAGTGATCATTGACCCTTAGTAAAAGACTATTGAGAAGCATTCACAAAAATGACTTTAATCTAGTTTTAAGATGTTCTTTCCCTCAAGGAGAAAAATTTGAGACTTTATAATTCAACCTATTTACAAGTCAAGGGGAAAGTATTGAAGACTTTAATAAATACATAATGACCACATGGTATTGTGTCCAATCTGGTGTCTTACGGAGTACATGGAGAGACTGTTTAATTATGAGCCAGGGTGGCAGGCGTAAACTGAGGCTCCCTGGCAGACCAGGATGTCTGCTCCCTGGCAGACCTGAAGAATGAGAAGCATTGTGTTGTCAGAAAAATCATGACTTTTTTTTCTATGCCAAAATGCTTCATGACTTTTCCTACAAGCCAGTAAAATGCTGGACTTCTGTTCTGTCTAGATTCACTTTGGGAATGAGAGACAGAAATGATATAGGTTGAGGTGATGGGAGAACAGATGGCAAGACAACTAGGAAGAGGAGATGCTGGGGAGTTGAGGGGGGGAGGGCTGTGTGCAAAAAGGAAGGGAAGAAATGGAAGGGTGGAGGGAGTCACAGGCACTGAGTGTCATCCCTGGCACGCATGCATGCTCGTATGTTGGCCGTCACGTGTGGAATGCGATTGTGGACTGTTCGTTTATCACTACTCAAACAAAGGCATCATGTGCTCACACCTGTGCAGGTGCTGCGTGCTGTGGTGGATTACCTGGCTCTGTTAAACAAACGTCCTCAGATGAAGTGCATGGAAACTTTGAGGAATAATGAAAGCAAGCCCAAAGCCACAGGGCTGGGCCATGTAGGGGAAATAGGAGATGATGAGAATTTGCTGTGGTTATATTTCAGGCCAATAGTGGCACAAACATGGGACTTTTCATCAGACACCCATGACACCAATTCTGGCTGCTTCATGCATTAGGTGTTACATCAGGGTTTCTGATTTGTATTTTGCATTTGCATTTTCTCAACTTGAAATAGGGATAATAACTTTTAGCACCTAGGTGTGTTTTCATTTGTTTGTTTGTTTTTGTTTTTAGAGAGATTTTTGCTACAGGGCACATGCACTCCCTGGAGAGAGAGAGAGAGAAAGGCAGAGAGGCAGAAAACAAGAAATCATCCCCTAGCGGTGATGGTCATGCCACAATCCCTTCTCCTCTGTTCTCTTTGGATTTTAGGCATGCATGCACACACACCCAGTGTGAGTTTTAAGCCACTGGGTCTGGGATTTGAACTGGAGTCAACCATGTGGAAATCCAGTGACGTAGCCACTACACCATCTGCTAGCCCCAGCTCCTTGTTTTTGTGAATGTTAATTGAGATATGGACTGCCAAGTGCTTATCATGGTATCTGATTCACCACTGGAAGCCAGTAAATACTAATTTCTTCTCCTACTTCAGATCCAAGGTTAAACTAGGAACAAAAACATAAAACTTTATAGAGCCAAGAGGATAACAGAGGGTTGGCACTTTCCAAAGTAAGTTACCTGGAACATGAGTTCAGCAAGTTGTTCATCTGAGTCTTTAAGTAATTTTGGGGAGCCCTGGGTGAAACACAGTGAGTCTGGTTTCTCAGTGCAGGACTTCTCATAGCCCTTCAGATGTCAGTGCCCTATGGATTTTTAAGTGTGAGAAGATGGTCTTCACCCCTTTCTTTATAAAGGAGCATTCCACAGCCCAGGGTGTGTCAATACCGAACATGAACTCTTTAAGTTGACAAACTATGGCCCTGAGGTTTGGCTCTAGTTTGCAGAAATGTTTCCTTTGGCTCCTTTGGTGTATATAAAAACTTTATAAATTAGTTTCTAGGATTTAAAATTAGAGGAATTTATGAGGAAAGCTGATCTTCCTGATTCTTTTAAAATATGGGAGGGTCAAGCCACAGAGGACCTGGATTTTATATGCAGTGGCCAATGAGCAGTCACTGTTCCATTTTGATGGGATGTGGCCTCCAGCTTGTCCCAGGCTTTCCTTGGTACATTTCATTCATTTGTATAACCCATTGTTCCTACAGTCACTTGAGTTGGGGATCCCAATCTCATCCAGCAACTTTGTTTATCTGCCATGAGAACTGACTCCCAAGTTCACTTAATGTTGGAATCGAACCAAATTCCTGGTCTCCTGAATTAAAGGCCAAGTGATAACTGATTTTGTAACTAAGTTTACTTTTTTAATTGCCAGAAGGCATGTGTGCTCTCCAGAGAGACACACAGAGAGAGAAAGACAGAGAGAGAGAAAGAGAGAGAGAGAGAGAGAGAGAGAGAGAGAGAGAGAGAGAGAGAGAGAGAAGGCACTCCCCAATGAGGTCATGCCATAATCCTTTCTCTTCCATTTCTCTATCCTGTCAGGATTTGGACACACACATGTACCAAGAGTAATTTTGCAAGCCACTGGGGCAAGGATTCTTCCCCTGGTTGGCGATGTGGGGTCTGGCTCCTTGAACCACTAGGTTACTGGGTTGACCCAGATGAGTTTGTTCGTAGCAGTCTTGCTGTCTTGCTGTCCAAGCACAGGGCTGGTAGCCCATTTTCAGGTGCCTGTAGGCCACTTCCTCTTCCCTTTCTTTTGGGATCTCTGTGTAAGAGTTTGTGTGATTGGAATGGAGAAACGCAATCAGCCTTTCTTGGGCACGCATATGCACAGGAACTAGAAGTGTCGCTGCTCATCCTATTTTCTAATCTAGAGCATTTGGGAGGGCTTCCAGGCAGAAGTGGGAGGCTTCTTCTACTTTTAACTGAACGCGGATCACTGTTTCCTACAGACTCTGTGCCAAGCTACTAAAGCTTCTCCTTATTATGGACTCATTTTGGGAATTTTGACTGCCAAATATTGGGACAGGTTGCTTTTACTAAGGGGAAAATTTAGAGGATGGGGAATCGTTTTTAATTTAATAGATTTCAATATTTTCCTCATAGATCATTAACCTGTAAAGAACCATTCAGACAATGGTTTATTTTTCAGAAAACCCAAACTGAAAGACACAGACAATGGTGACATCACCTTTTATTTAAGAATCCTTGCTTTTACCAAAAACGCTCAAAAGCATTTGGCAGACTTTTTTTTTTTTTTTTTTTTTTGTCATTCTAGAAGCAGATCTGCCATTACTATTGCTTACGTCTCCATCTGTGTCGCCTTTCTACTGAACACTCTCCATTACCTGCAGAGTTATGGGAGTCTAATTATTTTCAGCGTTGAAAGTATTTGAAATTAACTCACACAGTGGCTTGAGCTATGAAACAATGAATTAGTTGTTTCCAATTTCTTGTTTCATGGGAGCACAGAGGCAGTGCTTCCTCGTCCCTATGGTTTCCATTATCCGTCTGAGTTGGAAGAGACTGTCTAATTACAGATTAGAAGTTGTTGCTTTCTGCCCCTCCATTTGATGCCCCTCCTTTTAATAGATGTTGAACTAAGAGTTTATTTATTTATTTAATCCATGAGTGATAGAGGCACAGAGAGGAACAGAGAAAGAGAGAGAGAAAGAGCACACCCTGGAGGGTCTTGATGTCGTGATCCATCCTCAGCTCCAGCCTGCCCAGATACTGGACAAATTCATGCCCAGTGTTTTGAAAGGACTCTAGACGCAAACGTGGAACTTCCATGGGGACCAGCCTAGTAAAGGGTCCTGTGTTGCTGCTGTGCCACCATCCAGCCCCAAAGTGCTGAACTTTATTGATAACTCGTCTAAACATTTTTGCACACTACAGTAAAATTCAGATTTTAGTCCTTCCCTTCTATTCTATTTTTCCTATAACATCTTTTAAAAGCAGAAATATATCTGAAATAGTTTCTGCTGCACAAGTTTCTTTTTGTAGTAGCATAAAAGGAAAGGGCTGATGCGTCTCATAGAACACTTTTGGCCAATGTTATAATACAAACTTAGAAACTACGCATGTCCACTAAGTCCCTGTATATTTCTGAAAGGATCAGCTTCTGGTTAGTAAAGGAAAGGCTTATATGCTTTCGAGTACTTCTCAATGAAAGATCCCATTAAAACAAGACAAGACTAAAACCTCTCCACCAGCCGTCAGATAATAAGAAAGGGAGCATTTTAACTACACCTGGAATTGAGATTCAGGTTGGTAAGTTTATGAAGGAGTCTGAAACTTTTAGCTCTGAGCTTCCTGAGTAAGAAAATTCCGTGATGAGTTACTTAGTCCTCATTACTTAGTAGAAGAATGGTCATCAGCTTTTCTAGAGACTCAAACTTTTTTCTAACTTGAAGACCCTGGAATTTATCATGTGGTTCTTTATATTAGGCACTGTAACATGCAATACTGGGTAATTGCGTTAGTTGTAGTTTTTGCCAAAGTTGTCCCTAGAAGTTGAAAAAATAAACAATTCAATAGGAATGCTAAGACTGTTTATGCAAAGTAGAAGTGGACATCTGCGGTTCGTTATGCTCAGCTTTTTTTCTATCTTCTGGTAACAGTACCCCGATTTTGCTTTGGGGAAACTACTCTTCCCCCATGCCAGTGGGGAGACTGTATTCAGTTTGGGGGGTGTCTGTTCATCAGAGTGCTATCCTTTAGCCATGGGGTCAGTGCGTATCTCAAACTAGATTAACTGGGAACTTTTTTCCTTGGAGGTGGAATCTTGAGGAAGATGACCAAAAGGCTACAAGTAGCCAGAGATGATAATTCTGCCAACCATTTTCTGAAGATAGTCTATAGTCTTGTTGCGTGGACCCTGGGAGCTGCTGTATCCTTCTCCTTTCTGACGTTTGTTCTTCCTCCCTTCCCTTGACCCAGTTTCGGTCCAATATGTGTATTTTTTCTTACTCAGCTGAGCCAAGGTTAGTGTCTGTTCCTTGCAACCACAAAGCTCTGATTGATATGAAGGTAGACTTTTCTTGAACCCACTGATGTTCAGTCTTCAAATTCTGTTTTGCACAGGGGGTATGTAAAGCAGAGCGCATGTGTGGGGAAAAGAGGAGCATGCCTGAAAGCTCTCTAAAATACCAGAAACCCAGATGCACACATACCCTTGAGTTGGGTAACTTTCCTTGTAAAAGGCATGAATGCTTAACTGGTTGCTAAGGAAAGACTGCAAATTCTTTTTCCCCCTGGAATTTCTCTCATGTACATGCCTTTGCTTTATTAAAGTGACTTTAAACAAGGATAATCCTAATTATACCATAGTCCTGGCCCACACCTTCCATATTGTGGCCCATCTTTAGAGAGAGAGATTTTTGTCCTCGTTGTTTAAAGGGTATAACCATGCTTTTGGCATCTGCTATCAATCTTAAGATTTTTATAACTTGGATGTCACTTTCACCTTCCTGCCAAATCTTTGCACTGAAAAAGTGTCCTTTTAAGTAATGATGCTTTGACTTCATCTTAAACAAAGTAATGTTGGTACACATTATAAAGTGAATCCCTCTTATCTCTGAGTCTGGAGTGTCAGGCATGCAAACAGCTGTTTTGACCAAAATAGTCAAAAAGACATGGTCTGAGGTCTGTCTGAGCTTCATTTCTTGAGAAACATTTGTAGTTGTTGGTTAAAAATGTGAATGGCTCTGTAAGTTCACTCTAGGACAGTGTGGATTCTTTAGCCCAGAAAGTTAAATACCTCCAACTTTGGCAGTCCTGACCTTCTGAGTAGAGAATGTAATTCTCTCATCTTCAAGACCTGCTCTGCTACTTTGATTTAACACGAAGTGAAGATCTTCAAAACAAAGCTGTCTGGATCCAGGAAAGTTCATCTGGCATCAGTTAGTTTGGCATCCCCTGCCCCTTGCCGCCCCCTTCCCCACCCACCCTCTTTCTTTTCCCTAGGAGCTTGATGCTTCGTGGCAAATGAATGGTTTTGCAAAAGTGCAAATTTAAGGAAGTGTTGTACAACCAAAGAAAATTCAAATTAGTATTCATCTTGTGAGAATCCTCTTGGAGAAATTACATTTAAATATTCAGGTATAGAGTGCAGTATCTGTTTTAGGAAGTTGACAGATTGTCTGAATGATCCAGCTCAGTGGTTTTCTGGAAGTGAGGCGGTCTAGGGAATGAAGAATACAGAGTTTTAAGAAATCTACTAATTTACGTTTCCTTCTCTCTGCTGTGTTAATGGTAAATAGCACAAGTCCAATGCTGATCTCTTTATTCCTTGGCCCAGAGAATTGGCATTTTTCTTCATCACAGAATTGAATGCCTTTGGTGAGCAGAGGCTGACCCATGAGATCTGTGTTTGCTCTGAACTGGGGGGCTGTGTACTGGCAAGATACCTCCGAGCAAGGCAAGCATTCAACAAAAATTTTGAGGGAGTCTTTTGGAAATAAAAAATTGATTTGCATTTACAGGGATCCCAACTTCGTACACAAGGTGGAATTGCTCTGCAATTTGGGACCACATCTGTGTTTTCTCCTTTTTTTTTTTAAATTTGAGCTTTCTTTTGGCTTCCTTTCTCCTCCTTTCCTCACAATTAATGGGAATGAATTTCTTTCCATTCCTGAATTTCTTTGAAGTCTCTTGCTAACTGCTGAGCTTTTTTAGACTTTTAAAATTTTATTTATTTATTTATTTATTTATTTATTTATAGCTTTCACAAGGGACAATCACCCCCTCTCCTTTCTCCCATCTTCCTTTTTCAGCACTTGTAGATTCTTGGTGGGCTGAAAGTCACACTGAATTGGACAAAAACAAATTTGGCTCTTGCTTCAAAGCCATTGCTTCTTGTTTTGCCTTTTTTTTTTTTTTTTTTTTTTTTACTTTTTCTCTTTCTTTTTTGGCTTATGGTTCACTTTCAGCAAATGGTGGTCATCAAAACCCATTTCTTGGGTTATAGATTAAGAGAATAAATGGATTCACTTGGATCCAAGATCTAGAGAATCTGATATGTTGCTGATGGTTGATTTATTGTTAAATACACTGGAACCCTACCTGAGAACTTAGCAGATGCCTGTTTTTGTTAAAGAACTGATGTTTTTAGCTCTTTTATTTCAACCACTGGCCTCTAAGTAGGAAATTTAACCTTTGTTTTGAAGCTGTTAATGCTGACTGGTAAACAAGAAAATGTGTGAAAGAGCAAATTATTTTTTATTTCTTACATTTCTTCAGACTCAGGGGATTTTTTTTGGTAGGAAAACAATTTCATAAGTGTTAACATTTAAAAAATTCACATTATAAATATGAACAGAAGCTGGATTCGGAAATTTAAAATTATGTTAAAGTTGGCCAAAGCGGAAGATAAAGTCATGGCTGTGTTAGCGCTCATGCCCCGAGGGGATCTGGGTCGAATACGGACAGTGGAATAAACTGAACTGAAGTGTCCTTATAATTGATTGATAATTGTTGACGAATGGATTTTGGACCAGGGTCATGAAATTATTTCAAGGCATCTGTTAACTTTCTGTGAATTTTACATGTTGTGTAGACTGCAGAAATATACCTTGGAAATATTTCAGGTCCTTTTAAAATTCTATGTGCTTTATTAAAAGAAATACTTATTTTAGATCACTACTGACTCACAGTGGCTTTTGACTTTATGCATATTTTCAGTCTGTGAGCACCAAAGTACTGCGTGTGTGGGTCAGCAACGTTTTGGGTTTAGAAAGGACCGTGGAATCTCAGTAAGTAGGATGCTATGGATTTGCTTAATGCAGGTTACAGTGGCGTCAACAGACCATGCTGTGGTTAAGATTTGTCACAGTGTTTCTCTCTTGTCCATTTCTTACAGATGTCACTTCCAATCACTGTTTACTGACCTCTTGATTTGGGGTGAGGAGCCAAACTCAGGTCTAAGACAGTGATAAAGAAGTGGTCCCTGTGCTCAAGAAGGTTTCAATACGTTAGACACATTTTTTAAAAAGTAGATTGTTGTCTTTATGGAGGAAACTAAAATGCTGTGAAAGGCAAAGAGGAGAGCCTTCCTGATCATTTCTTTTCTGTTAGGGAAACAGCATCTTTCTTTTAAGTGGTACCTGGGAGGACCCTAACATTCTCAGGCATGAGAATTGTGGCATGTGGCCCTATCTTTGTGTGGAAAAGCAAATATTTTAATGGGGGTCATCTTGGTCTCCAACTGAATCAGAATTCTGTTAGTGAAAACAATTAAAAAAATACACCATCAGGCAACACATCATCTCTACAGAGGGGCTAACTTAAAATAAAAATGGTGGATAAAGATGATACTGTTCCTCAAATCCTGTGTTTCTTCATTTGTCTTGGAACCTTTGTGCTTTGTCCATGTGCTCTGGTGAAGGAAGGTTGCAATCAACACTGTCCTCTGATTAGAGCCGTCAGTTGAAGCTGGGTCTGATACTGTATCAGATGATTTTCCATCCCATCTTGAAAAAAAAAAAAGTCTCACGGTATTTGTTGAAAATTGCCAAGAATACTAAGAAAAGAAGACTTTTCTGTGATTAAAAATTGCATCTGAGTGCTTAGAAGTTTAGAATTTTTATGCTTGTTTGGACAGGTGCTGTTTGGCTAGTTTCTTATTTGGGAATATATCATTTAGTTTACATCTCTTATCCTTTTATTTCTCCTTTCTGCAGGCTTTTGCACAATGGAAGTGAGAAGAGTGTGTGGATCAAGGTCAAATGAACAAAAATGTTAGTGACTAGGCAGAACCATGTCTCCCTGGGGATGGCTTCACTTACTTTTTCTCAGTTTGTCTCTCTCTGGCAAGTGCATGTGTCCTATAGCAAAACTAAACTAAAACAAAACAAAAAATTTGCCAGAGGGTGTATGTGCATATAGGAAAGAGACAGAGAAAGGGGAGGAAGTGGAAAAGCACTCCTGCCATGGGGTATGGTCATGCTGCAATCCCATCTCCTTCATTTTTCCTTCTTTTTGGGACTTCGGGCACACATGCATACATGCCTGGCATGCTTCTCAAGCCACCAGGTCCAGACAGTCATGTGGCATCCAGCTACTTTAACCACCAGGCCATGGGCTGGACCTAAAATACCCCTTTCTATCACCGACCTGCTCGACTTAGATAATTTCCTTGCAGAGCAGGCGAAGTTGGCCTTCTCCTGCCAGAGTCTTTCCGATTTCCTACAGCATGGTCATTCCTTTTTTCCCAGGTGTCCACAGTTTGTTATTTTTGCCTCAGTGATACCACTTCGCTCATTCTGCTCTTTCTTTTTATTGGAATTATTTGTGGACGTCTGTCTTCTGAAAGCGTCTGAACCGTAGGGTTTACAGTTGGGTCTTTGTTCACCATTGTGTGTCCTACTGCACCTGGCAGAACACTTGGGATACTCAATCAATACATTTGTTTATATAGTGCTTCAGTAAATTAATGATATTTTATAGTCTGTTAGTGGCCATGTCTCTTAAATTCTCTAGTAGGAAAGACGAGAGATACATGGCATCAAAAGGACACTAAAACTAGAGTTTGACTTTTGTATTGAAGGAGAGAGGTTTTCTTTGTCTCTCTCTGCACAGTCAGCAGTTAATGAGGAGAGCACATAGTTCTACATGTGGATATATTAAACTCTTTGGAATATCTCCTGCTTTTCCTTAACATTTAAGTCAAAATATTACATATTGCTTCAATCTTATACCCAAGTGATTGCCTGTTTACTATGTAGGATATTATCTTTTTATATTTAATTTCAAGAATATAAGAGATTCCAACATTAACAACTATTTATAATAAAAAAATACAAAATATGGAATCTGTCTTGTTTAGAGTTATATCTGTTTCCTGGTTTAGACTGGGAAGACATTTTTAGATTGCCTTTCCTTGTGTAAGATAAGGATAAACTTGAGTAAAACATCATTAAGAAACCTAGAAGTCTCCGGGATTCTTAAACACATTTATTTGTTGTGCTATAAAGCAAGGAAGTGCTAAATAAATAGTGAAATTGAAGAAACTAATAAAAAAGATACAGAATCCAGCTTGATTTTTATTGATCAAAGTGGTACCTATTGGACCTGGAAATAAATAACAGTTGTGGATGATAGCTTGTTGAATGGAACAAAAATCTATTGATTCATACTAATATATGCTGATTTAAACAAACGACCAAGCAAACAATCAAAGAGATGAGAAAAGAAATCCTTTCTTATAATAGAATGTTAACCAATAAAGCCAGAGTGATTGAATTAGAAAATCATCATTTTTTCAATTACCATGATAATTATCGATCCAGACAAGATTCATTAATGCATACTAAAACTAGCAGGTGAATGTTTGATATGCAATGGATTTTTCATATAATATCGAAGTATCTCCCTGCAAATTACCAACTGTAAAAAGGAAAATAGCAACTTTCCAGTGAACATGTCAGGGGGTTATCACTTTAAGACAAATAATCAAAGTTAGCATCACTCACAGTGGGGCAAACCATGATCCTCGTGTGTATCTGAAATGATGCACTGGGAAGGATCATTCCCACACCATTCCTGTTCCAGGAGTGTATATTGTACAGAATAACTGGCTCGTGCTCTTCAAACATGAGTAAAGCCATGGAAGATGAAGAGAGGCAAACAAAATTGTTCCTGATTAGAGACATGACAACCAAATACATTGTACAATCTTCAGTTGGATCTTAGACCAGGACAAAACACTTCATATAAAGGATTTCATTGAAACAGTTTATGGCGTACAATTTTACTGGGCTTATAAAGGAATGTTCTTGTTCTTAGCAAATACATACTAAAGTGTTTAGGAGGAAAAGGGAATGATGTCCAAATCTTACCGATATTACTCTCAATTGCACATGCAGGAAATGGGAATGGGAAGGAAGGGAGGAGAAAGGAAAGGAGAAGAGAGGATGGGAACAGAGAGAGGGAGCGAGAAAAGAGAGAAGCAGTAGGAAGAGAATAAAGTGGAGGAAGAGAAGAAAGAAAGGAGGGAGAAATGAATGAATGAGAATGACAATATATTACTAAGCAACTAATAAAGTGTTGATAGTTGGTAGGTCTGATAAAGCTATAACTATTCTTGCTATGTTTTGATAGGATTGAAATGATTTCAAAATGAAATGCTAAAGAACACGTTTCATATATACATTTTCATGAACACTGTTTCCAGTTGTTGGGGAATGGTGGTCACTGAAGTGTGTATATGTAAAGGCAGGGGCTGTTCTATTTGGTTTCTCTGTGTGTACCTACCACAGAGTCTAGTGCCTGGCAGAAGTAGGTGTTTCCTAAATGTTTGTTTGATAGTTGTATAGATCTTAAGAGTCTTAAATTCCCTTAAACTGTAGAATATTTATCTCCTCAGAAGCGTAAATGCCATTTGTAAAGAAATAGTTTACTATTGAATTCCCTCACAGCTAATTATGTCATAAAACAAGCGAGTTCTGGTCAACGGGATGTAAGCAGAGTGATCTTTATTTTTATTTTGCCAGAGGGTGTTTGTGCTCCCTGGAGATAGTTGGGGGTTGGGGGAAAACCTTCTATGGGGTGTGGTCACACCATAATCTCTTCTCTATTTCTCTCTTCTGTGGGATTTTGGACATGCAGTCACACATGCCCAGGGTGTTTTCCGAGTCACTGAGTCTAGGGACTAAAACCACATAGTCTGACTTTGTGGGATGCAACCACCTAACAGCCATGCCCCTGGCTGGCCTGGAGATATTCCAAAAGGAGGCTTCGTTCTTCTCAGCCCCCTTCTTCCTTTATTCTGGCAGAAATAGCAATGTGATGGCTGATGTTGAAGGGTCCCTGCAGAGGATGGGGGAGCCATGTGCCAGGAATGGAGAACAAAAGGTGAGGCAGAGGGTCTCTGATGCCAGGGAGCTGCTGGCCTGACCCCGGGCAGCTTCCTCAAGCTTCATTTATGTGAGAGACATGCATCCATCCTCTTTAAAACATTGTTATGTTACTTTCTCTTTCATTTGCAGCTGAAGCTGATCCTCAGCGATACACGGTCCTTTCTAAAAATCATCACTGAATTTTTCTTCCTCTGGGAAGCTCTGTGTTCAGTTTGTCCCATATACTTATTAGCCATAGAAATTCTCTGACTTGTTTGTTTGTTTCCCCTGAGTAGAATTTTTCCTACTGTGATACAAATTCTGTTTCTGTCCTTGAGTTGAGTGGGGTCAATATCTGTGACTTTGGGTATTATTCATGCCGAGGACTCTCTCCTTTCTCTCCGTCATGGCAAGCCTTCTCCATTTTGCAAATTGCTAAATTGGTCTGAAAAAACAATTGTGAGAACTAGCTTTTTTAGGAGGTTTCTTGTCCTGACTGACCCAGCTGGAGACCGGATATGCAGAGGTTAAGCACTTGGAATAATCAGAAAATAAGAAATTTTGACTATTTCCAGTTACCAGCAGCATTTCACTTCAGTTGGAGGATTTGAAGTAGGTTTTTAAAGTGCTTGTTCTGCCTGGTGAGTTTTGTTTAGCAAATCTTTGTACTTTTTGGAATCCACTCATGTTTTCACTTGTTCAACGGACAGCTCTTCCTTTGAAACTATTTATTTCTCCTCAGGTCTGTGGCACAGTTGGTCCCACAGATAATAAATGGGTGTGTGCACCCACAGCACAGCATAAATAGACTGACTGATGTCTCGCTTGTTTATTGTTAGCCTGGCGTGTAAGCGCGGGAGATGAACTCCTCAATTATGTGTGTGTGTTTCTGTGAAGCCAAATACAGGAACTCAAAAATGGACCTTGCAGGGATCTCACGTGGTATTCTATTATTTCCTGTAAATGATTTATTTTCGAAATGTTACAACAATGAAGTTTGTATTTGCCTTCATAATTGCCGCAGTAATGTTATTTCATGGCTTGAATGTTGGCAACTCTGCAGTTTGAAGCACGATTCCCTTCTGGTGGGATGGCTTGACTGGTTCCCGGGTAATATGAATATAAAAGGTGATTGGTAATTACTTAAATGTAAAGGATTATATTTGGACTTGCCATGGATGAGACCTTCCCTCTTTAAACTACAATTAGCTTAAGGAGGAATTAGCGATTGCTATTATACACACATTTTATCTTTATTCCCACAGAAAAAGAGAAGAAAATACTGTATATTTGTCCAGCATCATTATAAAAATCCCTATCACAAGTTGGTCTCAGAACAAATACCAAACAACCAATAAAACAAAAACAAAAAAATACTAGGGGTGGAGGGACATGATAAAATGTGACTGAATGTTGCCCTGGCCTCAGTTCCAGCCTGATGGAACAGGAACTGGGAAGAACCAGGTAGATATCAGGACATTTTCATGGACATTTCAGTCTTATTAGGTGTTCTTTTTATGGCTTGGAGCAAGCTATGCAATTTATGAGCCTCCGTTTTCCCATTGAGTAAAAGGAGCCTATTACTATCTGTTTCACGGGGTTTTTCTGAATGTGAAATGAGATCATACGTGTAAAAGTGTTTTATAAACTGCAAACTACATTCAAATATTTTATAGCACTAAGCTCATTAAAGGAGTGACCCAATCTCCTCAAACCTTTAATGCTTATTTTCCTGGTAAGTCACACTGTTGTTTACATTCTAAGTAATGGTAGTTGTTAACAGTTTGTCAGAATTTTTATGTAATGCACAAAATCTATTCTGATCAAAATGAATAACGTTTACATCCCTTCAGGATTGTGGCTTTTGGTAAGGAAAGCTCGTGGGAGGGAAGGTAGGCCAAGTAAAACATACCTCCTTCTACCTTGACCTTGGTCAACAGGGCTCAGAAGTATCTGGCCATATATGGACAGGTATGTCTCTTACCAAGAGGTTTCCAGAAGCTTCGTTTTCATCTTGGCCCAGTTGGAATTGAGAGGCATGTGTCCAAGAGCCATGCTTTAAGAAGTCGTGTGCTCCAAACTGAACACAGCGAGAGTACAAGAGATTCTGTCTCGCTGGAGAGCTTTGCACGACAGGTGGGCTTTTAAGAGTGTTGCTAAGGAGAAGATGCAAATGCCTTAATTAGTTTGGACAGCTCTTTTAAGCGTACAGAAAAACATGCCTTCTGATGGAGATGGGCCTTGTTGCATGACAGATCCACGTGTGGGATTTTGTTCTAAGGCAACTGAAAAGCAAGTACTGTTCCTTTTATATTACTGGAGGCTTCTGCTGTTGAAGTTTTGAAGTGCTCCAGTGCTCCGGGCTTCCCTATTTCCCTGGAAGACGGAGTGGCTGAGGCTGTGGCAGGTATCTTATCTAATGCTGCCAGAAGCAAAGTCTAAATTGAGGAGGATTGTGTAGGAGTCTTCCGGTGGGAATTCAGGGAGTGAAGTCTGAGATGCGAAGCTCAAATGAAGAAGCAAGGGGGAAAAAAAAAAGAGTTGATGCTTGACTTTTTAAAAGATAGAGAATTATTTTTGCAGATGAGACAATATGTGGGGATGGTGGAGATACAAAGGGTATTTTGAGTTTGTAATCTCCGCAATATCTGGGGAGTACAACAGACAAGGCCAACAAAGATAATCAGCCTTCTTACAAGAGGTTACCTAATTTTGATTGAATTAAAATGAAGAAAAATGAAAGGATGTTGAAGGATTGGATCTCTCTTTCAAGGAGATGGTCTGCAGGGCTAGAATTTGGGGAAGGGAGATGCTGAGTATTTGTTATGTACACAGTCACACTTCTTAGCTTTGTGCCGACTCCTTAGGGAGAGCTGCTTCCCAGTCCTCGTTTGTACAGCTGGTTGCAGTCCTTTGGATAACGATAAGAATCAGGGATCCTTGGGAAAAATAAGCCAAGCTACTTCAAAGTTTTCCCGGACAAAGGCTACCGAGTGTGGGGTTCTGTTGGAGTATGCTGAATGCTTAACCAGGATTCCTGGTTTCTCTGCTTTACGTTAAAAATCCCAAGTCTCATTGAAATGGTGGTTGAATGAGGTTGCACTAATTTTCTGTTGAGCACTAAGAAGTAACAGATTTTGTTTACACAATGCTGGTTTTTGCTTTATTCTTATGTTTGTATTAGAAATGAGTAATTTAGTCCCAGAGAAAGTATACGTGGGGCTTTTTGCCAAGACCCAGTGCCAAACATGAATTTTGTGATTAAAGTAGCCAATATTAATCTTTGCTTTGACAAAAATCAGGTTAGGATGATTTACTTATTTATTTATTTATTTATTTATTTTAGATGATCTGAAAAGAAAAACATTATAAGCAAAATGCATGAAGTAGGAAGAGCTGAGAGTGACTAACTCGGGCTTTAACCAGTATAGATGTGACCCTGATCTTTTAAAAATAAAAGATTTTCATTCCTCTTGGTACTGAAGGAATGCAGATAAAGATGATTGAGATTAATACTAAGCCTCCTTTGTTTCTTGTTTTCTTTAATTATTTCCCTTGGGTGGTGGGATTTGCTGTGAGGCAAATATTTTGTTCCATTCTTGTTTTTCATCTCTGGGCTTTAATATTCAAATGCCACATGTCTGTAGAATGTTAGCTACAAAAATATAAAAAGACTGATATTTATTTATTAATAAAAATATTTCTTGAGTACCTACTCTAAGCCAGATACTAAACTCGGGATTGTCTTTGTCTTCTGAGCACTCAGTTTTTGTTTTTTATTTTTTTTTTTTAATTTCTTAGAGCTTTTTGTTACAGGGTGCATTCATTCACCAGAGAGACAGAGAGAGACAGTGAGACAAAAAGCGAGAGATCACCCCTCAAGGGGGCTGGACACACCACAATGCCTTCTCCTCTATTTTCCTCCTGAGACTTTGGACATGCAAGCACATGTGTCTGGCATGTTTTAAGCCGCTGGGTCTGGGACTTAAACCATGGTCAACTACGTGGGAATCCAGCAACATAACCATTATGCCATCTGCCGGTCCCCCGAGAACTCAGTTTTAAGGATGTAGTAGGACATATGTACGCATACTGATGGTATAGTGGAATCGGAGCTGTAATAGGAACAGAAAGGGTAGCTATGAACCCTGTCCTAGATAGGAACTCTTCACAGAAGAGAATGGAAGCCATTCAAAGGTGGGTAGGCATTTGCTGGATGGAGAAGATTGCCCTAGGCATGGGGAAGAACCTGTACAGACATGTGAACTCAGGCATGTCCAGATAAGAGTGGGGACCTCACATGAGGCTGGAGGGTAAGAGAAATCTGGGCAAAGAAACACGGAAGCTGAGGCATGATTTGGAATTATCTTCTGTGAGATATTTCTGGTCATAGTCTTCATCTTTTAGGTGTTGGAAAGCCAAGAAGGGCTTATAGGAGACAAAGGACTAAGGTTTTAGTGCAGCCATTCTGGTGATGGTATAGGAATGCAGGGAAACTGTTTAGGAGGGTGTTGGAAATGGTGCGAGCAAAGGGGAATGAAGGTATCTAAAGCAGTGACTGCTGGGGTTGAAGAACTGGCAGAGCTTTTGAGAGAGAGGGAAGGGGAGGATTGGATGGATAGCAGATTAGGGAGGGGAGGGCCAGTAGAGTGGGAAGTTGAGGTTCCTAGTCTAGCCTGAGTGGGACACGCTGCTGCCTGTGAGTCAGTCAGGTTTGCAATACGAGGAGGAGATTTCAGGTGGCAGAGGGACAGGGTGGGGGCAGTATTATGGGTTTTACTTTTAGCTCTCTAACTGACCTTTTAGCTTGTGGGCACACAGTTCTTGTTATGTGGAGTAAGCTGAATCATAAGTGGTGTGAGTTTTGATTTTAGCTGGCCTCTAATTAGAACAGGAAAACTGTATTTGAGTTTCAGATCAAATACTCTTCCATCTTATGCTCTAACAACAGAAGTCTTTGCCTTTAAACATAACTATTTACTGAGTGATAGTTCTGTACCTAGTGTTGTGCTTACAAGGTTCCTGTCATACATAGTTATGGGGAGAAAATAGATGTTTGTAGAGATTAACAAACTTGCCAAAAGTAGTGAAGATGGGATGAAATTAGATCTGTATCATATGCAAGCATATTATTCTATCTTGTGCCTGAAAAGGGACAACTTTTCTGAGAAAATAACTGTAAAAAAAAAAAAAAAAAAAAAAAGATTCTACTCTGAGGCCAGCAGGTGGTGTGGTGGTTAAGGTGCTGGATCTTACATGGCCAACTTTGCAGTTCAAGTCCTAGGACCGGTTGCCTGAAAATCACACTGGGCATGTGTGCATGTGTGCATGTGTGCCCAAATCCGAAGAAAATCTCAACACATAAATGGAAAGTATACAAAAGCACAAGTGGAAACTCAAGAATTGACAGGTAAGATACCTAGAATGGAAAATCTTTGCTCTATGGGATTAGTGAAAAAGGAAAAAGAATGGACCAGTGAACTTGAAAACAAATTTGTAGAAATCAACACAGTTGAGAAATGTAGAAAAAAGATAAAAATTAATCAAGCTTCAGGAAGCTATAGACCACATGAAGCAGTCCAAGATACATATGATTTCTGTCTCAGAAAACAATATGTTAACAAATAATGGATAAAATCATTCCAAACTTGGTGATAAATATTAATTTAAAGACCCAAGAATCCCTGCAAATCCTAAATAGGAGAAACCCAAAGAAAACCACACCTAGGCAAATCACAGTCAAAATCAAAAGAATGAGAAAATCATGAAGATAGAGAAGCAATCACTATATACTGGAGAGTCATGATATGGATGATCACTGACTTATCAAAAATCATGGAGAGGCAGAGACGATGAGAATGACTTGTTTCAATTCCTGAAAAAAAATAAAAAGAGCAGTATGTCTCTCAGAACTCCATACCTAGGGAGGCTCCCCATGTGTGTGCTTCCTTAGTGTCAGAACCTCTGAGTTAATCAGGTTTTACAGGGTTCTGTACTGTGTGCCTTCTCAGCAATTGAGAAGATTTTTCTGTTTCTTTTTCTTTTTCTTTTTCTTTTTTTTTTTTTAAGAGAGATTTTTGCTACGGAGCTCATGTGCTTGTCAGAGAGAGAGAGAATGTGAGAAAACACTCCCAGGGGGGATGGCCACGCTGCAATCCCTTCTCTTCCATTCTCCTCTTGGGATCTTGGGCACACATGCACACGTGCCTGGTGAATTTTAAGCTGCCAGTTCTGGGACTTGAACTGTGGTCAACAAACCATTATGCCATCTGCTAGTCCCGAGAAAGATTTAAAAAGATGTCACATTCACCAATTCACCAATTTCCAATTTTTTTTTTTTTTTTTTTTTAGCCAGAAATATTCATTCATGGAATGTCTCAGGGGATTAGTGTTATTTGTAAAATGCTTCCAGAAATACTAAACTTCAGAAATGGAAGTGCATATTATTTATTCTTCATTTTTATTTTCATAATATCCAGGATAAAGTGATTTTTCAGAAAATAATTAGCAGGATATCCATGTCTGTAATAACGATAATGTGAGGCTTTACCTACTTTGCTTTTTCTTTTTTTTTTTTCCCTGATAACACACTTCAGTTGAATGTTTTTGGGTTATTGCCAAGTGAAATATTTTCCGGCAGGGCTAAATTGTTCAGTGTTGCCTTGTTAGACTATTTAGATATAGATGAAAATAGAACTCCTGTCTAGAGTTTTCTATGTATATTTTGTGAGTATAATAGTGCCAGGAATACAGAATTAAGGTGGGTTACAATGAAATCATTATCTTTTGTGTTTCTGTGTTATAAGTATTTGTGTGTGCTCTTATGTGCAGTTTAAACATGAAGTGTTACAAATTAATGCTCCAAAAAGTAAGTTATTAAAGTAGTCTGGGGGGCCAGATGGTAGCATGTTAGTTAAGGCAGGTAGATTCCCCATGGCCAGTTGCACCAGTTGAATCCTGGACTGATGGCTTGAAAAACAGGCCAGGCACATGTGCATGCCCAAATCCTGGAAAGAAGGAGAGATGGAGAAGGAGAGATTGTGGCATGGCCCTCCCCTGATGGAAGTGCCTTCTCACTTTCCCTCTCTCCCTGAGTCTCTTTTTGTCTGTCTCTGGGAGCACACGCGTCCTCAGGCACATTAAGAAAGAAAGTAGTACAGAACGAGATTGTTAGCGACTGAAATAATCTAATTAAAATCAACTTTCAACTTCTTGAAATAATTCAGTGAAGGATTAAGTGACAGACATTTCATTGCTACCAATGCTGGCTTTCTCTGAGTATGTTAGAAAATCGAGCCTAAGAGACCATCATCGAAATGGTTTGTTTTGAATTTGTACATTGTCTTCATCTATTCTTAAATTTAGGTGTCATAGATTTAGATGTCTAATACAGTTTCTTTCAAGGGCTGAGTTTGAACTCTCCATAGGGCTTGCATTGAGGCTCCTTGGGGCTCCCATTGGCTTGACATGATTGACAGCTGGGGTTGTGGTTTGTCTTTTTGTCTGTGACTCTTAAAGACATGGTAAACATTCCTTTCTTTTTTCATTTCCTCCAGGAATTTGTGAGTCTCCACCTCTTTTTCCTCTAAACCAAAAGCATTTAATCAAATACAATAAACTACAGTAATGGTTTCCTACAGTAATGGTGGTTTCCAGATCTTCAACATCAGCCACTTGCAAACTAGTTCGGAATGCACATTATTGGCCCCTCCCACCAACCTACTGAATCTGAATCTCTGGAAGTGAGGCCCAGAAATCTCTTTTAACAAAATCTCCCAGAGATTCTGTGACTTGATGAAGTTTAAAAACCACTGCTCTATAGTAAGGAAAAATTTTTGAATAATATTTTTTCATTCTGTTGGGTATTTAACAACACTGTAGAAGCAGAATATAAATTACTGATGGCAGAGGTTGCCAGGCATTGAATGAGGTACTTTTGAAATTAAGGGAAGTGTTTTTTTTTTTTTTTTTTTTTAGAGGTTTTTGCTATAGGGCACGTGCGCTTGCCAGACAGACAGAGAGAGACAGAGAGACAGAAAGTGAGAAATCACCCTCCAGGGGGGATGGCCACGCCGCAATCCCTTCTCCATTCTCCTCTCAGGATCTTGGGCACGCACACACCCGTGCCCGGCGTGAGTTTTAAGCCACCGAGTCCGGGACGCGAACTGCGGTCGACTACGTGGGAGTCCAGTGGCATAGCCATTACGTTAACTGCTGGTCTCAAATTAAGGGAAGTGTTTTAAATAACAACAATAGTTATATTAATAATGAAGACATAATAGAGCATAATAGTTACTGAACATTTTTCTGTGGGTCACGCCCTCTGCTTGCTTTATCTCTAATAATTCTTTACAATATTCCTGAGGTTAGTACCAGAGTTATTGCTGTTTTGCTATGAAAAAGCAGGGTCATGGAAGAAATTGGCCAAGGTCAAGCTGTTTAGTAGGGAAGGAGTTATGTGAGGCTGTTCTGACTAGCACTAGCATGTAACTCATTGAAATGCTGAGAATTTAGACAATGTCTATCTCCTCCTATCTCTGCCTCTATCTTCCCTGTGAGGCCAGAGACTTGTTCTTTTTTTTTTTTTTTGAGAAGTTTTGCTAGAGGGCTTGTGCATTTGCCAGTGTGCAAGAGTGCGTGACCATTAGGGATGGTCATGCCACAATCCCTTCTCCTCCATCTCTTCCTCCTTTGAGAATTGTTTCTTTTTTAAAATGCAAGAACTGTAGCCAAAGTACATGTCTTTGTGGGCAAACTCCTGTGTACTCCCATGTGGCTTTTTCCCCCTCCCAAATATCCAAAGCTACCTCGACCGCATAGTGAATGTTACGCTTTATTGTTTGTGCAAATACATATTTAGAGCTTCTTTCTTTCAAAAGTTTATCTTGTTCTGGAAGTAGTGAATTCTCTGACCTTTTATCTTTGGGCTCTGGTTTGTGGTTTTTGAAGCTTTCCAAGATCAACTGAGTGATGATGTGGTTTGGCAACTTTAATAGCTAATATAGTATCAAGTTGGATGATTTTGAAAGCAATTAATGCTTGAATGAAGTCCTTATCCTACTGAGTTATGGGCCCCCCTTACTTTTAGAAAACTTTATTGGATGATTAGAGGCAGCCTTTCAAATTCCATTCATGGTAATTGAGGAATTTATTTTACCTCCAAGATATTTTTGTTTTCTTGACCAACATGGAAATATAATGTTTTAAAGAAGTAAGATAAACCATTTTAAGTGAGAGAAAAGGGCTTTCTAAATTGAAATTCAATGTGATATTTTAAAAGGGAAAAGTTAAAGTAATGTTCAAAGTTACTGAGTCATTTGATGCTAGCTCCATTCTTCCTACCACATAGATTCCATTTAGTAGAGGAGACTAAAAGAAGGACATTAATTAAAACTGGAATGATTAATTTTATTATGTGTAAGTCAGTATAAATTAATTCCAGTGTCAGTATAAATTAACTGCAATGTTAGTAATTCCATAGAATTCCTTTTCATAGTTTGCTTCCATTATTGAGAGTTTATCAGACATTCTTAAGAATTCATGAAAGTATTTGTATGCATGTGTGGGTGGAGGGGTGAAGGGCGTGGAACCATATAATTACTCAAGAGATGTCCCATATATGCCAACTTCTTATGTTAGAACAAACTTTAATTTTAACCAAAATATCTATTTGAATGACAAAAGTTTTTTCCGCTTTATTTCCCTCTGTACATACATCCGTTTTTTCCCCCTTTCTCTCTCTCATCATAAAAAGTTGGAAATAAATAAATAGCTTTACCCTTGCCCAAGATTCAAAGACTTTTCTTTTTTCCTGCTGCACAAAGTGAGTTATTATTTCTCTATCTTTTATCAAAACAGTACACCATCTGGGGATTAGTGTTTGGTAGGTCAGTTTAATATGGAAGTTATTTTTTATCAGATGCCCTTTTTAAAATTTTTATTTAAAAATAATTTTAAAGTTTATTATTTTTTCTTTCATGAGCAGAAGAGAGTGAGCACACCCCAATGGGATCTTAATGCCACAATCCACCCAGCCTCAGGCAGCCCTGCTGTTGGGCACATATGAGCTTGGCATACTCATGGCAGTCTTCGAATGTGAATCCCAAACCTTCCAATGTGGACTGGCCTTGGAGAGTATTGCATTTTATCACTGGACCAACATTTGGCCTCTCTTACCTTTTTAAAAGTTCGTTTATATATACTATAACAGAGAGAAACAGAGAACGAGATGGATAGAGACAGGCACCCCCAATAGGGTCCATACCCCATGATGCACCCCTGACTTTAGCTGGCCTGGAAATGGGGGCATGGGTGTGTGCCTCACATGAACAGGAGACCCTGGGACACAAATCTGGGACCTTGCTAGCATTATCGAGTGCTGAGTTACTACCACACTGCTACTGTGGGCCCTAGGGTATGCTCTCACATGAATGCACAGTAAGGAGAGGGGTTTGTAGAACACTCTTTTGCTTTCCTTGTTTTCTGCCCAAGTAATTCAGTATTGTAATGCCCTTTTAATGTGATCACCTCATTTGATAACACTTGCAAGTATGGGTGACTGCATATTTTTTCCCTAAGTTCTTCGAGATATTCACAAAATGAATAAAATTTTGGTTTGGGTTTCTGTTATTATTTTCTGGATGCAGAATTCCCTTTTTCCTAGAGTGTAGCTTTCTTTGTTGCATATGGTCTGCCAAGAAATTTTAATATTTGTTTTATTTTCGGGACCAGTAGTTAGCATAATGGTTATGTCACTGGACTCCCATGTAGTTGACCGCGTTTCCTGTCCCGGACCCGGTGGCTTAAAACTCATGCCGGGCGCATGTGCGTGAGTGCCCAAGATCCCAAGAGGAGAATGAAGGAGAAGGGATTGCGGTGTGGCTATTCCCCCTGGGGGGTGATTTCTTGCTTTCTGTCTCTCTGTCTCTGTCTGTTTGGCGAGTGCACGCGCCCTATAGTAAAAATCTCTTTAAAAAATTTGTTTTATTTTATGTTAGGGTGATATTTTGTAATATTTTAAAAATGCTTATATCATAATCTGTACCAGGGGTCAGCATGTGTGTACACATGCGCGCACACACACACACAAAGAGCTTGGCAGTATTTTAGGTTTTGTGAACCATAGATAAGATGTGAGCAAATGGGCATGGCTGTGTTTAAATAAAACTTTATTTACAAAAACAGGTAGTCGGCTGATTTGGCAAGAGCTGTTGCTTGCTGACCCTGTTCTATGCTAGCAGCTGTGGATTTAACTGTTCTCCATAGTCCACCTTCCTCCAGTTCAGCCTCCTGGCCCATTACTCCTCTAGGAGGAGGATCACGTGCTTCCTCCTACCCATGTTTGCTCGCGGCATTGCTCCATCCTGGAATGCTTTCTCATCCGTTCCTCTCAGCTGTTCTTGAGGATGTTTGTTGGAAGTGAGGGTGACCTGGAGACAGCCTCTTTTCTCCACTATTGCCCAGGCTTGTTCTGTTAGTCTGATGATCTAGATTAGGCTTCTTCTTCCTCCTTTACCAGTCTAGGAAGGTCCCTCCTGATGTTGCACTTCCAGCAGAAGAAGGCACCCCTCTCAGAAAAAGAGTGAAGCAGTGGCTTTGCTTTCTGCCATGTCATGGCTGGTGGAAGAACCATCCCCATGAAGCCTTGCTGCCCGCATCTGGATATGGCTTTCCTGTTCCTTTGAGTTCCTTTTGAGTTTTTTTTTTCCCCTGCCACTATGAGATAGGCCCCTGCATCTCCCACCCCTTGCTTTTTTTGCCTTTTTTGAGAGTTAATTATGCTAGGGAGACCTCTTTACTTAAAAAAATGTCCCTGACCTGGTGGCTTGCTTTCTCACGTTCCCTCTCTCTCTCTGTCTCTCTTTGGTGAGTGCACATGCCCTATAACAAATTAAAAAATAATAATAATTCTTTTTAAAAAATGATTATGCATGAATTGACCCTAGCAGTTTAGGAGTTATGGCCATCACTAAAATGGTCACTAGAGTAAATCATTTGCAAACTTGGACACTCATCTGGCCTCAACAGTTCATCTTCAGGGCAATGTGTTGCTGCCAGCCATCATGGAGTCTTGTTCCAAGATAATATTCATACCCTTCTCTCCAAAATATAGGCTTTGGTTTTCTGCTCCATTGAAGAACTACTGAAGAAGAAATATTTTAACGTATTTTGCCAACTTTACCGCAAGCTGCTGGCCCCTTTTCCTTCTCTCCTCAAGACGCCTGGAGGCTGTCATCTTGCCTCTTTTTCCTTGGAGGTCTTTTTGGCCTTGGCCTCCTTGCTTAGCATGGTGATGCCTATTAGCTTCTTTCCTTGAGTGATTTTAATCTCATGTCTCCCCAGCCCACCCACAGGAAGTAGCTAGCGTGAGTACAGTGTCAAGGCCTGGGCTCATCCCCTTCTCAGTAACAGTTGTAGTTCTTGTTGATTACGGCAAGCAGTGGAGGAAGGTGACACCTCCACGCTCCAGTGGCGATTTCAAGGATTAATTTCAGCACGTTTAGAAAGGTGTCGAGAGTCAGGAAGAATAAGTGAAAATATATCTTAAACAAATCAAAAATGGAAAAAAAAAGTGTAATTGTATCAAAACACTTGTCTGGCTATTGTTCGCCCTATCACATCCTTCCCCCCTTCTAGTCTCCCTAGAACCCACCATCTTCTGCAAGTTCTGGTCAGCAGACTTCAGGCTCTTCCTGCTGTTTTGTCCCCAGAGTGTAACTTTCAAGACCTCAGCCTGTGGGCTCTGCTTCGCTTGAGGCTCCCAGCAGAGTGGAAGCAGTTTTGATTGATTTTTCCTCCTGAAATGGGCCTGTTTTCCTTCCTTCAGTGGAGAGTCACTGCTTTGAGAGCTCTTCTTGCTGTAGGTGTCAAGCTTCTGATGGTGAGGGGTTGGGGTCGAGGGCTGTCCCCATATGAAATGGTAAAGGGAAGCAGAGGGAGCTTCAAGTGAGGGTGTTGATGGGAGAGAGGAGGACATACAGGCAAGGCCCGAAAGAAGGAAAATGATAGTGGTGACTAGAGTGTGTAATACCAATGCTACAACTGGCATTTGGGTATTCTGCATCCTAGTTACAGGATGCAGAAAACTGGACTTGTAGTCACTAATAATGTAAGAATAACAGTTACTTTTATGGAAGGTTGTTGTGTGTCAGGCACTATGCTAGGTTCTCTAAATATCCAATCTGTTTTTAATAGCAATGACTTTTCAAAATAAGTCTTTTTTTGATAGTAATGTGGTGTCAGGAACTCCCAGCTTGCCTACCTGGTTCTGTTAGCCTTCTGTTCAATCGAAGAGATGGACGCATGCCTGTAGTAAGCCACATGAGCCCCCCACCCCACCCCAAATGGTCCTTGCCTTAGTACCTTAAACTTGAAAATATTGCATGCATCAGTTCCCTCTTTATGATGTAATAAATTACCAGATCTAGTGGTTTAAAACAACACAGATTACTATCTTTCTGATCTAGAGGTCATAAGTCAAAATGGATCTCACAGCACTCAACTGAGATGTTGGCAGGGCTGAACTCCTTCTGGAGACTCTAGGGCAGAAGATGCCTCCTTTCCTTTTCCAGCTTCTCTTTGCTGCCCACCTTCTTTGACTTCTGGCCCCTTCCTGTATTCAAAGGTGGTGTCATCCTATCAGAGTCAGGGCATCACCCCAACACTGGCTCTTCTTCCTCCAGTTTACACATTTAAAGGACTCTTGCATTCCATTGGGTCCACCTGGATAAGTTAGAGTAATTAATGTTTTAGAGTATTATCAACCTTAATTGCCCCATCTGGGGGCCTATACCTGGAAGCCCAGTCAGTTTCCTTTTAATGTTCCATGACTTCACATTCTTTCAGTATTTTCTGTCTTGATTACTTTTCTTGAGTCAATGTCTTGAATTCCTTTTCATCTTTCAAAATTAAATTTAAGTCATACCTTTTCCTTGAGACTCTGGCCAATATACTCCTTTTCCCCATACTTTTATAATCTTTGACGTGTGTCATTCAACCTATCTATTAGGCATCACACGTTTTTTCTGAGAGGATCTTACATAAGTCTTAGCTTTCCAAGGTTTGCTCTTCTTGGTGGTAAGGACATTTTGTGAATCTTCCAATATGATGCATTATAGTTAGTATTCAATAAAAGTAGGTTGACTGACTAAAAGTTGATTCTATAAAAATAAATGAGATATACTTGGTGGTAGATGATTCTTCATCTTATAGTACTGTCAAAAACCTATGACACTGACTACTTAAGCTACCTGAACTTTAAGACTTTCCATTTCTACATCTCTCTCTCTCTCTTTTTTTTCCCAGCCTGGTCTCCAGTCCCATCACTCCCACATCGATCCTGCCTATGTACATCTAGAACTAACAAGTGGCTCAAAAGTCCTTATGATCACATGCCAACTAGCCTGTACCTTTTGGAAGTTCCCAATATTACAAAATTTATTATTTTCATACTGTCATTGTTCCTTCATTCTAGCTTTGAACAAGTGATCTGATTAGAATATACTGGGTTGTGTGGAAGTCATGATGCATTTTTTGCATGGAAAAATATAGAAAAATACTTCATGACTTTCCAGACAACCTTTTATTTTATTAGGAAAAAAAATACTAGCTATTATAACCATTCTGGTCTTTTATTTTGTAACAAAATTTTTATTTACAAAAACTAAAACTGAAGGACTGTGGTTTATTAAGAACTCCACTGCTTTCTCTTTTTGCCCTTCCTTATAATAAAAGAATCTTGGAATTTCTTGCCTGAGCAGAGACAGCTCAGCTTAACTGAGAAACAGAACATGCATAGTATGATATGGAAAAGGAGACTTGAGAAAGATCTTCTACCTCAATTAGAGTGATTTTCTGTTGCTTCAGCTTGCATGTCATATTTCACATGCTTTTTTCAACACTTTATTTCCTATGCAAGTTACAAATACACATATACGTACATATGCATGTAAGAATATGTATATATGCGACTTTCTATGTTATTAATGACGTGGAAAGTAATGAGGTTGGATAAAGGAGGAGAGCATTAGGAGACACAGCCTGCTTACCTTCTATTATGGTGCTATGGTGTGAATGTGTCTCCTCCAAAATTCAGATATTGAAACTTAATGGCCAATGTGGTGGTATTAAGAGGTGGGACCTTTAAGAGGTGATTAGTCCATAAGGAGCTAATGGAATTTCATGAATGAGATTAAGGCTTTTATAAAAGAGGCTTTACATAGAATTTGGCTGTCTTGTCCTTCTGCCTTCTACCATCTGAGGACAGAGTGCTTCTGCCTTAAAAGGGTGAACCCTGACCAAGCAACAGATCCTGCCAGCACCTTGACCTTGAACTTCCTAGTCTCCAGACTGTGAGAAAATACATTTCTGTCCTTTATAAATTGCATAGTCTGTGATATTTTTGTTGTAGTAGTACAAAAGGACCAGGAGGTTAAAGCAGAGATACGGGAAAGGAGTTCTGTACAACGCTATCACATGTCTGGAATATTGAGATGCATTGGTAGAAGCTTGCTTTATAAAACTTAATTCTGGAAGAGAACTTATCAAGGCTGAGAACTCTGATACAGTCTAGAGACTGCTACTCTAAAGTAGCACTGCAATAGATCCAAAACCACACACATTTGGGTTTAGTTGTGGCCCTGCTAATGATACTTTATCAGCAGAGCGACCTCGGGCAGGTCTCTCAGAGCTCCTGGGTGCCATCATTTTATCTGTAAAATAGGCCTAGTAATACTTGCCTTGAAAGGGCAGAGATCAGTGTTGAAATACCTGTTACCTGGTAGATATTAACTAAGTAGCTGACATTTTTAATGTGACATGTGATGGCCCATGTGACATTTACATGATGATATATTCTCAGGCTGATTTTATGCCCAAGGGAATCTGCTTCAAGAAGGGGGCAGGGGCATCTGATTGTGAAAATGACCCCAGAAGACCAAATTAGGGGATTGGATGAATTCTTCTGGGCCAACCAAAAGATTGGATCTGGTCCTTGGTGGTTGCACTTCTGGACACAAGTTGAAGTGAGAACTCACATGGCTGAGGTTTTGCCATTGCTGAGCCTGCCTGGTGGTTAGTGAGGTGAGAGGAGTTTACTGATGTTACTGACTTCCACAATTGTCTTATAAGGTTCTATGGTGGAGATCTTGGTTAAATAAATATTGCTAAGTGTTACATGAAACAAAGAAAAACAAATCAGGAGAAATGAGTAGTACATTTTATATATTTGTGAACTAAATTTTATATCTTGTGTGTGTATATATGCATACATAAATATACACACACCCGGCATAAGCACAAACATCAAATACTCCATAGACATTCTGTGTGTGTGTGTGTGTGTGTGTGTCTGTGTGTGCACCTATTCATGTGTCTGTGTGTATGAAAATGTATCCCTTTGGGAATTATAGTGTGCTATATTTTGAAAAGTAAACTGTTATTTGACATGGAAAATGAAAAAAAAAACTTTTTTTCAATTCTTAGTAACTCAGACAACATTCACAAGCAGATAATACATAAATTCCAAAGGCAGCAATAAATTGCTCTTGTTGATTTAAATCCCATTAGGGTCTTAGCTTGTGAAACAAATGTCGAAACTGTATAGCTGGCAAACAGATGACTTAGAGTGGCTTTATACCAAAGGGGCTTGTTGAAGTTACTCACAGAAAAGCTTCCAACTGTAAGAGAGATAAACAAGCTTTGGATCTGGGCGGTGTTTAATCTGAGCATGCAGTAAGAGACAAGAAGGGTTCATGTTGGAAAATGCAGGACATACTGAAGAATCTCAGCACTTTCAGACACTAGGGGTCTCTGCTTCGCAGACCAAAGCTCATTAGTCCTGCCTGCCTGCCTGCCTTTCTTCCTCCCCGTGATGGAATACACTATGGTACTTGCTTTCAGCACTAAATTACAGTTTTGCACACCTTTAATTTACCCGTGAACACAGGAAAAACTCCTTGACAATGTATCAGAAATGATTTCTCCCTGTTAGGTTGACTCCCTTTCCCAGGTCAAAGTTAATCATTGCAATTGGAGAAGTGGATGAGCCATGAATTAAGATGTCAGAATAGTATCAAACTGGGACAGTTGCTTCACTTCATGAAGTCTTAGCAGAACTTTCTCCCAGCATTGCCTTGTTTCTTTATAAAAGTCTTAATATATACCGTATGTGTAAATAGAAGAGCTAAATAAAACTTAATAGATCACCTGAGTCTAGTCATTGAATGAAACATCTACCCTAAGCCAAGTTCAGATGTGTTCTTTGTAGAGTCAGCATGTCATGATGTAGGTAGGGTCCATGAGGCAAAAAGAGCTTCTTGCTTTTGAAAGTTTAGAAATGAAACCCACCTTGGCCCAAAAAGGAGGCACACATGGGAGAAGTCACTGGTGGGTAAGAGATGCCTATCTGAAAGCCCTACACTTGTCTGTGTGGTGGAACATTTTATACGAGGCAAATAATATAGCAATTTATTCATAACCTTGAGATGCTCGTAGCATTGCTTTAAAACATTTCCTTTTGGGACCAGCAGATGGCGTAATGGCTATGTTGCTGGACTCGCATGTAGTTGACAGTGGTTTAGTCCTAGACTCAGTGGCTTAAACTCACGCAGGGCGTGTGCACGTGCGTGCCCAAGATCCCAAGAGGAGAATGGAGGAGAAGGGATTGCGGCATGGTCATCCCCCTGGAGGGGTGATTTCTTGCTTTCTGTCTCTCTCTGTCTTTCTGGCGAGCACATGTGCCCTGTAGCAAAAACCTCTCCAAAACAAACAAACAAACAAAAAACATTTCCTATGTTTAGGACAATGCCGCAATATCCTATCACCTGCAAATTAGAGTAAAAAGTAAACATGATGCATATCTTCAAAAATTGCAGTGCAGTGTGAATAGTATGAAGTCTAGGAAGCCATAGTGGCTTCAAAGTCAGCTTGCTGGCAGCGTTCCAAGACAGGGTAGCCGTATTGAAGAAACCATGTGGTCAAGAGCGAAGGGGGCTTTGTTGCTGGTCATTCATTCAGTCGTTCATTCATTTACTCATAAATTGTTCCTGCTCTCACTATGAGTCCTAGTCTTTACTAAACACATACGCTGACTGATAGCTCTAGGCTGCTGTAGATGACTGGGATGAGGTTGAAATCAGTAGGCCATTTCTCCATGACTCCATTTTGATGAGATTTCAAGACTCTACAGTGTTGGTGTTTCTTTGAGGTAAACTGTATTTCTCACAACAGATAATATAATGGACTGACAAGAGATAGGTTTTCTTTTCAAAGAGAACTATATTTTCATAGACTTCAAAATTTCTGTTTTGCTTAAGCTATAGGTATTTGCTATGGTGAAATTTAAGATGCCAACAAATGGTGTTTCTATAGGCAAAGATATTTCCATTAACCTCTAAGACCATTTCAAGAAAGCAATGACCAATGTTATTTTTTCCTTAATATATTTTATTTTAATTTCTTTTATACATTCAATCACTATACATCGCTTAATTTGTAAAGTGAATTTTCCCAACATGAATACACTTCACACCAGTTCAGTCAAGGATACTATTCACATTACCAACAGATAATAATCTATTTCCATGTCTCATAAATGTCTTGCCTTTCTATTTTTCTCCTTAATGCCTTTCCTTACACTCTCCTCCTTCTGATAACCAGTGTTATTTTAACAGATACCTTTTGAGTTGAATTTTTTTATCCACATGTGAAATTTTCTATCCACATCTTTCTGTTTGTATATAAATTACATAAATATACAGACAAAAGTAATATATGTTCATAAGAGACATTTTTTAAAGCAGAAAACTTACACTCAAAAGTATTTGTTAAAACTTTTCAGTATGTTGCCATTCAATCTATAATTTCTACCATCTTTTAAAAATATAAATTTATATATTTATATGTTATATATATATTTATATATTTTTGAGATATTTACATATATGCATATGCACATATTAAAGAGTGTAAAATTTAATCAACTTCTTTTGTGATTATGTTATGTGTGTTATGTGTGTGTGTGTGTGTGTGTATGCTTTGATATGAAGGTAAATATAATCATAAATTGTAACTAGCAGTTAGATAGTTCTGGACCTAATGATTCCAAACTTGGATTGTTTTTTATTTAGGACACTTAATTTACAGAACCGCCTTACTGTGGATTATGACTGAATGTGACTGCACTTAATGGAGGCCTTTCTAGTAATGACTTACACACCCAGGGATACAATTCTTCAAGTAACAAATGTAGAGATGAGTAATTGCTGGTATTGGTTTTATTAGCTGCTCAAATATGCCATCAGAATTGCAGGTCTGTTCTGTTGTTCTGTTCTGTTGAACTTAGTATGGTGACCTTCATCCCTGCATAGAACTTCTGGTTGTAAGGTGGCTGCCACAACTCCAGTCAGATTATTATGTTAAATAATGAAGAAGGAGCAAGGAGCAATGCTTTTAAGAGGGAAATGAAAGGATCTCCAGAAGTCTCCAGTAGCATGCTGCTTAGATCCTATTGGCTAAAATTCTATTGCAAGATTACCGAGCCCTTTAAGCATTTCTGGCCTCTGAAGAGGAAGGCTGACATAAATGGGAATGGACATTTGTTGTCCTGCCAAGGTCTGTAACTTTAGTAGGCTGTGATTGTTGCTATTGATCTGTCATCAGTGAAAATGTGGGTGTGCACACAATGAAGTCACTGGACACAGTGCTGTCTGGTAGAATTTCCTGTGATGATGGAAATGTTTAGTGATCTCCGTTGCCCAAAATGATAGCTACTGGCCATTTGGGCTAATGGGCACTTTATATGTGACTTATGTGACTAAATGACTGATTTTCAAACTGTATTTAACTTAAAAAAAAATTTGAAGAGATTTTTGCTATAGGGTGCGTGTATGGACTGGAGAGACAGAGAGAGACAGAGAAACAGAAGACAAGAAATCAACACCCAGTGGGAATGGCCATGCTGCAAACCCTGCTCCTCCATTCTCCTCTTGGGATTTTGGGCACTCACACACATTTACCCAGCATAAGTTTTAAGCTGCCAGGTCCAGGACTTGAACCATGGTTGACTATGTGGGAGTCCAGCAACATAACCATTATGGCATTCGCTGGTCCCAAATTGTGTTTAACTTTAATAAATTTAAGTGTATTTATTTATTTGTAAAAGTTAATTTTTTCCAAATGAGAAACAAAGGAGGAGAGAGAGAGAGAGGGAGGGATTGAGAGAGGCAGGCACCCCTAACAAGCCCTTGCACCATAATCTACTCCTAGCATCAGCCAGCATGAATCTTGAGATGTGTGCACCCAGAGTGCACACGGAGACTCCAGGACAGAAACGCAGGTCCTTCCCATGTGTTTCAGCACCAAAGAGCATTCTGTCACTTTCTGCCAGCACAACTGGCCTGAATTTAATTTAGTCATATGTATGACCGCCGCTAGTGGCTACCATTGTGGGCAGCACATGTTTGAGCACTTATTTGAATAATGTTACAGAACGATTCTTGTCTTGCTATTTGGTTTCAATTATGACAGTATTAAGTGGGTGAAAACTTGATCAAAATTTGGTATTAAGATGTGGGGCCTTTGGGAGGTAATTAGAACTAGATAAGGTCATGATTTAATATTAGTGGCTTTATTAGGAGAGACAGACAGACAGACACTTGCTCTTGTCCTCTTGTCATATGATGACTTGTGCCACCTTGGGACTCTGCAGAGAGTTTACACTAGGAAGAAGGCCCTCTTATGTGTGACTTCTCAACCTTTGACTTCTAGAACTGTGCGGTTTTCTTTATAAACTAACCAGTCTGTGATTAGCACACTCTTATGTCTGTACTCTGCATTTACTCATTTTTGCTTTACAAAGTCAACCCAAAGATCCATTTCTATGCCCAACCACAGATCTCTTTGGAAAAAAATTCCTACTTTCATGAGTGTTCTTTTAGGGTTAAGGAAGGTTGATACCATTATAAATTAAAAACAAAATAAAAAACAAAAAAAGCAAAAAAAAAAAAAAAAAAACCCAAAAATAAACCCCATTTTCACTCACAGTACTATTTCAGTGCTATGGAAGTGAGTGGAACAAAATAAAACTTAAAGGGGGTCATTCTAGCAGTTTACATCCCTGCTGTCTGCTGTTATATAAACTGTAAATAGAGTTTTTCCCCCATGAAATGGTCCCAGCCTCTAACATGTGCGAGTTTATTTTGGATTTCATTTTACTCCTGGCAAGTTTCATGAGAAAGAAATAGTAGAGAAGCCCAGAGAGCGTTGAATACCGTGAGTCCTCCCAGGCCTGGTTTCCTTGCACACTTGGGTGTTGGTGAATGTGCTGGCAGTGCTGTTTGGCCAAAGCTCTGATGGAGTGAATGTGGCCAAGCTGGAGAAGTTCAGACCTCTAATGCACTAATAGGAAACATCACTGGAGCTTGAGCCCTGGCGTCTTGGATGGTGTCATGTGGAGTTGGGAGGTGTCATTACATGCTAAGTTTTGTTAGGAGATCAACAAGTCCATTTATCCTCCAAATTGGAATGGTCAGTTTACTTTTAGATTCAATAATATGTCCTTTGCTTTATGTGATATTCAGAACAACAGTAATGAAATTCTTTAATAGGGAATTCTAAACCTTTAAGAGCAACTGTTAAACTAATTCTTGGAAGAAGGGAAGTATAAAAAAGTGTTTACCTTTTGACTGGACCACAGACCTAGGTGGGCTCTAGAGACTGCCACCCACATGTCAGACTTGTAGTATTTGAAGAACTAAGAATTAGGATCTATTAAAACAAGAATTAAGATTTACTTCAGCATCCTGCCTGGAAACAGATCTTTGATACTCATAGGATCAACTGAAGTGACTTTAAGAGACTATTTACAAGATAGACAATGATTGAATGTAAAAAATATGAAAAAAATTTATTTTAAAAAAGTGACTGTTTGGGAACCAGCAGTTAGCGTAATGGCTATGTCGCTGGACTCCCACGTAGTCGACTGCAGTTCGCGTCCCGGACCCGGTGGCTTACAACTCACGCTGGGCACGTGTGCGTGCATGCCCAAGATCCCGAGAGGAGAATGGAGGAGAAGGGATTGCGGCGGGACCATCCCCCCTGGGGGGTGATTCCTCGCTTTCTGTCTCTATGTCTCTCTCTGTCTGTCTGGCGAGTGCACGCGCCCTATAGCAAAAACCTCTCCAAAAAGAAAGAAAGAAAGAAAGAAAGAAAGAAAGAAAGAAAGGAAGGAAGGAAGGAAGGAAGGAAGGAAGGAAGGAAGGAAGGAAGGAAGAAAGAAAGAAAGAAAGAAAGAAAGAAAGAAAGAAAGAAAGAAAGAAAGAAAGAAAGAAAATTAAAAAATGACTGTTTATAGCAGCATCAAAGCCTAGCATCCTTGAGAAGTTCTAATGGCTTCTGGTCCTGACAAAGACCATTAGAGCCCTGGCCTTGGGAGAGAGGCCACCAGTCAGGATCCCCTGTGTACAGGAGAGTAATCACGGCAACCCCCTGGTCCTGGAGGAAGCCTAGGAGAACAAATGATATCTTTCTTCAGTTGCCCCTTTTTCCTTCCCATGCCTCCTTTGCCAGGCACTCTTGGAAGCCTGTGGGCGAGTGAAGACTGCAGTCCCTGAAAGGTGGAGAATGGGTCCTGAGAGCCAAGAAGAATAACCAGCTCATTGCTCTAATTTGTCTAGTGTTGCTATGTATGTATTGGCTGCTAACAAATTCCACACACATTAGCCAATTCCATCCTCATTACAATCTCCATTTTACTATTGAGAAGACTGAAGCTCGGGGAAGTTATGCAAATTTTCTCAAATCTAACAGCTGGTCAATGAACTGTCATCAGATTTCCATATATGAGCTCTTAACTTCGATGCTGTGAGAAGGACATGGAGCGTATCACAAGTTGGAAGAATATGGAAAACAAACTTTATTATAACAATCATAATCATAATAATGGGAAGAATAATTCTGCTTTACGTTTCACAGACATTATCGTGCTTGAATTTTCCAGTGTCCTTGGGAGTTAGAGTGGTTTGGTATTATTCTCACTTAGCTGATGAAAAATATCAAAGGTTCAGGCCATATGTTGTGCTACAAAATAATATCACAGGGTTGGCATCGGAATGTAGGTATTTTTGATTCTGAATCCATTGGTCAGTCAAGTGTCCCACATTGCTAATTAAAAAATGCTGGCAATGGGACAGTTTAATTAAATTAAGCCCCAAACCAAAACAAGACAGAAAACACAAACCATGTTATATGGATATTCTGCTTAAATATTAGTCTTTACCTTGCCTTATGGATTAATTATCTTTAGCTCATGTTAAGAAGCCCACAGTGAAGCCCAGAAGGTGACATGGAGGTTAAGGTGCTGGATTCCCACATGACTGACTACAGTTCAAGTCTTGAACTTGGCAGCTTGAAAATCACACCAGGCATGTGTGCATGAATGCCCAAAATCCCCAGAGGAGAAGGGATTGTGGCAATCCCATCCATGCTGGGGAGGTGATTTATCACTTTCCCTCTCTCTTATATCTACAGTGAGCGCATATGTCCTGTAACAAAAAACAAACAAACAAACAAAAAACCCATTGTGATTCTGTTGTAAAAGAAATAAACTATGCATGAATCAAAAATAAGAGGAACAAAAACTTGGAATAAATGGGTAGTAATGTCTAGAAAAAGGTTAAAGGTTAATTTAAAAATTCACATAATATACCAAGTATCAAAGTTTATGCCAGGCAAGCTAGCGCATTAGATATAAATGCTCAGTTTATGGAGAGATATCCAGGAGTTAATTTGGAGGACGCAGCTGACATTGTTGAGTCTTAAGCTTACTGGATACCAGCTGCAAGGCTGGACTGAAGAAGTGTTTTCTCATTTGAAGCTCACCACAGCCTTGTGCTGGAGGTAACTGCCCACTTCCGCTAGCCAAGACCCAGAAGTCTGCCCATGGCCCCTGAGTCAGACAGTGTTGACACCCAAATGAAGCCTCCATTGTTCTGACTCCAGATTGAGTGCAGCGAACCAACATGGGCTTTGAGGCCATTTCCATTCTGACATCCATAAAGAAAGAAATGAACAGTTTATTTTGTAGAAGACATGTTAGATTCCCATAAAATGGACAATAATGTAGTTGAAAACAAGCAGTAAAACAGACTGGAAAAATAATTTCTATCAAACATGACAGTCAAAGGGTTAACTTTCATAATACATGTTTTAGCCAATGCATATAAACATCATGTTGCTAAATGGACAAGGAACATGAATAAACATTAGAATATGCTTCGTAAACAAATTTGAAAATTTAAAATCGTTAATAATGTCAGAAATGCAAATTAAAATAATAGTGAAGTAGCATTTTACATATTTCAAGTGAATAATTGTTTGTTTTGTATTTTAGGCTGATGCTAGGGAAATTATGAGGTCCTTGGTGTGGTGGCAATGGAATTTGTGTGATCTCTTTGGAAAAGCAATTTGGCAGCAATTATAACAAATCATAAAATTTCCACACACTTTGACCCAGAAATCCCACTCCTGGGAATTTATCCTGAGGCAATTATTAAAAAGACAATGAAAGCCATGTGTAAGAAAATGTTCATTGTAATAATATTTGTAATAGTAAAAAAAAATTGGAAGCCACCTAATGTCTTTTAACCAGGAAATGATTCAGTAAATTATGTATACTAGTTAGGATTCCCCAGAGAAACAGAATCAATAGGATGTATGTGTATAAGTGTGGGTGTTTGTGTGTATGAAGACACTTTAAAAGTATGAAAAAGTGGAGTTAAAGTATGAGTTTATTTTGGTGCAAAAATTTTTGAAATCTATGCATAGTATTTTTCATAATATACATATTCTCCATAAACATTTTTTTTTTTTTGGAGAGGTGTTTTTTTTTTTTTTTTTTTTCAATAGGGCGCATGCGCTCGCCAGACAGAGACAGAAAGCGAGAAATCACCCCCCTCCAGGGGGGATGGCCACACCGCAATCCCTTCTCCTCCATTCTCGTCTCAGGATCTTGGGCATGCACGCACACGTGCCCAGCGTGAGTTTTAAGCCACCGGGTCCAGGACGCGAATCGCAGTCAACTACATGGGAGTCCAGTGACATAGCCATTACGCTAACTGTGGGTCCCCCTCCATAAACTTTTTGAAGGCCCTTCATACATATGAGTATACATATATAGATATATGATTTATCATAAGGAGTTGGCTTGTGTGATTATGGAGATCTGAGAAGTCCAAACCCAGTAGAGCTGATAGTGTAGGTTCTAATGAGTCCTAGTCCAAAGTCAGGAGAAGACCGATTTCCCAGCTTGAAGACAGTCAGGTAGAAAGAGTAATTCTTTCTTACTCAAATCGTATATTCTAACCAGGCATTCAACAGATTGGATAAGGATCACCCACAATGGGAAGTGCAACATAACTTACTCATTTTACTGACTCAAATGTTAATCTCATCCAGAAACATCCTTATAGCCATACACATAAGTAAGTCTTAATCAAATATCTGGATACCCTGCACCCTGGTCAAGTTGACATATGAAATTAACCGTCATGTAACCATCAAACTAATTATTTAAGCCATATAATAATGTAAGAATACTACTAATAATAGTTGAAAAAGGACAGAAAAGCTATATTGACGTAGTGCCTTTAATTGCAAGAAAAGATCACATATGAATTAGCATTAGAGTAAATACAGGGAGTCAGCAGGTGGAGTGAAGGTTAAGGTAGTTGAATACCACATGGCGAACTGTGTATTTGAGTACTGGATGAGTGGCTTGAAAATCATACTGGGCACATGTGTGTGCATGCCTAGAATCCCAAGAGGAGAATGGAGGAGAAGGAACTGCAAACGGCCACCTCCCAGGGAGTAATTTCTCATATTCCCTCTCTCCCTGTCTCTCTCTCTATTTCTGGCAATAAACTCATAGCAAACAAATAAAAAGAGTAAATGCAGAAAAGTAAAAATAATGGATGTAATAAAATAATGGATATAATGAAGAGGTTAGTGGCTCACTTTAGACTTGTGAGCATGTGGGTGTTTATGGATGTGGTTCAGTATACATGGAGTTCTGCTGTTCTGTGAGGGGGAATGTCTGAAGATCAGGCTGAATGGAAGCTAGAGTACAGTGGGTAAAAGTTTTAGATACTATCCTAAAGAGTTTCCACTTCGTCCTTGGAGGCACTGGAAAGCCATTGATAATGTCATAACTATATCTATGTTGGATAATTCTGACAACTCGAGGCTTGAGAGAGGAGCACTTCAGAAGACTTTTCAATAGTCTAGGCATGAGTGGAGCCTCAACTAGGAAAGGTCGTGTGGGGATGGAGAGGAATGGAGTGACCTGAGAGGAGTGTCAGAGGGAGACTCTCCAGCATTCCCTCAGATGAGGGAATGTGGGAGAGAGAATTGGGAAAGAGGATGGTCCCTCTCTTAACTTGTTTAGAGAATGGGAGGAGGCCGGATGCTGGGCTCCATTTTTAGTGTGTTATGATCAAAATCAGTTTGTCATGAGGCAGCCCATATTTATTTCATTAGATAGTTGGAATAGGGATGTTGTCCTTGGGAGAGACAGAATGGTGGTAGAACTTGGGTTCAGCAGGCAGTGCAGTAGTTAAAGCACTAGTCTCACTCCCACATTGCTGACTGTTGTTCAAGTCTCAGAACTGATGGCTTTCTTTCTTTCTCTCTCTGTCTCTCTCTGGTTAAAATGAATAATAATAATAATAAATAAAATTAGATGAATAAAAAATTTTTTTTAAAGAAGAACTTGGGGATGTGGGATTGTGTGCATGGTTTAAGTTGTGAAAGCAAAGGACACCCAGAGAACACGCATCTCAGGGAGAATTAGACAGTAGAGGGTAGAACCCTAGGAAAATCTGAAGTTTAGAGATGGAAAAAGGAATTAATGAAACAGTTGGGGAAGGAGTAGTTGGAGGTAGATGTGGAAATGGACTTGAGGAGAAGGTCTCAAAAGGGAGAAAATGGGCAGAGGAACTGACAGGAAGCAGATCCAGAAAGCTGAATTCTTGTAAGGGCCCTTTGGTTAGGTCATTTTGCCTTGGACGGTGCTAGTTGTAGTGGAGTGTGGAGTGGGACAAAAGAGAATCTGAAACCAGAGACTGGAGTGAAGGAACTAAAGGAGGTGACGAGGAAGAAATGTGGCTGGCAAGTACTCGAGACTTAAAGTGGCTCAGAAAAAGGTGACCAACTATGCCACTTTGTTTGGGACTGCAGGTATTTCTAAGATGTGTAATTTTCATTGCCCAAATCAGGAAGGTCTTGGGCAAACTACAAGTTGATCATTTCCTCAAAAATGTGTAGGTTATGGGTCCAGCAGGTGGCATAGTTGTTAAGGTGCTGGACTTCCACCTGACTGGCTGAGGTTCTAATCCTGGACCTGGTGACTTGAAAATCATGTGAGATATGTGTGCATGCATACCAAAAATATTGAGAGGAGAATGGAAGAGAAGGGATTACAACATGGCCATCCCTCTGAGAGGACAGGGGGGTTAATTTCTCATTTTCTCTCTCTGTCACTCTCTGGTGAGCACACATACCCTATGGCAAAAAAAAAAAAAAAAAAAAAAAAAAAAAAAAAAGAAAAGAAAAAAATTGTAGGCTACAATGTCTGCTCTTTTTTTAAACAAAAATTCTTTATTCTTTTTTTTTTTTTTTTTTGAGAGGTTTTTGCTATAGGCTGTGTGCGCTCACCCGAGAGACAGAGAGAGACAGAGAGACAGAAAGCGAGAAATCACTCCCTGGAGAGGGGGTGGCCATGCCGCAATCCCTTCTCCTCCATTCTCTTCTTGGGATCTTGGGCATGCATGCACACGCGCCCGGCATGAGTTTAAGCCACTGGGTCCGGGACTCAAACCACGGTCAACTACATGGGAGTCCAGAGACATAGCCATTATGCTAACTACTGGTCCCTATTTATTTATTTTAATTTGACCAGAGAGGAACAGAGAGAGAGTGCTCAAGAGAGAGATGGAAAGTGAAAAAGTAAGCCACCAGGTCCAGGACTCAAAACGTGGTTGGCCATGTGGGAATTCAGCGCCCATAACCACCAAGCCACTTGCTGGCCCTAAAATATCTGTTCTCTAAGAGAGATTAAAGCTGAATGAGGACATCAGATGTACCTACACGATGAAGTTAAATAGCAATACAAGGGAGTAAATCTACATCAAGCTACTGAAATAGTGGACAGAGAGTTTTGAAATATGTTTCATTCTGTTTTAAATTTTGGGTTGAAGCAATCTAGCAAAATTTTGGGAAAAATGAGTTGTTTATGTTTGTTTTAATTTTTTTAAAAGTAAACATAATCAAGACAGAGTAGCACAATAAAATTATAGGAAGTAAAGCACTGCTGTAAACATTGACAGTTTTAAGTTAAATAGCTTCCTTATTGAGGTTTCCAGTTACTGTTATTTATTTAGTTTTAGTTTTATTCCAAGGGGAATGAAAACTTATAACCACATCTCATTAATTTGCACCATCGAGGAGACACAGTGCCGTTTGATAAGTGAAAACATCACATTTCAAGACATGCAATGCTAATAAACTCTAGGTCCCAGAAAAGACCCACGTGGGGCCAGATAATCATGAAGCAGCAAAACATGACACTGTGCCAGGGCCAGGCAGTGTCACGTGGCAAGGTTCCTAGTTTACATATGGAGACCTCCCTGAGTACGTGGGACATGTGTGTGCCCATGATCTGGGATAGGCTGAAGCTGGGGGTAGATTATAGGATCAAGACCCTGTCATGGATGCTGTCTCTTTTTCTCATTCTCCCTCTCTCTCATGGGATAAAGAAAGAAAAAAAAGAAAGGAATGGAGGAGGGGGGCAGGGAGGAAGGAAGGGAAAAAGAGAAGAGATAGAAGGCAGGCAGGCAAGCAGGTTATGGGACAAAGTCTGCTGCATTTACAAATCACCTTCTTGTTTGCCAGGCTGCACCTGACTACTCCTCCTGGGAACTGGATTTTCACCCCCAGGTCCTCTTGCCAGGCCTGACTTTTCAACCACCTTGCCTCTTGGTTCATTGGAGAGTGTGGACCATTGGAGTCCTGGCAATGATCCCATGTGGGCTTAGGGCCAACTTCTGTGTTTTTGTAACTTATTTTCCTCATCAGTTGTACAGCCTTCTGTGAGAATGAAATCCAATGTTTGTGAAGCAGGGATGGACCTCCATCTAGGGCCCTTTCATTTGATTATTTTCCACTTACTAGTTCTGGGTAAGTCATCTAACTTCTGTGCTTCAGTTTTCTCCATAATAGAAGTTTAACAGTGTTGGGGTGGAGGTGCAATAGGTCGTGTGGTGGTTAAGGCACTGAACTCTTACATGACCAACTGGTTTGAGTCCTAGACCTGGTGGCTTGAAAATCACTGCAAGCACATGTGTGCATAAATGCCCAAGATCCTAGGAGGAGAACAGAGAAGGGATTGTGGCATGGCCATCCACATGGAGGCAGGGGATTTCTTCCCTCTCTCTGTCTCTCTCTGGTGAGTGCATGCACCCTATGTCAAAAACGTTAAAAAATAAATAAAAACCAAATCCAAACAAACAAAACAAAAACAGTGTTGTGGGGTTTAACGTTGAACATGTATTTACAGTGCTTATCACCATGTCTGTCCCACATTTTTATTACCATTGGTTGTTTTCCAATCACTTACGAGCCAGGTGACCTTAAACAAGCCTGTTACCCTCCATTTCCTTATCTCCAGAGATAATGTCTGAACAAGATGACCTCTAGGCTGTTGTCCAGGCTTTTAATAATGTATCTTTTCTACCATTGATTGAAACTTGGAGTGTTTTAATGTGATGGTTTGAGAGACGGACTTTAAGAGATGGTTTCAATTCAACACATTCTGACATTTGAAATCAAGAATTTAGTTGAGGGAGACTTCAAGGGTGACCAAGAAGAGATGTGGATCTAGATAAGTTAATTTGACACTATGGAGATCCATACAGATTTCTGTTGAACAAATCAATAAACTAGCACATGTTGGTCTTGTGTACCTACATCCCTAGTAAGATCGTTCCATTTGTTACTGTAGCTCCTTCTCCTCAAACTCCTGAATCTGGCCTGTGTCATTGGACCTTTGCCACTTGTCTACTCTGCTTCTTTTCCAAATCCATGGGTTCCAAATCTAGTCTTTACAAATGGAATCTACTTCCAAACTAGGCTCATCTACTTCCTCCCAAATCCTGGACATCCTGTCTGTCTGCTCACCTGCACTCTAAGACCTGCCATTCGGTAACAGTTCTGTCTACAAGGGATTTGCTGACTTTGAGCTTGGCCTCTACCTTGTTCTGTTCTGTCACTGTGTGGTTTCAGTTTGGTTCCATTTTTGGTTTCTGCATTACATATCGCAAGATTTATCCTGTGATTAAACTTGTACAGTTTGAAAAAGTATGGGGGTTGGGACCAGCAGTTAGCGTAATGGTTATGTCTCTGGATTCCCATGTAGTCGACCGCGGTTCACGTCCCAGACTCAGTTGGCTTAAAACTCACGCCAGGCGCATGTGCATGCGTGCCCAATATCCCGAGAGGAGAACGGAGGAGAAGGGATTGCGGCATAGCCTTCGCCCCTGGGGGGTGATTTCTCGCTTTCTGTCTCTCTGTCTCTCTGTCTGTCTCTGTCTGGCGAGTGCACGCGCCCTATAGCAAAAACCTCCCCCCCCCAAAAAAAAATGTATGGGGTGAGAAAAATGGGAATAACAATAATGAAACTAGAGAAGACAGAAAGGTATTTTTTCCCCTCCTCTACCTCAGGCACAATGGGGATGTTAATTTCAAGTGATAAAACTTCAGGGGAATATCTTTAGGAGTTTGTGTCCTGAAAAAAATTTTTTTGAGTTTTTTGCTATAGGGCACATGTGCTCACCAAAAAGACAGAGAAAGACAGAGAGACAGAAAGCGAGAAATCACCCCCCGCAAGGGGGATGGCCCCGTCACAATCCCTTCTCCTCCATTCTTCTCTCGGGATCTTGGGCATGCATGCACATGCTCCCATCGTGAGTTTAAGCCATTGGGTCCAGGACTCGAACCATGGTTGACTACATGGGAATCCAGCGACATAACCATTATGCCAACTGCTGGTCCCTATGTCCTAAATTTTGTATGAACTCATCATGAGTCATTTATTTATTTATTATTTCTTTTTACACATTCAAACACGGTGTATCATTACAGCTTGCAAAATGAATTTTCCCAGCATGAATACACTGTATCTTGGAGTACTAAAAACAAGACCCTTAAATTTGATAGAAAATGGAAGATTTACTGTTAAGCAAAGCAAGCCAGACTATGAAAGAGAGACATGGTATGCCCCCATTAAATATAAACTGAATGTCCACACTCTATTGCAGAAACTGAAAGACTGGAGGAGATAAAAGCATAGAGAACAATTGTGGATACTAGAGACAGTGTGGGAGAAGGGTGGGGAATGGGGAAGGGTGAGAGGAAGGCAATCAAGAGGGGAAAAAAAAGAAGCAAAACTCTTAAGGGACACCAAAAATGGAAAATTATCTGTTGGTGATAAGTATGAAAATATCTTTGAGTCTTTTTTTTTTTTAAGTCTATTTGTCAATTCCTTCCATGATAGAAAGAGACAGAAAGAGAGTGAGAAATAAAGAGAGGCAGGCACCCCCGACAGGGTGGTGCCATTTACCCCCAGTCTCAGGCAGCGTACATTGTGGGCACACACGCTCCCCGTCTGCTCAGGGAGGTCCTGAGACATGAACCCAAGACTGCTCCCATGTGAGTCCGGCTGTGTTACTGCCACGCTACTACCTGACCCCCGCGCCATTTATTTATTTCAGCACCAGCTACATTTCAGGCATGGACTCACTCCCCCTTTTGGCCACTGAAAAGAAATCATTAACTGTTGTAGAGGAGAAAATAATAATCAGTTAACGAAAATAAAGGGTTATTTTATAGAGGAAAATACAAAGATTTAGGGTTGCATAGTGGAGCAGACAGCCAATTGTCTGCAGTAGAGCTCGCGAGAGCTTTCCCCGCGGGGACTAGCCTTTAAGCTGAATCAGGAATAACATTCTAAGTGGAGAAAGCAGCATAGTGACAGCTGCGATGAGCAAAAGATGCATTTAGATAATGGACTGGTTTGAGGCCAGAAGGCACATGAGGAGAAGTTGAAGGTGAAGCCAGAAAGACAGAGCTGGGACCGTGTTTAGACTTATTTTGGACTGCGGTAAGGAGATTGTCTGGTGGCGATAGCAAATCATTGGAAAATCTGGATAAATTAAGTCTAAATTAATGAGTTCTTCACTATGAGGAGCTTGGGAAATAACTATTGGTAGTTTCATGTTGGGTATCTCTGTATTGTTCAAAGATTTTGGAGATCTTGTTAGTAAGACTAGTAGCCCTGGCTCTTCTCCACGAGTTGCCAACCATACATTGACCTCCATCAGCCCAGCATCCTGACTGGATTTTATGTTTCCTTTGGCACCTTCCTGTCTTCAAGTGGAGCCCCTGCTCCCCTATTGCCCATACCTCCCACTTTCTGATCCCAAGTGAGAATAACAAGTCTTTTTCATGGGAACCAGGGCCAAGGAGAGTCTTTGAATGTATCAGTTTTCACTATATTTCTTATTGATACTGTTTTCTCTCCAGAAAGGCACTAGCATTAATTAAAGCAAAATAAACAAAGCAAATCTTAAACAGCTGAGCTTCATATTTTAAAAGACCCATAAACCTCATCAGCATAAAATAAATTAAATTTGGAGCTTACCCTGTGCACACATTCATTTTGATGGAGTGTTTCACACTGCTGTACTGTCAAGACAGAGTCTTCTGAAGTCATCTCAGAGCACCAGTGAGTCAGTCTAAATCTTGGAGAAAAATGGGTTCTGCCCCCACTGGCTGCTACAGCAAAGATACTAATGTAAAACAGGACACTTGTGACCAGCCTATGTCAGCAGGCTGGATTATGGACCTTTGAGCCTCCATCGTTATATACTGGTCTTGTCTGTTTATCTTTTTAAAAGTTGAATCTATTTGTACTTGAGGTCTATACATTTCACTCTATGTAAATTATGCCCTAATGAAAATTCTAAGTAAAAAAGAAAACACTCTCTATTTTTTAAAAAAAAAAACCCTTCTATTTTATTTTCTGTATCTCTCTGATGAGCACACGTGCCCTATGGCAAAACTTAAAAAAAAAAAAGATTAATATATAATGCTTTAACCTATTGACTCTATACTTCACAGCATCTCCCATCAGGTTTTGATTTTTCTCTCTGAGGCACGTGGTCATTGAGATGGTAGACATCTTGGTGGTACTCTTCTTCCTCTGAGTCCCTATCTCTGTTGCTTTCTCGTCCCATCATTTTGGGAGAGAAAGCCCTGAGAACACTTACGGAGCCATGATGGGTGTCGCAGTTGCAGAGAGGCCAGTACGACTTCCCGAAGGTGGACGAAAAACCTTCTAGCGAACCCGAGTGTCCACTTGGCATACCTAACTTCTGAAGCTCGTGGATGCTGGGCAGGTTGGTGGGGCACACATCCTATTTGCTGTTAGTCATTTTTTAAAAGTGCATTTGTATTTTGTCTTTCTGTAACCTACAATTTTGCAAGTAGGGTCACAAGTTCAAGTGTTAAAGACTTCATCTTCTGAGAGCCTTTCTTGTTCAAGCTGGTGTCTGGTTGTCAAGACCGGATAGAGGCAGATTGCTGAGGGGCATCCCCTTCCACGTGAAAGCTGAGGATGTGCGGGTCTCTTCTGGAAGTCATTGCTTTTTCAAAGCATGTTCGGCAGAGGTGACTCAGTTGTCTCATGAGTGATTCTGATGTGAACTGTATCTTTAAATTATCTTTCAGTATTTAGGAACTGGAATAGCAAGGCAGTAGAAATGGTCAACTGTCTTAAACAGACTATATTTTAACAGATTGGTAAGCCACTGGAATATGTGTACTTTTAAAATTTTTTTTCTGATTTTATAATAAAATTTCTCCTGTCTTATCTGTGCATTTATTTGAACTTATGATAAAATGAGTCCCTACTTAGAAGTCAGCCCTGTACAGTTTGTTTTTGAATTCCAGTTTCATGAATATGATGTCTTCATGGGCTCACTCCATGTGACATGTTGAAGGACTTCAATGGTAGGAAGGTCTAGGTGCACCTGCTCAGTCAGTGCTTTGCTCATGGTCAAGTGTTTTTTGTTTGTTTGTTTGTTTGTTTTTTAAATGAATCATTCTAGGACCAGCAAATGGCGTAATGGCTATGTCGCTGGATTTCCATGTAGTTGACCGCGGTTTGAGTCCCAGACCTGGTGGCTTAAACTCATGCCAGGTGCGTGTGTGTGTGTGCCCAAGATCCTGAGAGGAGAATGGAGGAGAAGGGATTGCAGCGTGGCCATCCCCCCCGGGGGGTGATTTCTCACTTTCTGTCTCTCTCTCTCTCTTTCTGGGGAGCACATGCACCCTATAGCAAAAACCTCTCCAAAAAAAAAAAAAAAAAGAATCATTCTGTAATTTAGCATATTTAATTAAGTAAGCATTTAAAAGTTAAAGGCAGATGAGGGAGTAATTTTCTCACTTGTTCTCTCTGTCCCTCTCTGGTGAGCACACACAACCTAGGGCAAAAATCTAAAACAAATAAACAAACAAAAAAACAAACAAAACTACAAGGCAGAATGTTGGAATGTTCACTTCGCAAGCTAAGTGACATATGTGATTGAATGTATAAAAGAAATTGAAATAAAAATATAAAAAATATGGAAAAAAGTTACTCTAACACCACCAAAAGATAAATGGCATATTGAAGAAAATGTATTATAATGCAACTAGCAAAGAGTCTATTTTGTTAATATGTGAAGCACTTTTGGGCTGGATCGGTGGTGCGGCAGTAACCTCTTGTCAAGGAATGCTGGGTCTGCATGGAAGACTGCAGCAGGCCAGTTCCCTGGTTCATCTGTATGTGCAAAGTTTATACCACAATCTCAGCTGGCTGGCTAGTGGAGGATTGGAAGGGGTGGCGATTGTGTTGTGAGACCCTCCTGAGGATTCTTGTCTCTCTCTCTGTGTTTCTCTTTGTGGCTCACTCTCAGGAAAGAAATAAACATTTAAAAAGAGCACTTTCACAGTCAATATAAAAATGACATACAACCCAGCAAAAGAATGGGCAAAAGACTCAATGAACAGGGTCACAGAAATAAAAAAAAATCATTTCCAACAAACATGCAAAAAGATGTTCAGCCTTGTTCTGCTAGTGACCTGTAAAATATGACAAAAGTGAGAGTCTCCTCCTCCTCCTCTGCACCCAACTACCCCACAGGCAGTGGCTAAAAAGTAAAAAAATAAAATAAAAAAATAAAAGCCTAGCGCAATTGGATAAGGGATAATAGGCATTTTCATCTGTTGTTATTTGTAGAAGTGTGAATGGCTGCAATCTTTTTGAAGGGTTTAGATGATATATGTGGAAAAAAAAAAAGCACATTCTTTTGATACAATGGTTTCCTTTCCATAAATTTATTTCCATAGTTGCTTAAGATGTATGTTTTTTCTACAGTGTTTGTAATGATAGTAATACACTCAAACTGTTAGAAACAACCAAAATATCCATACATGACTGATAAAATTGTGCTGCTGTAATTGTATGCAACACCATGGAGACTAAGGAAAAGGGGGTAGGGCAGAGATAATGCTGTTAGGGAAAAATGTTCAATAGACCGTGAAGAAAAGTAAATTGTAAGATAGAACTTAGGGTATGATCGCATTTGTATACTTTATGAAAGGATAACGGAAAGAAAAACCTTCCTGTGCCACGGATGCATTGACCATTTCTGGAAATAAGATGCAAAATCAAAACAAAATGAAACACTAGAAAACCCTGTTGGCAGTGGTTGACTCTGAGGTTTGACCTTGAGATTTAGGGCATCAAGAGAGAGATTTGATGTTTCACTCTATGCCCTTTTCTGTGAATTCAATTTCCTTTTTACAGAGAGCTCTTTAGTGATAAGAAAACGAATTAATGAAAAAACCCTGCATTCTTTCTCACTCATTCTCTAGTCGTGTCCTAATCCTTTCCTGTATCTGATGCTAGAATTCTGCCTTTTAAACTATAAACACTTGTAGATTAGTTTTTAATTGACCAAGGCTTCGATATCCTTAGGATATGTGTACCGCTTAAGAAGTAAGTACATTTTGACCAACTTGCTCCGACCACTCACTGGAATCTTGGCAGCAGCGACTACCCAGCGTGTTCTGTTTGGGGAATCTCTGCTTCAGATTCCCAGTCCAGAGGAATAGTTATGAAAATGGCCCCCAAGTTAGATGATGTGGATTTAAATCTTTACCTTACCACCTGTGGGAGTCGTGCTGATAGGCAGGTTACTTAACCTCTCTTGTTCTCTATTATGCATTTATAAAAACGAGCCCATTAGTAATGGGCCTGGTCTGGAGATGCAGCCAGTAGTAGACTGGGCTGCAGTGCTGGAAGCTGCATGGTTTGGATCCTTGGGCCGACTTGAAAACACTCTGGGTGTGTGTGTGAGTGCCCGAGATCCTGATGAGCAGGAGGGCCCTGGACAAGGATCACAGTCTGATGGGACCCTATTGAGGGTGTCTCTCTCTCTCTCTCTCTCTGTCTCTCTTTTTCTTATGCATTCACCTGCATTTTCTATCATGAATAAAATAAACTGAAAAAATTATGTGTATAAAAAGCTATACTGCTTACAAAACACTTAGCAGGAAGTCTGGAACATAATTCTATCAGGTATTCTTACTCTTCGATTTTAGGTGTGTAGTCATGTCACTTCACCTCTGTGTTTAATTTTTCTTACCTGTGATTTGAGAGAGCTGAACAAGATGGAAGTTCTCCTTCAGTTCAAAATATGATGATTTAAGACCTGTATTTGTGGCATACTCTGTATTATATCCACATGGTTAAGATTGTGTATAGTTGTTTGTGGTGTTCGACAGTGAATTAACTGGCTTAGTTTTTGTTTGTTTGTATGTTTGCTTTTTTTTTTTTTTTTTTTTTTTTTTTAAATTAAGGGTTCTCAGCAGATACATGCATAATGGTTATGTTGCTGGACTCCTATGTAGTTGACTATGATTTGAGGTCCAGGCCTGGTGGATTGAAATTTATGATGGGCACATGTGCATATGTGCCCAAAATCCTGAGAGGAGAATGGAGGAGAAGGGATTATGGTGTGGCCATCCCCCCTGGGAGGGTTGATTTCTCACTTTCTGACTTTTTGTCTCTCCAGTTAGCTCATGTACCCTATAGCAAAAATCTATCTCTCTCAAAAAAAGAATAAATAAATAAGAGTCTTTAGCTAAAATGAAGACAAATATTATATGATTTATGGTATTTTTCATTTTTTTTGGACAAAAATCATATGCAAGGAATCTTTAAAAAGTTTATGGGAAATGAGTATCATGAACAAATTATGCATGGGTTTTTAATTTTTTGGCACCAAAATAAACTCGTGCTTTATTTCCATTTTCCCCCAAACTTGTTGAAGTCCGTTTGTATGTCTGCACCTAGAGAGTGTCATGTATTTGTTGTGCTGAGGACTGAGAATGGAAGGAAGAGGTACTGTTTACCCTTGAGAGTCATAGGGGTACAGGACTTACAGAATTTGGGGAAGGGGTGCCACAAAATGGACAATGTCAATCAGCATGTTACTGACTGGGGAAAGAGTTGTGAGGAATTTGTTATTTTGCGGGCCCTAGAGCTTATGATGTGGAAATTGCTGTTCTCTGAGTCAACACATTCTTTATTTGGATTCGAAGCTTTGCCTTTGTGTTTGGCTCAGAGCCTCTGAATTTAATGTTCATAATTGGAAAAAGCCAACCTTTGGTGCAGATGGACAGTGTAGACAGACTTATATATTGAGAGAACTGGCACTCAAGATGACTGGAGTGCCATGGGAGGTTGAATGAGGGTTATGGATGTGTGCTGGGTGTGGTGGGCAGAAGGGCAGGCCACCCGCAGGCTGGTCGCCTCCTGCTCCCCTTACTCATTACTTAATTGTCACAGATGCCCTAAAAAGTGCATTTTACCCATGAAAAATGGAGGCTTATGGGGATTAATTTACTTGCCCAAAGTTACAAGGGTCACAGAGCCTGGATTAGAGCCCAGGCATGACCTACTCTTTAACTCCTATGTTCTCTCTCTCGAGTCTCTTTAGTTAACCCAGTTTGATTTCATGAACCATGAAGTATATCCTTCATCTCCTCCCCTGGCTTCATTAACTTGTGTTGTTGGTTACAAAGAAGATTGGATTTGAAAGTGGATTTGGAGAGTGAGCTCAAGGTTGTGTGAAAGGGTGGGGTGGAAGTGTACATTTCATGGGCTTCAGCAGATGTGTAGAAGAGGAAAATTACTGGGTTTGGGTCTAGAAATCCTGTGTTCTCATTCTGCCTCTGCCACTTGTTTTCTGTGCGCTGGGATATATGACTAATCCTCAATGCTCTCACACATAAATGAGAATAATATTACCTGTCTGCTAGGGTTTGTGTGAGAAGCATGTGATGAAAACCTGTCAAGTGCTCAGCAGAGATTTTGGCTGAGAACCTGCCCCCACCTTGCGTCATAAACCTTCAGCAGAAATAATGACAAGATCCAGCCCTTGAAAAAGAAACATTTAGTATATCTTTGTGACCTATTCCTATTCATGTTTTCAAGGGGATATCTTAGCATGAAAATAGCAATCTGAAATAGTCATTGGAAAGGAACTTCTCCAGACTTAGCCCCGTTTTCCAGCTCTAGATAGAACATTGAGGGCTACTTCAGACATGTCTTCATTTCTTTTTTATTTGTTTCTTTTTAATGCCAGAGGGTGTATACATGTGCATGAGAGAGAGAAGAGGGGAAGGGGAGAAAGCACCCCTCAGTGGGGCTCAGTTCCATGGTAATCTTTTCTCCTTTAATTCTCCATCCTGTCAGGATCCTGTCCAGGTGTTCTAGTCAAGCCTACATGTTAAACTCTATTCCTTGTTGGCCATTTAGGATCTGGTCTTGTGTGAACAATTCCTAACTGGCCCTTGTCTCCATTTCTTAGTGACTTCTTAGAACAGTTTCCTCTTCCTGTTGTACAGGAGCCTGGGCTATGTGTCCTTCAACAGAGGAGGGAAAAATAAAGATCTCACGCAACGTATGACAGCTACAACAGCTCTCTGTGATGGATTACTACTTGATCTTTAGGTGAACTTTAAAAAGTCCTTTGAAAGGAAATTATAAATTTCTCTGGAAGAAACTTCTAGACACGTGATCAAGGGCTTTAAGGGCAAGTCTATTTTAAACATAACTTAGGAAGCACATTAGCATAGGAAGAAAGAGACCAAGTGGGTAAACCCTCAAACAGGTATTTCTTCTTTGTTTTCTCTACTTTTTACTCTAGAACAATAAATATTACAAAACAAAGAAATTGTAATTTATAAATTCTAACTTATAAAAAGAAAACGGAATGCTTTTGTGGTTCTTCTATATGGAACCAGTCAAAAACCTTCTAGACTTGTGAAACTGTATAATGAAATTGATTTCAAAAGAGCGACTTTTCAAGAGTGACTAAGGTTCTAGTTGATTAGAGAAATCTATGTTTATTTTCAGAATTGTATCCAACCTTAAGAAAGTTGGAAAATGAGTATTGTGAACAAATTATGCATGGATTTTAATTTTTTTGAAATTTGCATCAAATCAAGATAATTAGAATATATAATTTTCTGGGGCCAACAGATGGTGTAATCATTATGTCACTGGACTCCCACGTAGTTGACCACTGTTTGGTTCCCAGTCCCAGCAGCTTCAAACTCACTGTGGGTGTGTGTGCATTTATGCCCAAAATCCTAAGAGGAGAATGGAGGAGAAGGGATTGTGGTGTGGCCATCCTTCCAGGGATGATTTCTCACTCTCTGTCACTCCAGGCGAGTGCACGTGCCCTATAGCAAAACTCTCTTAAAAAATTAGAAAAAAAAAAGAGTATGTAATCCTTTTTTTGGAGAGGTTTTTGCTATAGGGCACGTGCACTTGCCAGAGAGACAGAGAGAGACAGAGAGATAGAAAGGGAAAAATCACCCCCCGGGGGGATGGTCACGCCACAATCCCTTCTCCTCCATTCTCCTCTTGGGATCTTAGGCACGCACGCACACGCGCCCAGCTTGAGTTTAAGCCACCAGGTCTGGGACTCGAACCGCAGTCAACTACATGGGGATCCAGCAACATAGCCATTACGCTAACTGCTGGTCCCCAGATAAAGGGTTTTTGTTGTTGTTGGTTTTTAAATTCATCACAGTCACCTAAAGATTTGGCATTGTAAGAGATATGATTTTTATTTAGACCACTGTCCCTGGAACAGGTCTGTCCATAAATGTATTAAATGAACAAATAAGGGAAGGACAGAGGGTCTGTAGACCTTCAATTATGCAGAACATCACCCCATTTCTCAGTGACTTTCATAAACGAAGGATTACTGCAGTTTTGACTCCGGCACATGCTCCTTTGCTCACGTCTGATTTGTGGATAACTCGCTTCCCTCCAACCAGCCTCTCATAGTTATTCCCATATTTCTTTGGGTAATCTCTTTTATATAATCATTTCAGTGTCCCTCATTCGGTTTCCTCCCCCTTTTAAGGAGCAGAATAATGCCATAATAATTTTTTTTTCATTATAAAGTGGCTTTATTTGGAAAGAAGTTGTAGAAAATACAAGTTCATGCCATTTTCAGCAATAGCTGTCTGCAGCCACAGTAAGCTTGATTAAATTTTAATTAAAGTATACTTAATTAAATCCTATTGGCTGAAAGTAAATGGAAAAAGTGATTAACCCTCCTTAACCGTTTTTGCCAAGCTTTTGCTAAGCTTCTGGGTGTCCCTGCTGGAGGAGAGGGCGGCTGTTGGCAGATACATGAACTTGCCTGGAGGGACGGATCTCATTTCCTGAACTGCCAAGGTTCACCGCTGGCTTCAAGCCCCATATTGGCACATAGCATTCGATGCTTTCTCCACTTTTCCAACACAACATTTGCACGAAGAAGTAAAGTTATAGAACAAAAAGCTACATTCTTTGAATTTTATCTTTATCCATATAGCAAAAAATGTTGAGAAAAGTGCCTTGAAAATTTCTGATTTTCCCGTGTTAGGTTTTCGTGCCACATCCTTCCTTTCCATCTAAAGTGTACTCTTGCTTTCTCTTTCCATATTTCCACCAGTTTTTAAATTGGAGTTATTCCTTCTCTGAGACTAAACTTCCTTAGAGGTTATGTTGAGTGGAATATAGAGCAAGGAAAAATTTAGGGAAAGATACTTCACAAAAAGTGATTAACCTGTTCTTGGGAAATATTTTGCAGTTTGCAAAAATATAAGTGATTATGTGCGAGGATTTTTTAAAACGCTTGCCCGTTTTTTCCTATAGTGACCTTTCCTTGTAGACTTGTCATGGTAGCCTGCTAATTGATCCTAAGTATCTGAATTTTATTTATTTATTTATTTATTTAAAAATAATTTAAATAATAATTTAATTTATTATTATTATTATTATTATTATTATTGTTATTTGCAATAGGGAGCATGCCAGCCAGAAAGAGAAAGCAAGAAAGTAAGCCACCAGGTCTGAGACTTGAACAGCAGTTAGTAGGTGTGAGTCCAGCGCCTTATCCACCATGCTTCTGACTGGCCTCAGTATCTGAATTTTGAACGCTCTGAAAGATCGTAGTTCCTGCCCTTATGCAACTGACAGATTAAAACTAGACTAATCTGAATAGACACAGAGAGCCTGTTGCAATCAGAATTAAAGATAAATTTGTCTAGGAGAGAAAAATGAACAGCATTCCCCTGATGTTTGATGTCAGAACATCTCAAGGATGATGAAGGATCACTGTTCTTCAAAGTCAAATGTGAAGGATTCCAGAAATGATCAAATAAGTCAGGCTCAGCTGTAGTAATTAATATACTCTAACATATAAAATGAGGAAGGCACTGTAGATGTTTGTTTTCCCAAGTTACAATCCAAAGCTGTATTCCTAGACAGTTGGTGGCTCTCTTCCATGTGGTGATTCAGGCTTCCTGCCCATTTGGGTTTTGCTGCCCCTGTGGTATCTTTATTTGTATCTAGTAGGCACAAATGAAAAGCTGGTATGACAGACATAGTTGCTTCCTTAAAGTCATCGCTCATGAGAGACACATATTCTCTCTGCCCATATTTCACTGGATAAAACTATCCTCAGTTCACCCCTAATTCCACGGAAGGTGGATGAATGAGTGTAGTTCGGTAGAGTCTACCTAGGTGAGGTATGCAGATGTTTAGGTGAACCACATTTGCCTTGCTAATGTATATCTCCTTTGGTCAACACAGTGCTTGCAAAATTTAAAAATTGTAGCAAGCAGAAGATCATGAAATTTCATGTAATATGTGGCCTTCTCTCATGTGGCTTTCCTGAAAAGGTTTACAGTCTGGTAGTGTTAATTCCATATTCTTGCTGACCACTGTTGTCTAGAATTGAACACCAAGTCTACCTTTAGAGTCACATGCATTCTTTTTAGTTCTGGCCAGTCCCAGCCATTCTTCTCCCCAGTCTGCACCCATGAAAGGCAAGAATCATTTATCATTTATCATCTTGCACTCGACCTGCTTCTGTAATTATTATGACCTGCATGGCTCCAGGATGGAAACCAGAGCGCCAACATCCCTTATCTATTTCTCTCCATCACCCCTTTTCTTGGCTCTCTTTCTCTTTCTCCCCTGCTCTTTCTCTTCTTTTTCCTTTCTACCCCCTCACCCTTTTCATAATAGCAGAAATTATAGGACACATTCACTTTGACAGATAGGGCCAAGAAATAATATTCTGGGGGTCCAGCAGATGGCATAATGGTTGTGTTGCTGGACTCCCACATAGTCAACTGCAGCTTGAGTCCCAGACCCAGTGACTTAAAACTCATGCTGATTTGTGTATGTGCATGCCCAAGAGCCCATGAAGAGAATGGAGGAGAAGGGACTACAGTGTGGCCATCCCGCCTGGGGGGTGATTTCTCAATTTCCGTCTGTCTCTTTGATGCGTTCACATGCTCTATAGCAAAAATCGCTCTCAAGAAAATAATATTCTGGTTAGTTAAGAGAGGTTTTGGTGAGTTTATAGAACTACAAATGCCATTAGAATGAAAGCAGGGACGGAGGAAGGGATAAAAATGAAAGAATGAGAAGAGCGCTTAGGTCTCCACATAAAAACATAGCTGCCTTCTGCATAAACATGCTATTAGGTTGTCAGGAAAGTCATGATGCATTTTTGCATAGAAAAATACAATCTGATATATACACCCCATTTGATCTAAGATTTTTAATTGCCAATGAGATCTTCATCCTCTAAAATCAGAGTGTGTGAATATGTGATTATTTTTGTGACAATTGCTTAGATTATGTACACATGCCAGGTAAGCCAAATGGGAAGTGGTAAGAGGCACAACGTAGGGTGACTGACTGCAAAGGTTTTCATGGTGATTGATGAGGCTGTGCACAGGACATGCCCTGAGTTGCTGAGTAGAGACAAGGCACACACAATTGCACTTTGCAAAGAAGTGCTAGGGAAATCCAGGATCTGGCGGTGACCTAGAGTGGACTCACTCACTGAACTCCTAGCCAGGAAGACTCGTTGAAGCCATCTCCCTGATGACCCAGGGACTTGAGCAGAGTGAATGGATTATTTGTGGCGATTGAAAGAGGGGGAAAAATTTAGGAAATGAAGTTTGCAATAGCTTTTGATGCAGTTATGGGTAGAGTTGTAAAATAGAAGGTAAGGTCAGGGAGAGCAGTACCTCCAGCTAAGGGGATTCATTATGAATTAATCCTCTCAGTCTACTTATGGTGGTGTTGATGGTAACAGGATCTGAGCAGTTTGCCATTTACCAAGCCCTGTTGTCATAGCCCCCTTGAAATACGTGGTCAGGTATCACTGTTGTCTTGGGCATCTTTACACTTGAGAGATCTGAGGTTCTAAAGGTGAAGACACTAGTTTCTAATCCTCCAAAGGGGAGTATTTAAACATGTAGAATCCGAGATTGCATCTTAGATCTTATGTATGAGAATTCTTAGATGGAAGAAAGAGGAATTTGAATTTTTATCAAGTGATTGCTGCATAATCAACTTTGTATAGGTCTGACAATCTGCATCTGAAAACCATGGGTTGAGTGATTTGCCTGAAGATGAATAGCTAGTAAATAGTAGGGTCCAAACCCCAGCTGGGGTTCCATCCATCCTTTTTATACCATGTTGAGCTCATTCTACTAGACCCAGGCTTAAATGGGTAACATTTGATAATCAAAGATACTAAGAGAAGAAATTTGTATTTGTGGGGATCTGTTCTGCTACATCACTTTCCGTGTGTTTTTATTTCATCTTGTGCTATTACTGAGAAGTGGGTATTTTCCATTTTTATTTTGCAGATCAGGATACTAAGGCTGAAAACATCTTAGTCCTATGCTTATGTTTCTATGATTGTATTTAACGGAAGAGCAGATAAAGCTTCAAGTCTGAATCATTAGTAGGGTGCTTCTCCTCACTTCGGTGTCATCAAAGTGCTCCGATAGATTTCCTCACTTTTGATCTTACTCATAATGAGCAGTCATATAAAACTTCCCTTAACTTTTATATTTGTTGGGACCAGTGGGTGCTAGTGGCTAAGGCACTGGACTGTCCTTTGTGGCCAACTGCAGTTCAAGCCCAGGACCTGGCGGCTTAAAACTTGTGCTGAGCATGTGTGTGTGCATGCCCAAAATCCTGAGAGGAGAAATGAGGAAAAGGGATTGTGGTGTGCCCTTCCCCTTGGGGATGTGATTTCTTGCTTTCTGTCTCTGTGTCTCGCTTTGTATCTGGTGAGCGCATGTGCCCTACCTATAACAATATTCTCTGAAAAAAATTAAATTGATAATTATATTAGTATTAAGGAAAAAAATTTGAACAGAAGCGAAGGTTTCTATATCATGCCTAAATCAGACCAAGCTATTATAGGGCTTTGGAGCTAACATCAAAACGTGGTCATCTCTCACTTCTCAAAGTGGTCAAGATGAAAAGTATCTCCATCACCTGTGAGCTTGATAGGAATGTGGGGTATTAGGGGTATCCCAGACCTGTTCACCAGAATCTGCACTGTAACAAAAGTCCCAGGTGATCTTTATACACAGAAAGTTTAAGAGGCTCTGCTCTACCCGACAATTGTTGGAAGCCAGATACCTTCTGGAGATATTAGTAGGCTCATAGCACTTCTCCATTCTCCTCTTGGGATTTTGGGCATGCACACACACACTCCCAGTGTGATTTGCAAGTGTTTGGATCTGGTACTCAAACCGTGTTTGGCCACGTGGGATCCAGTGCCATAAATTCCAGGCCACTTGCTGGCCCCTCTCCAGTGCATTCGAATCATGAAGAGGTTTATCATTCAAGTTCTGTGGAGATACTTTATACACAGAATTTAAAGAACCTGTCAGGTCATAGAATCTTTTTTTAAAATAAGTTTCTTTTCTTTTTTCTTTTAAGAGGTTTTTGCTATAGGGTGCTTGCGCTGGTCAGAAAGACAGAAAGAGAGACAGAGAGATAGAAAGCAAGAAATCACCCCCCGGGGGGATGACCACGCTGCAATCCCTTCTCCTTCATTCTCCTCTTGGGATCTTGGGCATGTACGCACATGCACCAGGTGTCAGTTTAAGCCATCGGGTCCGGAACTCGAACCGTGGTCAGCTACATGGGAGTTCAGCGACATAACCATTACGCTAACTGCTGGTCCCAATAAGTTTCTTGTTATTGAATAAGTTTCCTGATTATTATTTTTTCTATAACTCATATCCCTTTCCTGATAACTCTTGGATAGAATATATTGACATTGAATTGGTAACAAGCTATACGAGCTATATTAACCATTAGTCATTTTAGTTAAGTAGCTAGTATCTTTTTTTTTTTTTTTTTTTTTTTACTTATATGAGGGTTTGATTTCTTTCTTTCTTTTTTTTTTTTTTTTTTTTTTTTTTTTTTGTCTTCAGCAATAGTTGATGTGCTTTTTTTTCATAGTTTGGACTTGCTTTTTATTTTCTCTACACCATCTTCAGCATGAAAGTGATTTATCCGACAGTGGACTCACATTGTAAAAGCCAACTTTATACACAGAATAGGTAGGAAACCTATTAAAGAGTTTAATGAAATGCAATTGTAACTATGAGGCATGTTCTGGAATGTGGCTTTGCAGATGACTCTGAGCAATGAAAAGTATCTTGGAAAATGGTTTTACATATATTTTTGGGCTGAGTAAGAAAAATCTACATTTCACCCAAAGCACACAGGATCTATTTCGGCATCAGCTAGATAATGAGACCGTAATTGGTGTGTAAGCCGTTCATTCTCCAAGTTTTCTCACGGGGCATAATTTGTCTCTTTTTTGTCAGGGATGAGTTCTGCGAAACAACACTCTCATTCATGATGGGCAGAGCAAATGTACTAAAACATTATCATAGCTGGGATTAATGGTCCACTATGGATTTATGTCAAGAATGTTAATGATTTGTTTATGAATAAGTGGGCCTGTCACATGGTGAAACAGTAGCCTGCAGAATTGCTGAATGGACAGTTTGCTTGCAGAGGATTCTTGCAGGAAATAAATACTCTTGCCAGGCCTTTTGCATCTCTTAAGTAGCTACTGTGAATTGACTCTGGGATTTGAAATGCTGGCATTTCCCTCAAAATCCTGGACTCACTCTTGCTGATCTTGTAATTCTAAATTTTGTGGATATAATATAAAGAATAGCCTTATAAGATATAATTTTTAAAAGAATTATTTTATCTAACTTTATTTATATTTATTCATTTATTTGTTTATTTTAATTTGACCAGAGTGGAACAGAGTGTGTGTGAGAGAAAGAGATGGACAGAGAGGCAAAGTGAGAAAACAAGCCACCAGGTCCGGGACTGGAACTGTGGTTGGCCATGTGGGAGTCCAGCACCCTTAACCACCATGCCACCTGCTGACCCCAGACTGAATATAATTTTTAATAAAATATTGTGAGTAAATAAAAATTTGATCAGATTTCTCATTGAGCAAATTCCTTACCCACTAGATTATGTGTTCTTTTTCGAAGTTTATGTTAATTTGTGTAAGACTCAAATGTGCAGGTTTTCTATTTATTTATTTATTTATTATTATTTTTTTTAAGAGAGATTTTTTGCTATAGGGTGTGTGCACTCACCAGAGAAATAGAAAGAGACAGAGAGACAGAAAGCAAAATATCACCCCCAAGGGGGATGGCCACACCACAATCCCTTCTCCTCCATTCTCCTTTCAGGAGTTTGGGCATGCACAAATGCTCACCTGGCATGAATTTGAAGCCACTGAGTCCAGGACTTGAACTGCGGTAGGCCATCTGGGAATCCAGAGATGTAATCATTATGCCATCTACTGGTCCTGAATGTGCAGGTTTTAACTAGTGTGTAAAAGTGAATCATTGCCAAATAATCTAGGAAATGAAAATAAATCAAGATTATATCATGATTTGTATTAGTATAGGATATAATATTCTATAACAGATTCATAGAGATGTAAAAATATGTGTGTGTAGTACATATGTGTGATTACATCTTGTATGTGTGTGTGTGTGTGTGTGTGTGTGTGTCTAGCTTAATGGTACTAGTGTAAGTGTTCAGGATGCACATTGGTGATATGTATTCTAGCTACTTTTTTAAAGTCACCATCTCAGGAATGATGGTGTTGGCTTTCTGTTAAAAAGAAACTTAAAGTTCTGTGTTACTCTATTTATGTAAAAATAGGGATTTCATCATTTTTTTTGGGTTAGAATTGTATAAGTTAAGTTTTTTCTTGAATCTTAGTCAAAAGGTCTTAACTCACATACTAAAGTTACTTTGTATACAGTTATAGTTGTAATCTGAAAAGTTTCACTTCACAAATCCCACCTAGAGAATGGTAACATGTCAGTTCTTATATAATCAGAAAAAAATGTGTATTTGTTTAACAGGAAATAACATCTACATTTATTGGCCAGAGACCACCTGTAATGATTCATTCATATAATCCTTCTAGCAGTAGTGGCTCTTTTGAGTTTACGAAGCTACAGAATAGAACCTTGAATCAGGACTATTTGGATTGAGATCCCATTTTCATTCCTCTGTACATTATACCACAGGGTCAAAGCCCATGGGACCTCACCCTTCAAATCCCCCTCTCCTTGTCTGATTTTCCCTCATGATTGTTCCACATGGACATATTTACAGAATGCTGCTGAAATGAAGTGGTGGGCACAGATGGTCTTCCAGAAATCAGAGAGTTCCTTGACCAGAAAATCTTGTAGGAATTTTGTGCTTCTTAGGTTTTATCAGACTCTTCAAGAGTTGTTTTATTATATGATTCTTCAAATATCATTTTACCATATCTCTAATTCTTTTCTTTCTTTCTTTTTTATCATCATAATCTTGTTTATATTACATTGGATTGCATATAACTTTACAGTGTATTACATTGCTTTTTCAAAAGGGAATGCCATGCATGTCAGTCAATACAGAGACATTAATCTGCCCACTTCATCATTCAATATCTTTTCATTGTTTCTCCCAATCATTTTTATTATTATTATTCCAATGATTTTTTAAAATAGTCAATCACTATTTCTCATTTTGCTTGTAAAAAGACTTTACCCATCATGAAATACTTCTCAGACCAATCCACTTGAGAATACTATACACGTCATCATCAACAGGTAATAAGCCATATCTGTTTCCCACTAACGTCCTTCCTCTCTATTTGTTCTCTTGCTATCTTTCTCTATCCTCTTCTCTTCACCCCCCCATTCCACACTGTCTTATTCTCAGGAAGTACTTTCACTGCTTTTATGTCCTCCAATATTTCGCTCTCTGCCGTAGAGTGTGGATAGTCAGTATATATTACGTGGATACATATAATATCTTTCTTTCATAGCCTGGCTTACTTCACTCAGCAATAGATCCTCCATATCTGACCACTTTCTATCAAATGCCAGGGTCTTGTTGTTTTTTATGTCTGAGTAGTATTCCATAGAGTATATATGCCACACTTTTCCAATCTATTCATCAGTTTGTGGACATTTAGGTTGGTTCCATGTCTTGGCAATTGTGAATAATGCTGCAATAAACATTGATGTGCAAGCACTTATTTGACTGAGCATTCTCCTGTCCTTTGGGTAGATACCCAGAAGTGGGATTGCTGGATCAAATGGTAGTTCTATTTGTAGATCTTTGAGGAACCTCCATATTGTTCTCCACAGTGGCTGAACCAGTTTACATTCCCACCAACAGTGTAGGAGGGTTCCCTTTTCACCACATCCCCGCCAACACTTCTCACTTTTTATATTCTTAATCTTTGCCATTCTGACAGGGGTTAGGTGGTATCTCATTGTGGTTTTTATCTGCATCTCCCTGATGATGAAGGATGTTGAGCTTTTCCTCATATGTTTTTGGCATGTTTTGTTTGTATGTCTTCCTTAGAGAGATTTTTGTTCAGCTCATTTTCCCATCTTTTAATTGGGTTAATTTTTTTTTTTTTTTTTTTTTTTTTTCACATAAGGCGCTTGAGTTCCCTGTGTATTCTGGTTATCAGTCCCTTGTCTGAGGCATATTTAACAAAAATATTTTCCCATTCTGAGGGTTGCCGGTTCATACTTGTTACTGTGTCCTTTGCTGTGCAGAAACTTCTTAGTCTGATATAGTCCCACTTGTCTATTTTAGGGATTCTTGCCTGTGCTTTGGGAGTCTTATTTAAGAAGTCTTTGCCTACTCCAATGTCTCCCAGAGTTTCCCCAGCATTTTCCACCAGTAGTTTTATAATTTGAGGTCTTAGGTTCAGATCTTTGATCCATTTTGAGTTGATTTTTGTTAATGGTGAATATATCTCTAATTCTTAACTCAGTGCATATCCAATCAACTTGGAGTGGGTTAACATGTATTCTTTTATGGTCATCATCAATTTTTTTTTGTATAGTAAACATGATTCTCATGTCAAGAAATTTATATACCTAAGTATTAATTTAAAAGAGACTTTGGGGCCAGCAGATGGTATAGCATTTATGTCACTGGACTCCCACATGGCCTTCCATGGTTTGAGTCCTGGAGCCAGTGACTTGAAACTCATGCTGGGTGCATGTGCATGCATGCTCAAGATCCTGGGAGGAGAATGGAGGAGAACGGTTTGTGGTGTGGCCACTCCCCGCCCCCGCCCAGGGGTGATTTCTCACTTTCCCTCTCACTGACTCTTTTTCTTTCTCCGCCTGGTATGTGCACATGCCCTAGGGCAGAAACCTCTTAAAACAAAGCAAAACAAAACAACCACAAGGTGATTCTCATTGCTCATTAGTCATGCTTTATATGAACTACCCCACTCCTAACTGGTTGTCCTCGCAGTAGGTAGCAAATACATAGACTAGACCTCGTCTGACGTTCTAAAGTTTATCAGCTTTAGAAGGGACTGAGTGCAGGTCTGGTGTGTATTCATCAAGACTCTTTCTTGAATTAAGAGAGGAAGAAGTATGATTTTTCAAATTTCCAGCTACATTCCATTCCATTACTTTAGACCTTAGCCTGAGGTCTAAGTAGGTCTAAATTGTCCAAACATGACAGCACTTCAGTAAGACCCGCTTATCCTTAAGAAAGCGGTGGTATTTGGAACAGAGCTGTCAGCAGAGACATTAAGTCTGCAGAGCATGCACTGAGCATCTGCCATGCACAAAGGAGTTAGTCATCATTCTTGGGGAGGGGAAGGTGTACAAAGCCTGGACCAGATGCTCCAGGAGGTGGATACGCCCACCTGTGTTTAGGTTGTGATCATGGTTCACAGGCATGCATGGCTCCTTTTTATTCTACTGTTTACATTTCTATCTCTCAAATGTTGATGAAGTAAATATTTCAAGGTAAGAACACTTTACTTGAATGTTAAGTTGCAGTAGCAGAGCATACACTCTGTGGGATAGAATGTATATGTGATATTATCTATTTCTCTTATATGTATATATTTTACCTCCATCAATATGATTCTAATAAGAATGATTCTGCAATGAGAGCTGGAAACACATCTCATTATCAGCCCCACTTCTGTATCAAGAATTTTTTTTACCAGGGGTCTATCAACCTCAAGGTTCCTATGTCTTATGAACTGATGTTTTTTAGATTCATCAGGGTGCTTATTAAAAGTTTTTCCTATCAAGAATCTCCTTATTGGGAACCAGCAGTTGGCGTAATAGCTATGTTGCTGGACTCCCACGTAGTCGACCGCGGTTTGCGTCCCGGACCCGGTGGCTTAAAACTCACGCCAGGCGTGTGTGCGTGCGTGCCCAAGATCCCAAGAGGAGAATGGAGGAGAAGGGATTGCAGCGTGACCATCCCCCCTGGGGGGTGATTTCTCGCTTTCTGTCTCTCTTTCTGTCTCTGTCTGTCTGGCGAGCGCACGTGCCCTATAGCGAAAAAAACCTCTCAAAAAAAAAAAAAAAAAAAAAAAAAAAGAATCTCCTTATTACAAATTCTTCTTTTATTGGCTAACATTATCTTTGTTTTCAAAAAATCCATCCTTATTCATTTTCTAAGAATTTTTGCTGTCTGATTCATAACCATATTGTTTTCTTTAGGATTATATTTCATAGTAAAGAACATCATTGACAATTCATTATATACTTCCAAATTATCCAGTAGCATGAATTTCAAATGTTTACAACATAATGTAATATTAAAATCTTGAAGCTGGTGAAAATGCTTATTTCTTCTATTTGTTTATTACACACCATATGCATCCTTTTAAAAACCATGCCAGGGACCAACAGATGGTATAATTGTTAAGTCACTGGACTCCCAAATTGTTGACTGTGGTTTGAGTCCTGGACCCAGTGGCTTAAAACTCATGCTGGGTGTGCGTGTGTGTGTGTGTGTGTGTGTGTGTGTGTGTGTGACCAAAATCCTGAGAGGAGAATGGAGAAGAAGGGGTTGCAACATAACCATCCCTTCTAGAGTTTGCTTTCTGTCTCTCTGGGGAGCACACACACCCTGTAGCAAAAATCTCTCTGAACAAACAAATAGCAACAACAAAAAAAACCCATACTGTACTCCACAAATATGTATAATTATTATATGTAAATCATAAATTCCACTAAGTAAATTATCAAAGAAAAACATCTATAATCAGAGGATTTTGATACGGAATAGGCTCTATATGTGGTCTTTATAGTGGGATGACTAGAAACCCCTGAAACATTTTTCTAGTTTGGATTGTGTTCATTTTCTGGAGACAGGAACTATGATTTTATTTAGACGTCTGAACTTCAAAAAAGTTTATGAACCACTTTTCTTGTGGATAGAATGAAGAACATAATTTTTTTAACCTGTTACTCCTTGAACTGGAGAGGTAAGTGGATTAGATTTATAGAAACAGTTACATTGTGATTGGAATGTTATTAGAATAAACCATTTTTAGTTTCAAGTTTATGAAAGGTACTGCTTTTGAGATACCATTTTATGTAGTTTGTCAATACTACTTAAAAGTGACAATATTTTTTTAAAAGAGAATTTTGCTATAGGACACATGTGCTCACCAGAGAGACAGAGACGGAGAATGTGAGAAGTCACTCCTCATTGGGGTTGGCCATACCGCAGTCCCTTCTTCTCCATTCTCCTCTTCAGATTTTGGGCATACACTCACATGTGCCCATCATGAGTTTCAAGTCTCCAGGTTTGGAACTCGAACCCCAGTCAGGCATGTGGGAGTTCAGTGTCCTAAATACTACACCACCTGCTGGCCTTGACAATAATATTAATGGCTGATGACCAGGTGATTTGTATAAGATTTAGTTTATGTTACATATGCATAAGTACGTTCTGTATACCCAAGCCAGATGGTAGAATCTGCAGATACCTGATTAATAGTAGACTAGTTTGGAAGAGTCTTTTAGACACTTAGTCATCCCAACCCAATACTCCTGAAAATTTTGAGCTTACACCAATCTCCCCATTTGGATGAAAATGGATAAGAAGTCATAAATAACTCATGGTGCTAGTATAGATAAACTAATCACGTTATCAAATAGATGAACTTGAATTCCAAGAAAAATTCTTCATTAAGGTTCAACGAGAGAAGTGAATAAAAGGCAAATTGATGTCTGCCTGGATGCATAGATTCCTCACTTCTCTAAAACTTCTTGGTAATGAGGACATTTTACAGAGTATTGATAAGAACATCATATTCTTTTTTTTTTTTTTTTTCTTTTTTTTTGGAGAGGTTTTTGCTATAGGGCGCGTGCGCTCGCCAGACAGACAGAGAGAGACAGAGAGATAGAAAGCGAGAAATCACCCCCCAGGGGGGATGGCCACGCCGCAATCCCTTCTCCTCCATTCTCCTCTCGGGATCCTGGGCACGCACGCACACGTGCCCGGCGTGAGTTTAAGCCGCCGGGTCCGGGACTCGAACCGCGGTCGACTACGTGGGAGTCCAGCGACATAGCCATTACGCTAACTGCTGGTCCCAGAACATCATATTCTTTAAACATTTAAAAAAATTTTTTAAATGTTTACAGACAGTCAAACTAGTAGGTAGTTTTTCCTCAGGGACTAGATATACTTTTTTCCTTTAACAAATGTCTGACAGTTATTTCCCAGAATTGTCAGGAATTTTTCTGTGAGTGCAGATACAAATAATTTAAATACTGGATTGGCTTATTTTTCTTTTCACATAATAAAAAGTGGCAAAAAGGCCTAGGCCTGAAAGTATTGTGAAAACTGAGTAATATGGCTTTGGCTGATTCAGACATGAAATATTTTCATCTTTACAGTCAGAAAAAATAATGCCATTGAAGCAGAAGATGCCATTGAATATGATTTATCATTAGGAAAATGCAAATAAAAACTACAGTGAGACACCAGTTCAAACCCATTAGGTTAACTATCAAAAACCAGAAAGAAAATAAGTGTTGACTATGTGAAGAAACTGGAACCGTGTTTACTCTTGGTGAGAATATAAAATGGTACGACATTTACTGTGATAAACAGTATGGCAATTCTTGAAAAAATCAGGATAGAATTACTGTATGGTGCAGAAATTCCACTTCTGGGTGTATACCCAAGAAAATTGAAAGACGATCTTAAAGAGCTCTTTGTACATCCGTATTTATAGCAGTATGAAAGCATGGAGGCTGAAGCTGGGAAACAATCTGGATTGCTAATGGATGAATGGATAAGAAAAATGAGGCATATCCATACATATCACTCAGCCTTAAATAGGAAGAAAATTCTCGTGTGTGCCACACATGGATGAACCTTGAAGACATAGTAGACAAAATAAGTCAGACACAAAATGACAAATACTATATATGATTCCAATTTTCTAAAGTTCCTATAGGGATCGAAGGCACAGAGATTGCCAAGTACTGCGGAGAGAGAGAAAAGGGAATTTTTTAATGGATACAGAGTTTTAATCTGGGGAGATGAAGAGCTGAGAGATGGATGGTGGTGATGAACAGCACTCTTAAGAATGGTAAAGATGACCAGCAGATGGTGTAATGGTTATGTCATTGGACTCCCACATAGTCGACCGCAGTTTGAGTCCTGAACCCAGTGGCCTGAAACTCACAGTAGGTGTGTGTGTGTGCATGCCCAAAATCCTGAGTGGAGGAGAAGGTACTGCAGCATGGTCATCCCTCCTGTGAGGTGATTTCTACCTTTCTGTCTCTCTGGCAAGTGCACATGCCCTATAGCAAAAATCTCTCTAAAAAAATTTTAAAAACATAGTAGAGATACTAAAGTTTGTTATTTGTATGTTATTACAATAAAAAATAGGGAAAAGGAAGATGATTTAAAGGTATTGTCACACAGTTTTAAAATATGTCTTCTCTAGTTCTCTGTCTCTTGTGGCCTGGAAAACCCTTTTAAACGAGACTACAGAGAGCAGAGATTCAGGTCAGGCCAAGCACTGCCAATAGAGATGTCCCAGTGAACATTTAACATAGAGAAATGGTTACTCCATTTATTGAGTGAATATTTCTTCAGTGTCTCCCCATGCAGGCTGTTGGGTGAAGTGCAATGGGGATAGACCAGTGCTGAAACCTAGGTCTGTCTCTTCTGCTCTTTGAACTTGACAGCTCTCCTAGGTTAAGAAATCCTTTTTGTCCCAGTGGTCTTCTTTTATGATTGAAATAGCCTTAGGTTTTTTGGTGTTTGGGATTGAGCACAATAGTATTTTCATAGTAATAAATTTCATAGTCTGTGAAAAGACGAAAAGAAAAGAAAACCCAATTCAGACTCCATTGTTAATGCTTTGCTGTCCATTTTACAGTTTTTATTAAAATTAAATTTATTTTTATTGACATGCAATAGCTATACATTCTGTTTTCTAAACATACAGAAATAAGCACATACAGACCTTTTCAAAACAGGAGATAGGTGATACACTCTACTCTGTGACCTGCTTATTTGATCTGCTGTATGTCTTGTAAGTACTTCCATGATGGTTTGTTATCTATTTGCATCTTTAACGGATGGGAAGAAATATAAGAGACTCATAAATGTTTCAGTGAAAATCATGTCATTCCAATGGTGGAGATAAATTAAGTAATGAAGAAGCAACATAGTTGGAAATCTTTTTTTTTTTTTATCCTTTTCCTTTTCCTTGTTTTTGGTTGCTGAAGGCCCCGTGCACTCTCCAGAGGGAGATGGAGCAGAGGTGGGGTGAGTGAGAAATCACAACCTAAGGAACATGGCCACTCTGTAATGCCTTCTCCGTTCTCCCTGTGGCATTTTGGGCATGAACGTACAAGTACCCAGTGTAATTTTAAGCTGCCAGGTCCAGGATTTGAACCGCATGATTGGCCATGTGGGATCTAATTGCCTTCACTTCCATGCCATCTGCTGGGCCCCTAGATCGAAGTCCTAAATCCAAGGATCTGAAGCTGAGCCCAGTGGTTGGAAAGACGTTTTCCTGTTCCCAAATGAGATGCTGGCACTGTGGGGGAGGCAGATATAGTCCCTCACAGTCATGCCTGTGGGGTGTGCTGATGTGAGTCTTGGGCTGGCCTCTCTACAGTTAACAGATAGGAGGCTGCAGATAGTTGTGAGTTCCTCCATAGCGTATACGGTACGTGCCCACATGCATGTTAATTCAGCTATATTGATTTTATTTTCTCATTACTGTTTTGGTAAAAAAAAAAAAAAAATGGGGGGATGCTTCCCCTGAACAGCTGTCCCTGCAAAGAAGGGAGAGGCAGACTAATATGTTACATGAAAAAGAACTAAAACGGTTCCTTAGAAAACCATGGCGGTCCCTGTCCCCGGACCCAGGATGAGTTGGGGGAGTGAAGCAGTAGTTCCCTCTTGGCTAAATAGCTTCACAGATGAACCAAATCACCTATTCCGGATTCTTCTACTGCTGGAGTCCATTCTCCTGCTAATGAAGGAAAAGCAGGACTGAGTCTCTTGAGTTTTCTGGAAGTATTGATATGAAATATAACTATTAAAATTATTAAAAATGTATGCACATAAACACTTGTACATATATATAGCATATATAGGAACATTTTGCTACTAGATTTTAAAATTAAATTTCTTTGATATATGTATGTGTTTTATTATACAGACAAGCTCTAACTTGCAGAATTCTGAACTGTTGGAACACTTTTGGGATTGATTGGCTTTAACATACTATGAACATATTCACATATACTATGAATATGTATGTGTGTGTGTGTGTGTGTGTGTGTATATATATATATATATATATATATATATACACTATGAGTATATATATGCATGGATATATATATATAAATTTCTCATTTTTCTTAAAGAGATATGGTTCATAGACATTGTGCAACTTCTTTGAAACTGAGTTATGGAGACAGTTTGTAGCCTCCATAAGTCCAAAGCTTCTTTTGGACATATACTGAAATCAACCCATTTAATTTCATTTTATTCTGTGATCCTGCTATTTGGAAATACTGATTTTGCTGTTTTATTGCAGTCTACTACTATCATTTTTATTACAATCAACTGCTATAATGCATGTTTATTAGAAGTCTGTTCTAGGTACAGAAATCGCACCAGTATGAATGCAGTGGAGAGAGAGACAGTGTTTCTTTTCTGCAGGGGCTGATATTCCCAGGGTGGGAGACTTACAGTAAACATAAGGACACCAAATGAGATGCGGTGTTAACAGTACAATAATACAGCATCTGGTGATACCGGTACTGTGCAGGAGATAAAATGAGGCAATACGATCCTTGGTGGGGGTACTTTAGCTCAGCAGGAGAGGAGTACCTCTTTGAGAAGGTGCTCATTGAAACATGAGTAATGAAGGGAGTGTATCTTTTGCATATTTTGGGAAGATTCATTGCAGGTAGGAAGAATGGCACCTGCAAGGGCTTGGAAGAAGGTTGGTCACAGTATCTGGAATATTATGAAGGAATAGAACAGAGGACAAAATTGAGGCCAGACAAGTGGATAGGAATCAGACCTGGCCAGGCATGGTAGTGAGTTTGGCATTCTGTTTCATGAGTGATGGGACGTGTGTGGTGGGTCTTACACAGATTTGACAGCGTATGATCTATTCTCTCAGGAAGAACATGTTTGGATGTTGTTCTGGAGGATGGATTGTAGAGAGCAAGAATGGAGTCAGGGAGGCCAGTTATGAGGCTATTGCACTAGATCCAAAGGAGAGTTTTGCTTACAGCGGAGGAGACAGTGAACAGTGTTGGATTTGGGAGATGTCGTGCATATAGGCCCAATAGATATTATAAATAGTTACGTTTTTCACTCTCAGATAAAGAAATCAAGACTCTCTCTTAGGAATTTAGCTTAAACAAATAGGTGAGGTCTCCAGGGAAGAGAGAGTGGCATTTTTTTTGGAGAAATAATTGTGTATTCTGTGTTGGTCATATTAATTTGGAGATCCTGATTTGGGCATCTCAGTAAAGATATGAAGAAGACAAGTGTATGCACAAATTTGTACTACAGGGAGAGGTCTCATCTAGTCATACGTGTTGAGCGTTTTTAGAACATAGCTGGGATTTAAAGTCATAGAGTGGAAGGAGATTACCCAGGAGAGAGTGTGGGCAGATGACAGAGCCCCTTTGCTGGTTTCTTCTGAATTGGACCTTGAAATGCTGGATCAGCCTGTATCTGTGGCTGAGGACAGATGTTGAGAACACAATATTGCCTGCACTTTCTGGATGTTTGGAAGCTGTTTGTGCTGCACATATAAATCCCTCTTAAATTATAAAATCTTTCTGAAAAAACTTCATGTGTTTTATTTTGTATGTTCCTAGTACAATGGAGAAAGATAATACTTTTAGAAAAGCATGTGAATATAATTCCGAGAAATATTTGTTTGAGTAGCTAAGGTTGCTTTTCCAATGTGCCAGTATTTTATGGCCTACTGTTACTTTCAACCTGAAAGCTATCTGCATTTTTATTTGTAATTGGTTGGATTTGCACCAAAAACTCAGAAAAATTTCCTTTTAGTTGTTCGTTGATAACACTACCTTATAACCCTAGGTTTGGAGCCAGAATACTAGATGTTAAATTGATTGAGTTTTTCAGAACATGGTTTTTGCTTTTACTAAAAGAACAAAAATGCTTTTGAAATGATCATAGCAGTCATAAAAGGAAAGCATAATGATTTAATAAATATCGACATTCCATTACTTAAAGAATTAAAACAGAAATCACAGATTAGGCAGGCATTCATGTCCTCGTTCTCCTGTGCTGTAACTCTTGGAAATAAAAGCAACATGGATTATAGCCATTTTCCTCCACAACAGTTTACTTTAACATTTTTTATTTTATCATTGTATCACCATCATTGTTTACCACACAATGTGTGCTAAACACTAACTATAAATTGATTCCATACTTTTAGTTATGCTACATTTCAAATGTTAATGGAAAAATTTTATCTGCATCTTAAGAAAATAAATATAACATAAACAAGGTAAATAATAACCCCAAATTAATATTGTTAAATGGTGGGACATCCTAATAAAGTGTTTTCTCTTCCTTGTTAGAGTTGGATTAGTGTGATATTAATACCTAATGATTTTTCACTGAATAGAGGGTGTGATTTCCAGAATATGCTTTAAGACAAAAAATAATATCTAAAAAGCTTTGTGTTTTACCCGGTAATTTTATTGTAATTTTTTACTAAGGTTCCTTGTCAGTGGAAGGTTACCAACTTTGATTTATATCAATTAAATTGACATCATTATTTATGAAATATAAGTTCTTAAGTGTCTTTTTTTCCTATTTTATTCTTCAATTTTTTTTTTTTTTTTTTTTTTTTACATTTCTTCTCTTCCTCTTCCTCCTTCTCTTTCTCCTTCTTTTAGTTTTCGCTATAGGGCACAGGCTCTCCCCACAAACAGAGAGAGGGGGTATGTGAGATATCACATCCCCCGCCCCATCAGGGAGATGGCCATGCCACAGTTCCTTCTCCTCCATGCTCCTCTCCAGATTTTGCACATACGCACTTGCACCTGGCATAATTCTCAGGCCTCTGGGTCTAGACCTTGAACAGCAAAGCTATCTATGTGAGATTCAGCGCCTTAACCTCCACACAACCTCCTGGCCCTATATTTTCTATTTTGTAGAAGGCTGTTTATTCATTTCTTGATAAACAGAGAGAAAAAGGGAGGGACAGAGACAAATACTCTTGACAAATTCTTTGTGCTGGAGTCTTCTCCTGAGCCCTGTAGCCAGTCAAGATCATGGGCTTGCTGTGGGCTTTCTGGCACGTAGATCCAGGACATAAGTCTGGAGCCTTCCCTTATGGCCTCTGGCCTCATGCAGCAGGGCCCCTACTGCCTGTGCCAGTTTGGCTGGACCCATTGTTCAGCTTTGAGTGTCACTTGTTAGTGTCTCATAGTATTATTTGTCTGTCATTTTTCCGTTATGTTCTAATGTATTTAATGTTATCTATTTTGATTGTATAATATGTTATTTGGCACATAAAGGTTTATTATTATTTCAGTTTAATCGAAAAATTTGTTCACTATTAGTATAAAATGATAAATGTGTTTGTGTTGTATTCTACAATTGATAATTGTCTCATGTTTTGTCTATTCGCTGACCATTTATTTTTTAACTCATTTGTATAAGAGCATATAAATAATACTTACTTTTTAAAAATGTCCTAATAGTAGGCCTTAAATAAAGGATAGATCTGTGTCAACCCTAAGCAAAACATATAGCATACATTCCTTCTAACCTTTACAAAAACTTTGAGAGGTAGTAATTATTAGCTTCATTATATAGGCAAAAGAAATGAAACTCAGAGCATAAACACAATTCATACAAGATCAAATAATTAATATGGTAGAGCTAGGGTTTCAAGCCAGTTCTTTCTGACCTCAAAGTCCAACCTGTATTGTTTCTCTCAGCAGTTTTATAAGCAGAATGACAATGAATTGTATGTAGTTTGGTCTGAGAAACTTAAAGAAGTTAATTTGACTCATTTACATGCATTGTTATAATTCATGAACTTAGAATTATTTGAATATTCTTATTAGAGCTTTGCGTTTTTTGTGTTTCCTTACACTGCATTTTTTAAAAAGTAGATTTTTTAAAGAATTATTTTTTTATTGTTATTATTTTTTTAATCTGCTATAAAGCATGCCAGACAGAGAGAGAGAGAGAGAGAGAGAGAGAGAGAGAGAGAAGAAAGTGAAAAAGCAAGCTTTCAGAACTCAAACCACAGTTGGCCACATGAGAGTCCAGAGCCTCAACCACCACACCACCTTCAGGCCCCAACACTGCATTTTTATTTCAAGAGAGATTTTTGCTATAGGGTGTGTGTGCTCGCCAGAGAGACAAAGACACAGGAAGTGAGCAATTATTCTCCAGTGGGGGTGGCCACACCACATTTCCTTCTCCTTCATTTTCCTCTTGGAATTTTAGACACGCACGCACATGCACCCAGGATGAGTTTTAAGCTGCTGGGTCCAGGACTCAAACTGCAGTTGACTGTGTGGGAGTCCAGTGATATAACTGTTACTCCATCTGCTGGTTCCTACACTGCATGTTTTAATGAATTATGTTTATTTTTTCTCCAGTGATTTAGAAAGCATAGATAACTTTATTTTACTTTTTAAAAAAGAATCCTTTGTTTGATTTTTTTTATTATTATTAATTTTTAATTTGACCAGAGAGAGCAGAAAAGCAAGGAAGCAAGCCACCAGGTCTGGGACTTGAACAGTGGTTGACCATATGTGAGTCCAGAACCTTAACCATCATGCCACCTGGTGGCCCCAATAACTTTATTTTTTAAGGCATAGTTTCTTTGGTTATCTTTAAAAAATATTTTTGAAAAATTAAACATATTTTTATTTGATCAAAGTTGAATAATGAAGTGAAGAGATTAATGTCTCTGTATTGACTGACATGCATGGCATTCCCTTTTGAAAAAGCAATGTAATACACTGTGAAATTATATGTAACCCAATGTAATATAAAGAAGATTATGATGATAATGAAATAAATAAATAAATAAATAAAAAGGAAAAAAAGTTAATTGTTTTTACTACTTCAAAATATAAAATAGGGGGGCCAGCAGGTGGCATGGTGGTTAAGGTTGGCAGACACCCATATGGCCAAATGAAGTTTGAGCCCTGTACCTGGCAGCTTGAAAATCACACCAGGTGTGTGTGCATGCATGCCAAAATCCTGAGAGGAAAATGAAGGAGAAGGGATTGTGGCATGGCCATCCCCCGGGGGGTTATTTTTACTTTCCCTCTCTGGTATTCTCTCTCCAGTGAGCACATGTTCTCTATGGCAAAAATAAAGAAAACTTAAAAAAAAAAAAGCATAAAATGAAACCTAGTAAAAACGTCTATTTTCTTCTCCCTCTATTTTGAGTTTATGAAAACATAACTTAAATGTTTTGAATCAGGTTACTACTATTGAATTATTAATTTTGAATTGCATATCTTCTCTTTCAAGAAATATTTTGACTGTTACCTTTAGTATACACTTTTTAGTAACTTTTTAGATTCACCTTGATGTGTAACTGGTTTAGTGGTCAGTCCACCTTCATCACACTTTTAGAATCCTCAGACTCGTAGTATTGGTACTTCTTTCAGTTTGTATCTGTCAGTAAATTTAAGGGAATGAGTGTGACGTATATTCTAAACATTTGTAATCTCTACAAATGACCTATTGGATGAGTTCTTTATTGCTTTTATCAAAATTCTGTAATGCTCTAGCTGAAAATGTAAAAAGAAATCATCCCAGGGTTATTCATCCCAACATCATAGTAACAAAATCCTGGGAAAATCTTAAAATCCGTAATAAGAAGATGAGTTTAATAAGCTATAAAACACTCATGGCCTGGGCACTGTGCAGTTATGAAGAAAATTATGGATTATCTGTAGGGCATATTGCTAAACTGAAAAATACACCAGAGTGGGGAAAGTGGTGTACGGTATCCTATTTTAAGGGAAAAATGATAAAATATATGAATAGAAAATGAGGAATATATGTTTGTATACGTGTGTGTATATATATGTGTGTGTGTGTGTACGTGTATTGTGTGTATGTGTACATATTATGTGTATCAAACAAAAAACTATGAAAATAAAGTTACACTGGGGGAAGGAAAGGACAGGGTCGAAGGTTAGAGGGAATAGGGATAGAAACTAGAATTTTCCAAATATAGAAACTTAAAAAAATATTATTTTATTTATCTTTATTTATTTATTTATTTGTTTATTTATTTTAATTTGACCAGAGAGGGACAGAGAGAGAGGAGAGAAAGAAAACATGAGAAAGCAAGCAACCAGGTCCAGGGCTTGAACCGCAGTCGGCCATGTGGGGAAACCAGTGCCTTTAACCACACGCCATCTGCTAGCCCCCAAATATAGAAACATTTTGTGAAATGCTGTATTTTACATGGTCATTGGTGAAATTAAAACATAATATTCAATAGCTAAAGAATGAAAGAAGCATTTAAACAATGAAGGTAACTTTTTAAATTAACTTTGTGGTTTAACTTCATGGAGAATTATTTCAAATAACTGTAAAACACTCACTGTCTATTCATCATTACTGAGATATAACCTAAAGATAAAGAAAAAAATCTGCAAAGATTTGTTAAGTGTTTTAGTTATCATTTGCTTTTAGTAATCTTTTAATAGTAATGATTTCAGCATTGTTATTTTGAGCTGATTTTGTGTGTGTGTGTGTGTGTGTGTGTGTGTGTGTGTGTGTACTGGTCTATATGTATAACATAAATGTGCATATATTTATAATTCATATGAAAAACCATTATTTTATTCTTATATATCCTATTCTCCATCACTCATTTTATTCTGTCTCTATATACCATTCCTTATATAAAATAATAGATAGATAGTAAGATACATATTTTATAATACACATTCTATGTACACTATAAAATTTAAAAATTAGCAATTAAATCATGTAAGTAAGGAATTTAAATTTTTGTAATTATAAAACCTAGAATTAAATGACATTTTAATCTTAAATTAAAAATATCTATCTCTGTATTTAATGTAATCCTATTTTCATTTCATTTCAATTCACATTGTTTAATTTTCAAATTCTGTTTCTTTGATGTGACATCATCTTATATATTACTGAATTTACAAAATTATTTTCTAAATTTTTTTTCAGGTTCTTATAGTAAATATTTGTGAAAGCTTGCCTTATCATTTAAGTCTTCAGAATGACGTTACTTTTCTCTTGTTCGAGAATATTTTTCAAAGTCTCTGTGTTGATTTCTTCTTCTTTTAAAAAGAGAAATGCCTAAAATCATAAAGATTGAGTTAGTGATAAATCTTAAGTCTGTGTTGCTTCAATCTAATTAGAATTTTGGTTTATTTTATCTTTGTCATTTTTCCCTCACTTCTGATCTTCAAATTAATGAGCTATCTTGAAACTGTTTTTTTGAAAACACAGAAGGTTCAATATACCCTTGGCATAGCTGTGGGTCTCTCTAAGCTCAGAACAACAAATTAAATTTAATCCCCTTCTAGAATTTTCATTAGGCTTTCTGAACCATAACTCAGTGGCAAGGGACTGGAGATTATTCTTGTTGTACATGGAGGTAATAAGTCCTCTTTGATGGTGTCTTTCCATTCTGCAACCTCAATACTGCTTCACAATATTGCTTGCCCTCTTGGGAAGCCATTTTGAAAGTAACATATGGCTCCCCTTTCATTTTGTGAAAACTAGTGTTTAATTTGGCTGGGGACAAATTGTACTTGACATCAATTTCACTTGTTTTTCTTTCTGAAAAAAACTATAGTGAAAGGTCATTTTCCAATAAGGCTACAATATAAATTTATTAAGTCCATACAATGTGTTTATTATGTACCAGTTAGTTCTTCTCACATGCACATACACACTCACACACATGCAAATACACAGAACCAATACAAAAACCATATCTTCTGTCATATCCCAGGAACATGATTCACAAGAACAACAGTTTTTTTCTTTTTTTTTTTTTTTTTTAGATTTTTTATTTATTTATTTATTCATTCATTCATTCATTCATTTATTTTGCTATAGGGTGTGTGCGATCGCCAGAAAGACAGAGAGAGACAGAGAAACAGAAAGCAAGAAATCACCCCCCAGGGGAATGGTCACACTACAGTCCCTTCTCCTCCATTCTCCTCTCGGAATCGTGGGCACACATGCACACACGCCTGGCGTGAGTTTAAGCTACCGGGTCCGGGTCTCAAACCGTGGTCGACTACATTTGAGTCCAGCAACATAGCCATTATGCCAACTACTGGTCCCAAGTACAACAGTTTTATCATTTGTGTTTACATGTGGCCTGTGTGGTAGACTAACGGTGGCTATTTGTTGGTATTTCTGTCACTGGGTGATGGAGTCTAGTTGTACTCTCCTGAGTTTGGGTTGGCTGTAGAATAGGATGTGGCAAAAATGGCTTCCTGGGGCTTCTGAGGTTTGGCCAGCAGAACTCTCACAGCAGCTTCTGCCGAGGCCTTTTGGAATGTGCTCTTTGTAAGTCAGAGCCGCTGTGAAAGAAGTCTGACTACCCTGGAGCAGTATTGGACAAGTCCTGAGCAAAGTTTCCGATGGAGACTCACTTGAACCAGTCTTTTAGCCTTCCCTGCTGAGGCACCAGAGCTGTGACCGGAGCTCTCTCTCTCTCTCTTTTTTTTTTTTTTTTTTTTTTTTTTTTTGCTATAGAGTGCATGTGCTTGCCAGAAAGACAGAGACAGAGAGCTAGAAAGTGAGAAATCACCCCCCAGGGGGGATGGCCACACTGCAATCCCTTCTCCTTCATTCTCCTCTCCGGATCTTGGGCACGCACGCACACGCGCCCGGCATGAATTTAAGCCACCGGGTGCAGCACTCGAACCGCGGTCGACTCGAACCGCGGTCGTGGGAGTCCAGCAGCATAGCCATTACACCAACTGCTGGTCCCTGACTGGAGCTCTCTTGACCAGCCCGTCCACTAGCTGAATATCACTGAGCAAACATAGTCAGTACTAGTGGAGCAAGAGAATCACCCGTCTGAACTCTGCCCAATTCCTGATCTGCTCAGTCATGAGATACAGTGGGAAATAAAACAAGAGAAGGAGGCTGTTTAAGTTGTGAAATTTTGGAGTAATTTGTTATGTAGTAAGAAACAAATAGAAACATATATTTGTGTGTGTGTGTGTGTATGTATAATTTCTTAAATCTAGTTTGAATATGGTGACTAAATGGCATGTTTAGGACACAGCATAGATTTAGGAACTGTAAGGTTTACGTTCCAGTCTTGTTCCTAATAACCCATGTGGTTCTGAGCAAATTACCTAACTTCTCTTCTTTAATTTTTTAAGTAAGATTTAAAACAACAAAAAGAGCTAAATATAATGATAATGGCAATAACAGTACTTACTGAATGCAGTTTTATCAGACATGAACTGTTTTAATGCATTATTTAACTTAACCAATACACAGACTCTATAAATTATAGGTATTCATGTAATTATTACCTGTTTATAGATGGAGGAGCAGGCTCTTGTATGTTCTGTAAGAACTTTTGGGTTAGCCTCTAGACTTACATTATCCTGTGTCTAAGATTCTTCAAACTATTGCCTCTAAATTGGGATTTCCTAATTGTGATAGTTCAATAATAATTTCTTTTTTGCATCAAGAAAATGTCATAGTAAAAAAGAAATACAACACCATTTACATAGAGACCACGAGAGTCTGTCTTGTAATTTATTCCAATATGTTCCTACATTTGGTACAGAAAAAAAGAACCAGAAATGTTAAAAGTGTCTTCTTTCGGTCTTCAGTCAAGTTGCCAGGTATACCTTACAAAAGGAAACATACCAGTGACAACAGCTGACACATAGTTCAGAGATATGGATTGTTGCAGAGAGGGTTAAAAAGGTGCCCAGAGCTTGGACTTCCACTTGACCAGCTGTGGTTCGAGTCCCAGTCCTGGCACCCTGAAAATCATCCCAGGTACTCATGCACACATACCCAAAATCCCAGGAGGAATATGCAGAAGAAGGGATTGTAGAGTGGCCAACCACGCTGGGGATGATTTATCGCTTTTCCTCTCAGTGTCTCTCTTTGCGTTTCTCTGGAGGATGCATATGCCTATGGCAAAAACCTAAACTAAACAGAACAAAACAGTACCCCAAGGACAATTGTTGAACTGTCTTGTGTATTGAAAGACCCATGTCTTCGTCTTAATTAGCAGTATTAAGTAAATTGCCCCACATTTTTCATATTTCGATTTTGCTTGTTTTTGTACAATTTATTTTTCTAATAATTTTCTTTGCCTTTATTTGCATGTAGTGTGGGTTCATTTTCATTAAAAGAAAGAAAGGAAACAGGGAGAGGAAAGCAGGAAAAAAGACAGAAATAAAACAAATCAAGAAAACCACTAACACTCATTGGGTGCCTTTCATTTGTGCCTGTATATATGCTATTTCAAGTTTAAACTTTTAAACATCTAGCATCTAAATGTTTTAGATTAATTTAATCTTGTAAAACCACAAGGCTAGTATAACTGGATTTTGAATCAATCTTCTAACCCTGTTTGTGATACACAATATGCCTCATGATCTCTTATAGGCCTGCTCTTTAGTTGACAAGATTTATGTTACTTAAACTTGACTTTCCAATTCTTTAAAAAAAAATCTTAATCCAATTTAAGAGTGCTGATTCACATATCGCATAGCATTCCCTAGTGCTTTGAACTTAGTAATTTTGGTTAAGGTATTAAGAATGTCTAAACATAATCTCATGAATGAACTTGCTGAGTGGATTGAAAAATACCCCTAAGCCTTTTAGGCGTTCCTTGCAGGCTGTGTATGAGCTGTTGAATTCAGATTTATTTCTGATGGAGGTGTCATCTCATGTTGCTTACTAGGAACTGTTCTGCACATGGAACTGGGCTCTGGGCCAGGCTGAAGGAGCCCTGAGAGAGAAACCTGGTTATACAATCTCATTCCATTCCAGAAGATATCACAAACTCAGTTTCTGCACCGACTTGTACTTGCTGGGTGTGAACCTGTATCTGTTGATCCTGACTGGCAAAGGCTGGGAGTGGTGGTAGGGAGGAGAGTCATGGTGTGAGACCCTGTTGGGGGTGTTTTTCTTTCTCTCTTTGATTAAATAAATAAATAAAAATAAAATTAAACAAATAGCCAAAAAGAGGCCCAGATATATTGGGTAGGGCACCACTGTGTGAGGCCGGAGTCACCTGGAAAGTCTGGATTCTAATCCCAGATCAGCCTCGGTAGGCTGGGTGCAGTGGTGCAGACCTGCAATCCTAGCTAACTGGGAGGCTGGGACACAATGAAGGGGATCACAATGATGAGAACCTCTCAGGGTTTCCTATTCTTCCCCACCCCCACAAAAAAGCTGATAGGGATAGTAGGGATCAGGTACATGAAAGGTGAACTTATTCCTAGTGATGGAATGGAATGCATCTGTCTGTAGAGGGGATGAAGAAAAAAGGGGAAAATAGTTCTAAAGGGAATATCAGAGAAATAGATTCAAGAGACTTTTTGTTTCTTTTTAAGATGGGAGATATGAAGCATGTTTTATGCTTTTGGAATTGATTCTATAGAGAGGGAAATATAGCTGATGTAAGGGGGAGAGAGTTTCTGGAGCAGTGGTCCTGAGTAGACAAGACGGAATGGATCAGTGTGCAAGTGGGCCAGCTGCCATCCCTAGGGCCACAGACAGGATCATGGCACCCCAAAGTAGGGCAGGGCCTTGGAGGCTCGGTGCCAAGGCATGTGATCCCAGAAGGTTTTCTGTTACCTAGGGCCATCTTAATAAGATATCAAACTGGGTGATGGCATTAGACAAGCTTCTCTAGGGAACAGAACTATTAGGATAAATATGTATATGCATGTAAGTTTATACACACACACACACACACACACACACACACACACACAAATAAGGAATTGGCTCTGTGTTGTGGAGGCTGAGAAGTCCCAAGATCTAGTTGAGAAAGTAGAGACTAAGAGATTCAATAATGTATTTTCAGTCAGAGTCCAAAGCTCTTTAACCACATTGGGAGACACAATTCAACTGTAATGGAAGTACAACCCTTAGCTGAGAATGAGAATAGGGAAGAAAGGAAAAGAGTTCAGTTATCATGTAAGAAAGCCTTAGGGAAGGGCAAGGACTGCAGCCTGAATGGCCCTCTGGGGATTTATGGTCATGAATTGCACACGTGAACAGCGATCTTGGTTGTGTACATTTCTTTGGCCATGTGCAGCTGTGTGTGTACATCCATGACTTAAGCAGAAAGTTAGTTTTGTCACAGTTGGTTTTCCAAGGGAGTCTAAGAAGTGGCCATCACAAATGTATAAAGGGGATGGTTATACTGATTGATCTTGGAAATTAAACTGTGTAAGAAAGGCTAAGAGGAAACAAAAAGGTGAGTCTCAGGAATGGGTGGCAGATGAATGCACCTGAGGTTCCTGTCTGGCCGGAGAGGCTGGGATTCCTAGGTATCCATGACAACCAGGTGAAGACATAGACCGTGGTCAGAGAGTCAGATGCCTAAATAGAGCTGTGGACTAGTGGCCTCTATGTAGCTAAGATGTTAAGTACATTTCCTAAAACACTAAGCTATTGTTCAAGGGAGCCTACCTTATTACTTAAGAAAAAGAAAAAAAAAAAGGAGTATTTATAGAACAGTTTGAGGTTCACACTAAAATTGAGTGGACGGTACAGAGTTTCCATATATCTCAGTTCCTTCTTCCAACCCTCACAGTCTGCCTCGTCGACTTTGTCCACCAGAGCAGAACGTTTATTACAATTGATGAGCCTGCACCGGCACCTCGTTATCACTGAGCCGCCAGTGTTTACATTGAGGTTCATTCTTGGTCTTGTATGTTCTATGAGTCTGGGCATATTGTAGCCTGTATCCAGGCTTCTAGTGTCTTACTGACTAGTTTCATTTCCCTAGGAACTTTTATGCTCCAATTACTTATCCCTCCCTCCCTAACCTCTGACAACCACTGATCATTTTTACTGTCTCCATAGTTTTGCATTCTCCAGGGGTCATATTGGAAGAATCATATAGTATGTAACCTTCCCATATTAGATTCTTTCACTTAGTAATATGCATTTAAGCCTTCTTTTATTGCTTTTAACTTTGGCATTCAATCTTCTTGCCTTAGGCAAATTCTGAGGGTTATTAATTTTCATTACCAAAAAGCAATCCGGCCATACTGATGATGCTTGCTGTATTTCTTAAGTCTTAATCACTTAGGTGCAAGACATCTCCACCAATGTCTACAAAGAGAAATAAAGCACAATGTCATTTCCGAGCTGTTCAATCACAGTTCAGTGGCTCATGACTTCTGAATGTAAAATTAAGAGGCTAAGGATATTGTAGTTATGAATTTGAATCTTGATAATAAGTTAAGATACTTTACTCAGAGAACTATTTGGAGAAAAGACATCTGTGTAACTTTCTGGCTGCAGTACCATCTTTTGTCATTTATAAGGTGGTATCAAATATGATTTCCAAAGATATTTACTGATGGACAGCTTTGACTTCATTATACCCTTCCCGCTTGACTTATGGATTGCAGGATATAGTGTCATCTTTCATCATTTGATCCATATCTATTTTCCCCAGCATTAGCTGCTGTTTTTTGCCTTTTTATATAGTATGTTTCAGTCAAACTAGGCTACCTACTGGCTCCCAAAGACAACATTTGCTTCCTGCCCCTGGACGCTTCCTCTTTTTTGGGCCTTATTTATTTATTTATTTATTTATTTATTTGGAGAGGTTTTTGCTATAGGGCATGTGCGCTCACCAGAAAGATAGAGAGAAACAGAGAGGCAGAAAGCGAGAAATCACCCCCCCCCCAGGGGGTATGGCCATGCTGCAATCCCTTCTCCTCCATTCTTCTCTCGGGATCTTGGGTATGCATGCACACATGCCCAGTGTGAATTTAAGCCACCAGGTCCAGGACTCAAACCGGAGTTGACTACATGGGAGTCCAGCGACATAGCCATTATGCCAACTGCTGGACCCTGGGCCTCATTTATTAATGTACTATTATCTTACCTAACCTTCAGTGCCCTTCCTAGAGGATGCCCCCTGCCCCAGTGATGCTTCCCTCTGCTCTTTTGATTCTCAAACATTAGTGTTTATCAGAATTTTCTACTGGACTTGTTAGAAGGTTGAATATCTGGCCTCAACCCAAGAGTTTCTGATTCAACAGGTGTGTGGTTTGGGTAATGTCTTCTCCCCCAAAGGTTCTGGAATTTGATTCCCACTGTAATGGTTTGGGGAGGTGGTGAGACCTACTCAATCATGGAATCATCACTCTCATAAATGGGTTAATGATGTCTCATGAGACTCAGTGAGTTCTAGCTCTTGTGAGAAGGGGTTACTTCTCCCACGAGGGAGTTGTTATAAAAGGAAGTTGGCTGCCCCAGATTGCTCACTTTGCATGTGCCCGCCATCTTCTCTGATTCTTTTTTAAATTTAATTTAATTTTAATTTATATATTCAATCACATATATCACTTAGTTTGTAAAGTGACCAGTCCAGTTGGGGGTACTATACACATTATCTTCAACAGATAATAACCCATTTTTTTGTCCCATAAATGTCTTGCCTCTCTATTTTTTTCCTTAATATCTTTCCTCAGACTCTTCTCCTTCTCTCACCCTCTTCCTACACTGTATCTGGTATCTATAGCCATCTTCTATGTTTCTATATCATCTAATCATTCAGTTTTTGCCATAGAGAGAGGACAGTTGGTATATATTAAGTGGAGACATACAATGTCTCTCCTTCATAGCCTAGCTTGCTTCACTCAGTAGTAAATCTTCCATATTCATCCAGTTTCTGTCAAAAGCCAGGGTCTTTTTTTTATGGCTGAGTAGTATTCCATAGAGTATATATGCCACACTTTTTCAATCCATTCCTCTGTTTGTGGACATTTGGGTTGGTTCCATATCTTAGCAGTTGTGAATAATGGCACAATAAACATAGATATGCAAGCACTTTTCTGATGAAGCGTTCTTCATCCTTTGAGTAGATACCAAGGAGTGGGATTATTGGATCATATAGTAGTTCTATTTGTAGATCTTTGAGGAATCTCCATATTGTTCTTCACAGTGGATGGACCAATTTGTATTCCCACTAGCAGTGTAGGAGAGTTCTCCCTTTACTGCATCCCTGACGGCACTTATTGTTTTGTTTGTTTGTTTTTTAATTTTAGTCATTCTGACTGGGGTTAGGTGGTATCTCATTGTGGTTTTGATTTGCATCTCCCTTATGATGAGGGATGTTGAGCATTTTATCATATGTCTTTTGGCTGTTTTTATGTCCTCCTTAGAGAGTTGTTTTTTCAGCTCATTCTCCCATATTTTAATTGAGTTGATAATCTTTTTTGGGGGACAGCTGCTTGAGTTCTCTGTGTATTCTGATTATCAATCCCTTATCTGAAGAATAGTTTACAAAAATATTTTCCCATTCAGAAGGCTGTTGATTCACACTTATTACTGTGTCTTTTGCCGTGCAGAAACTTCTTAATCTAATGTAATCCCACTTGTGTGTTTTTGGGATTATTGACTTGCTTTGTGGGTCTTATTTAAGAAGTCTTTACCTACCCCAATGTCTCCCAGAGTTTCCACAGTGTTTCCAGCAGTAGTTGAATAGTTTGAGGTCTTAGATCTTTGATCCACTTTGAGTTGATTTTTGTCAATGGTGAGAGATAGGGGTTTAGATTCATCTTTCTATAGATGAATATCCAGTTTTTCCAGCACCATTTGCTAAAGAGGTTTTCCTTTTCTCACTGGATTGACTGATATCTTTGTGAAAAATCAGTTGGTTAAATGTTTGGGAGTTTATTTCTGGGGTTTCTATTCTGTTCCATAGGTCCTCATGTCTGTTTTTGTGCCAATATCATGCTGTTTTGATTATCACAAATTTATAGTTTATTTTCAGGTCAGGAGTGAGATGCCGCCCACTCCACTCCTCTTGCACAGGGTTGCTTTGACAATACAAGGTCTTTTATAATTCCAGACAAATTCTATGATTGCCTTTTCTAGATCTGTGAAGAATGTCTCTGGTACTTTGATTGGGATCATGTTAAATAAGTAGATTAATTTGAGTAGAATTGCCATTTTGATTATATTAAGTCTTCCAATCCAGGAACATGGGGCATCCTTCCACTTTTTTCCTGTTATTTTCTATTTCCTTTTTTAGCTTCTATGGTTTTCCTTGTGCAGGTCTTTAATTTCTTTGGTTAGATTTATCCCTATGTATCTTATACTTTTTGTGGCTATGGTAAATGGAATTACTTTCTTTAGTTTTATCTCTGTCTGACTGATGTTCGTATATAGAAATGCTATAGATTTCTGTATGTTAATTTCGTCCCCTGAAACTTTACTGTATTTATTTATTACTCCCAGGAATTTTTTCATGGATACTATTGTATCTTCTATACATACAATCCTGTCATATGCAAATAGAGATAATTTCACCTCTTCTTTTCCTATTTGAATGCCTTTTATTTTATTCTCTTTTCTGACTGCATTGTCGAGGACCTCCAGTACTATATTGAAGAGTGGAGAAAGCATCCTTCTCTGCTTTTGTCAGCTATGTTGCAAGGTAGGCTGGCCTAATGCCAGTCCTATGCCTTGGAATTTTCAACCACTGGAATCATGAATCAAATAAACCTCTATTTCTATATAAGATAGCACTCATTCTCTTGGATTTCTGTTAATGAAATAGTAGACTAATAAAGTAACTCCAAGGTGGGGCCTGGGAACCCACGTTTCTAATGCTTTCCTGGGTGATACCGATACTTGAATCTGGAATGCAAACATTGAGAATTACTACCCTAAAGGTTTGAAATATTTTTCTTAGTTACATTTGTGTTTTTGAGACATCTTCTGCCTCAAACTTTATTCTGCCACATTGTAAATATCATGTTAGTGCATATTATTAAATAATAATGATCTAATGGTTTCTGTATGCACATAGATTATGTATTTTAGATGGATTATTAATTTCCAACAAACAGAAGTATTTACAACAGTTGAAATTATACTGAACATAATTTAATCTTTGATGAGTCAGCAGGCACCTCTGTTCCATGCATTATGTAAGGTATGTCATTGTAAACATCAGTCACTTTTGATCCTCTAGAAAAATTAGGTCATTTGAGCTTTCTGAAAAGACTGATAAAGCAGAGATTTAAGATGCAAAAGAGACTTTATATTTGGAACATGTATACAAAGTGCATGTGGTTATAATAATGGGCATTTATGAAAACTACAGGGGGTTTAGCTAGTCCCTCTGACTCTCTTGGGTTTGGTGTAGATTTTGACTTGTGTTGGGTGAAGGTATATATTGTAAAGAGTTCTGTTAATAACGAGAGTGTCAGGGTGGATTTGGGCAGATTGGGTTGTTTCTGAGCAAAGTTTCTTGTAGCCAAGGAGCGTCCAGTCTCTTTTGTCCATTTATGCTGCTCAGTTCAGGGCTAAATCCAGGACAAACAAATGACCTACACGCAGCTGCCTTTGCTTAATCAACTCAGCAGACTGTTCTCATACAGCCAGATAAAATCTGGCATTTACTTTGTATTTAGCGACCTTTGCTTTTAGGAAAGTTAAGAAAAAGGAAAAAAAAAAAAAGCACACAGAAAAAAAGCAAGCAAGCAACCTAGGCATCTTGTATGACTAAGTTTTGTGATTATAATGTTATATTAAAGGAAAAATAGATTAGTAATGAAAGGAGCTCAGTTTTGTAAAGTGAATGCTATTGTATCTTTATAAATGATATAAAAATTTAAGGGCTTCTTTTATTTAAAACTTCCATGTGAGTAGTTTTTCTTCCCCAAATTCTCTTATTCTTTTTGTTGTTTTCTATTCACCACTTCATTGTAACAGTTTGGCTTTATAGTTTTGAGTGTGAGACATTTTTATATTTTTTATGAATTATTTTATGTTTTGCTATAGGGAGCATGTGCTTGCTGAAGAAAGATAGAGATACAGAGAGAGAGAGCAAGAAAGTGAGAAGTAACCCCCACACACACCTTGGGGAATGGCCATGCCACAATTCCTTCTCCTCCACTTTCCTCTCAGGAGTTTGGGCATGCATGCACACTCGTCCAACATATTTTCCAGGTCATCAGGTCCAGGACCCGAACCATGCAGTTGTCCTTGTGGTATCTACCCACCTTAACCACCATGCAACCTGACTGGCTTGGAATGTGAAGAATTTTTGTATTGAGATATATGATCAGCAGCCAGAGCAGCCCAGACTGAAGTGGACTCAGTGGGGGCTGACAGGAGTAGCAGGGCCTCTAGGCTGAGACACTGCAAAGACTGACCATTCACTGAATGTCCCCTGCCTTTTGCCTTGGCTATGGGAAACCCAGGATTTGCAAACCTTTTCTGTACAGATAGAGTAGGGTACAGAACCTAAGGCTGGAAGAGGCAGAACTGAGACCACAAGTGGCAAGATTTGCTGGTGGTCTTGGGACCAAGATAGGGATGAAATTTTTATTTTTCCTTTCCAAATATCTGAAACAAAAAAATGTGATTAGTAAATGAAACAACAGTTGAAGGGATTACGTGCAATTTCTTTGGACAGTGTTTTCCCATCTGACTTTTTCTTTTCTTTTTCTTTCCTTCCTTCCTTCCTTCCTTCCTTCCTTCCTTCCTTCCTTCCTTCCTTCCTTCCTTCCTTCCTTCCTTCCTAGGTTTTTGCTCTAAGGTGTATGCGCTTGCCAGAAAGACAGAGAGACAGAGAGACAGAAAGTGAGAAATCACCCCCCAGGGAGGATGGCCACACCACAATCCCTGCTCCTCCATTTTCCTCTCGGGATTTTGGGCACGCACGCACATATGCCCGGTGTGAGTTTAAGCCACCGGGTCCGAGACTACATGGGAGTCCAGCGACATAACCATTAGACTAACTGCTGGTCCCTTGCATCAGACTTTTTCAGAGAGTATCTAGCTTTGGGTTGGGGTCTACTCTCTGTAAAGTCAAGTAGAGCCTCACCCTGAGGTCAGCTTGGATCTTTGTGTAGTCTTCATATGTCTGTCTGACCTTTCCTCTCCTGAATCATGCCCAGTGAACATGACAGACCATTTCCTCTTGCTAATCTTTTACTGACCTCTCCAGATCATGAGAGAGTATTCCCTCCTCTAAATTTCTAGAGCATATGTAGTCTGGAACACAGGTGTGACTCTGTATTTGACCCTGAAGTGGTAAAAATTAATTATAACTTAAATAATTAAAAATGGTTTTATAAATAATAAAATGCACTTCATTAAATGTAATTATTAATAACACACATACACAAGAAAAGAATAGATGGTTTTTATCCTGGCCTATTAATAGAAAATCAACCATGGAATTGAGGGCACGGTTTCAAAGAGGACTAGAATAACTGAAAAAGACAGGTTGACAGTAAAGATTAAAGGTGGGAAAATAAGGCAATCACCCACAAAATAATTATCACCTATATCTTTTCTCCTATAAAAAAATTGAAGCAAATAAGCTGAAATATTTATTTTCAGATGTTCAATCAATATACTTTTAGTGGTCATCTGCTTACTGTGAGCTAAGGCAATAGCGATTGACCACCACAGGGATATGGCACCAGAGACATCAGTGGTGAGCAGCCCACAGGACCTGCCTTCCCCAATTATGATGTTTTAGTTCTCCTGCAATCCCTCTCCTGAGGCTAGATAGCCCCAAGGTGGAAGTTGTAACTTAAACTCATGATCACCTCAAGTATGAGAGCTTCTCCCTGTTTTCTTTAGCTTCCGCTTAAATAAAAAAATGTAATTGATGGATTTGATAAAAAAATAGTAGGTGGACTATTTAGATTCAGTGGATAAGCAGTTTAAGGAAGAAGTTGGGCTCAGCTGGAGTGGCACGTACTGCCAAGATGCTGCTGTTGTAAATTAAGGCCATACAGAAGGTCCAGTTCAGTTCCTGGCCTGATCTAAACAGGGTGGATGTGGTGGCATGTACCCATAATCTTAGCTGACTGGGAGGCTGGGGTGAGAGGGTGGTGACGTGGTGAAACTTTCAGAAATATCTCCTTTTTGCCCATTAAAAATAATAAATAGGAAGAGTGAAAACACAGTTCTAGTTTCCGACTTGGGCTTCTGAGTTTTTACTGGGGCTGAGGTGAGTACATAGAAAAAAAGAAAAGAAGACAAGTAGCCTTGTTCCTTGGTTTTGACCTCTGCAAAGTAGGTTTAATTATAGTTTTCACCTCAGAGGGTTATCACGAACATTTCCTAAATACGCCTAAAATAGCACAGAAACACAGCTCAATAAATAATATCTAAAATAATGGCAGTAATGATGATGTGGGCATGGCGATGTGAAATATCAGAGGTTAGTTGGTAGTCATTCTCTCCAGCCTGTGTGATCAACATTTTTCCAAGCTCATCCTTTGCTATCAGAAGTTGAAGACGATGATCTGTAGAATTGATAAGTAGGTTCCTGGAAGAAACAGTTCACTTGGTGAAATGAGAGAGACAAAAAGAAGAAATGTTGAAATTGCTGCAATGGGGTGGGGTGGGGGAGGAAGAGGCTGATGAAGAATTGAGAAAATAAGACAGCAAGTCATAAAGACAAAAACAATGCCAAAGGAAGAAAAGAAGAAAACAACAGTGACAATCCTAGTAATGTAGATCAATGTACATAATAAAATAACAATGTACATTACAGTTATGGCTGCCTTGCAAGCTTTTGTATGATATTAACATCTGTGCTACATACTCCCCTTACTTTACCCAGGTAATCCTTATGCATCCCTCTGAAGTGTAGATAACCTATCCCCATCTGTGCATGAGAAAACTGGGGCTTGAAAGGCTAATTGACTCCCAAGGTTATGCAACTGCTAAATGCAGTACTACTATGAAGTTGATCCAAGATTGATATTTGGTCAATCCTTCTGTTGTCGAAGAAGTAGAGTTGAGATTCAGTCTTGACCAACTAGTGAATTCTTTCAGCCCAAGAGAGATTTTCTTGTTTTATTTTGTTCATTGCATGATTAATGAGAACGAACATGAAAATGAACATCAGATAAATGAAATATTTGAATGTTTAGGGCTTAGAAAATGTCTTTCTTTTTTTAATGGTAGAGTTGAATAAGACATTAATGTAATCAGACAACATAGTAGGTGTAGACATCCGTCAAGACTTGTTCAAATCAAACACGACTAATCTACAGAATACATGTTATAGGAAACGATCTTGTGTTTTCAAGTATCATCAGCCCTATTAGTGTCAACTAGGGCTCTTCAAACTTGCCAGAATAGGCTTTTGAATTTGGTGGCCTAGTTACTTAATAAAACAACATATAACACAAGCTGCATTGGGAATGCATGCTGGATCCAAAAATTGGAAATCATATGCCCCGAGGGCAAAGCCAGCCCTTGTGCTGTGAGCTCCGGCGAGGCTGGAATTCTGTGCCAAATGGAACCAATTAACGTATGCTGGGATGTGGACTTAAGGTTTATTTACCAAGTCCATTCACTGGTGGGGAGTTGAGTTTCTTTATTCTTCTTGTTTGTAATTTCATTTGCTAATTATTTTTTTTAACTATCATTGGGATTTTGGATGAAACTACAGAAATTCAGATTTTATGGGCATGTTGAGTACAACTGAGGAAATATAAAGTTGTTCCAAATGTACATGCTAAATATGCACCTGTTTTGAGTTTGTTGCTTTGATAGAGCTTACTTTTTGGAATAAGTACAGGGAGCCTGTGTTGTATTGGAGGCAGATGATGGAAGGCAGCAGGCGTGGGTATGGTGAAATACGTTTTAAGAATCATAAGATTCCCCTCACCCTGAACGTCTAATTGCAGTCAATAGGAGATTTTATGGGGAGAAATTGCAGCCAACTGCCAACTTTCTCAAACTTCCCTTTGTGTCTGCAATTATAGCAAAGTTCATTTAGACTATAAAAATATCTTTTCTAATAATTCTGAATCACAGTGTTGGGTGGCCTATGTTTAGGCTGATTGTGGTGAAAAGAAGCATTGATAAGAAAAAGTCTTACTTGTTTTAGAGCAAAAGATCATAATGGATTGGCGTGGTATGAATTGTGTGGCACGAGAATCACTTACTCTCTTTCATCACTCATTATGTCATACTCCAGAATAGGGGTGGGGTCTCTCGTTTTGAAAATATGTTCACTTGATTCAGTTCTTTCCTGAACTACCTTTTCAGGGCTGACTGTTTTATTTATGATTTAAAAGTATGTTTTAAGTATCTTCCTGCTTCTTGGAAATAAAATACTGTTATTCATAGAGAGTTGTAATAGTTTTATTTATAAGCTAATTGACTCATAAACAAAAAGCAATCCTGCTCAAAGTAACATAAAAATTTTATTTGACAAAAAAAACTATGACCTTCTGACACTAATTAAGGAATCAGCCAGCTAAGGGCTGCATGTTTATCCAGTGTTTGCTTGAGCTTCTTAGAATGTAACACAGTCAAAAGCCGTGAGTGATGCCTGGGGCAGACTGTGCTGTGTAGTAGACCTGTCGTGGGATTCGGTAGTTTTCAGTAGTGTCTACAAGCATCGTTTTCTGGCTATTTATTGCTGTATTACAAATGACTCCAAAAGTAGTTGCCCAAAACAATAATAGTAATTAACTCTATTCACAAATCTGCAGTTTGGACAGGGATGTACAGGGCCAGCTGGGACAACCCTGTTTACACCAATTGATGCAGTTCAAGTTGGTGCTGCTTGTCAGCCAGGAACTGCACTGGGTTTTCCACATATACCTCTCCTTGAAGCTGTTTGAGCTTCCTTTCAGTGTGGAGGCTGAATTTTAAGGCAGTGTTCCAAAAAACAGCAAGTGGAAACTGCCATTCTCTTAATAGTTCAACTGGAAGGGATATAGACTTCTCTTTTTAAGTTTGCTAATTTTATTCATGATAGAGAACATATGTACATGCATGAGACAGAGAGAAAGACATACCCTCAACAGGGTTCCACCAAACTGCAGTCTCCCTTCCCTGGCCCTCCAGTTCATTAAGATTTGGGTAGGGACCAGCAGTTAGTGTAATGACTGTGTCACTGAACTCACATATACTCGACCATGGTTTGAGTCCCGGACCCGGTGACTTAAGCTCACACCAGGCACATGTGAGTGTGTGCCCAAGATCCTGAGAGGAAAATGGAGGAGAAGGGATTGTGGCGTGGCCATCCCCCCAGGGGATTATTTCTTGCTTTCTGTCTCTCTGTCTCTCTCTGTCTTTGTGGTGAGCACACGTGCCCTATAGCACCTATAGAAAAACAAAACTCTCAAAAAAAAAAAAACAAAAAAAGATTTGGGTGTACACACACATGCATAAGTGTGTTTTCAAGCCTACTGTGGGATACAAACCTGCAGTTGGCCATGTGGCTTCCAGCAGTGTAGTTCAGTTTACTACTTAGTGTGCCTGTACTGTAGACTGGAGTGACACCTTCTTTTTTTTTTTTTTTTTTTTTTTTTGGAGCGGTTTTTCGCTATAGGGCGCGTGCGCTCACCAGACAGACAGAGAGAGACATAGAGACATAGAGACAGAAAGCGAGAAATCACCCCCCAGGGGGGATGGTCACGCCGCAATCCCTTCTCCTCCATTCTCCTCTCGGGATCTTGGGCACGCACGCACACGCGCCCGGCGTGAGTTGTAAGCCACCGGGTCTGAGACGCGAACCGCGGTCGACTACGTGGGAGTCCAGCGACATAGCCATTACGCTAACTGCTGGTTCCCGACACCTTCTTTTAAGGTAGAACTATTCAAGAAGTTGCAGCCATTTTTAATTGTACCACAGACCGAATTGGGCTATTTACCTTTGGCTCTCTAAGCTTTTCACTTTCATCCCCTTTGATATTTCTCATGATGTTTCTTTACCTTTATTGTCCTCTCATCTTCTTCTTCTTCTATTTTTTTAAGCTCTGTGCATTTTTTAAAAAAATAATATTTATTTAATTTTATGTATTTATTACTATTTTTAAAAAATTGCTATAAGGCACATGTGCCTATGAGAGAGAGAGAGAGAGAGAGAGAGAGAGAGAGAGGGAGAGAGAGAGAGAGAATGCAAACTACCAGGTCTGGGACTCAAACTGAACTGTGGTTTGCCATGTGGGAGTCCAGTGCCTTATCCACTATGCCACCTGCTGGCCCCCATACATTTTCACTGGGAGTAAAAATTGGTTCTTAGGTGGGGATGGGGTTGGCAAAAAATACCTTAGAGATTACAATGGGAATATCTGCACTGTAGAACATAGACAGAAACACAGAATAGCTGTGGTATTACAATGACATGAGTTGGGGATGTAATTAAGAGGAAAAACATCTAAAAAGACTTATAAGAGAGACAGTAATATAAAAAAGTTTGAAGTTTGAGAGACACTGCTTTACTTCCAGGCTGAGATCTGTTGTCCTTTCTTCCATAAAGCCTTCCCAACTTGGTCTTAGCAGCCATACACAGCTGTTCCTTTGTATATACCTATAGCCATTTCCTCTGTCTGTCTGCAATAGATTGGAGCTGGTCCTCTGGTGCTTCCCTCTCTTTCTACCTCACCTGACTGAGCCCCTCAGGTGCATATGGCATGTCCCTGTGAAATTCCTGTAATCAATATTAGTAAATCGAATTTAAATAGATAGAGAGAAAAGGAGGTTTTGCCTTAGTGTAGGCATTTCAGAAACAGACCTTGAATAAAGAAGGAAGTGCAAGTAGCTGTTTGTGCAGTGCAGGAAACACTGGTGGAGGCCAGGGAAGTGGGACAGGGAAGGGGAGGAAGCCAGTCATGGGGTACTCTCAGGCCAGCAGACCAAGATTGAAGCTTAATCCTATAGGGAAATTTTTGGAAATGTAAACAAAACAAAACCCTGTGCTTCAGAGTTAAACTACTTACAGGACCAGAGAGCTAGGGTGTTTATACTCTCCCCTGTCTTTCACTGATTGAGCACTCCCAGGTATGTCAATTCCATGTACTTCCCTTCTGTAGTTTAGGAAGAAGCCTTGGGATATTCAGAAGAGGGAAGGCCTGAGGTCTAAGGCAGGGCATCGGTAGGCCTGGACTCTAGGCTTCCTTAGCCCTTCATGACTGAAATAGTCTGAGGACAGGTGAAGAGTGGTCTTTGAATATCATTATCGCTGGTTGAAGTTCAAATCCTTGCCAATAGCAAGCATCCTTGCTGTAGTCAACACTGTATACCCAGCAAAGTGTCTGATTCCAAAGTAAGATTAATGAACAAATGGTTGAATAACCCAGCCCTAGGATTTAAGAGGTGTGCTCTTTATCGTGTTCAACTTCAATGGGGATCAGAACAGGTAAGATACGAGCTGGTAATGAAACGTGACAGGTGTCAGGTGCAGTTGTCTTCATGAACTCATAGGAAACAGAATAACCACAAGGCAAACTTGTTCCTGGCCATGGTCAGGGATGCTTACTGAACCATCAGCGTAGCTGTGACCCGGTAGCCTAGAGTGAAATTCAGGTCCACTGAATCAGATAGGCCCAGGCCAGGACCTTCCTGCTTACATTGGTATCCAATTCCAAAGCATGCAGAATTATGTTGGGTTTGGGTCCAGTGAAAGCAAATGACATTGATTGGTAGTAGTCAGTGAAATATCTGTGTTTGGGTGATCACAGAGAGCCTACACGGCGTACCTGTTTCTTTTTATCTGGGAGGAGGGGGGAAGCCAATATGTTTGAGTCCTAACCCCCCATCTTGGAATGTGATCTTTAAAATTTTGAAATAGGGTCTTAACAGAGGTAATCAAGTTAAAATGAGTTCATAAAGGTGAGCTTAATCCAGTAGGAAAGGTGTCCTCACAAGAAAAGGAAATTTGGACACACAGACAGATAGCCACAGACGGAAGACCAAGCGAAGACCTGCAGAGAAAACAGCCATCCATCTGGCTGGAGTGATGCAGCCACAAACAAGGAATGACAAAGCTTGCTGGCAGGCACCAGGAACTAGAAGTAGCTTCTCTAGAGAGTGTGGTCTCACTGACACCTTGATTTCAGACTTCTAGCTCCTAGACCACTAGACGAAGAAATCTGTTGTTTCAAACCCTCCGATTGTTGATCTGTTCTTACAATAGCTCCAGGGAAGTGGCATACTGTCTTTTGACCCCTGCCTTTTGCTCCCTTCTCAGCTCCTTTCCTTGCCTCCTTTCTTTTGCTAAAGACTTTTCCAAACAGCCATCCTTCCCTCCTGCTTTTTGCTTTCTTTTTTATATATGCTGTATTGAATAATGCTTCACACTTGCCTGTGGGTTCCCTCTGGACACTGTACCCTTAAACCATTTTGAAGAGGGCAGGCAGACCCTTTCTCAGGTGTTGGGACCTTTGGGCTGTTTCTCATTTTCCTTATTAAATGGTTTCACACCTTTGCCAGGATCCAGTGGGGAGGAGCCCTTCCTGCCACTGGAATTTGTGTGGCCGGCCCAAGAAGGTAGCTGTGTCTCCTGCCTGTCACTCCAGTTGGTACTGCAGGCACTACGCCCTTCCTGTCCAAGGGAATCTCTGTGATTCCAGTGGACTCACATGTGGCCATAATGGTCCCTGTGGTTGAAAGCTGTCAACGTCCTCCAAGGAGTTTGGATATTTGGCCATGGATTGCATCGATGTATTGCCAAGGGGTCTTCAGAACAGAGCAGTCCTCTTGGTGGTAATGGGTATCTAGTCACGGGCCAGAAGGGAGTGAGGTAAGATAGGAACTGAGTGACTTAGGCACGTGTTCAGATTGAAAGTATTGCTTTAAAATTCTCATGGTGTTGCCCTTCCCAAATTCATTCATTTATTCACTGAAGATTTATCTAGTGACTCCTGCGTGTTAGGCATTTTGTCAGGGATTAGGGCCATGAAGAAAAGACAGGATATACACAGTTAATTCAGGTGTTGTAGGTGTGTGAAAATACCAATTACTGTGCAGAGTACAATTCAGGCATAACAGGGAGAGAGAGATTAGTTCTACTCGGAGCCGGAGGTGAGGGATTTCAGAAATGTCTTTATAGATGTGATGATAATTGAGAGGAATGTCAACAAAATATTAGAGTTCCTGTCTCCCTAGACGTGGACAATTTTTATTCCTTTTTTTTTCTCTTTTAATCTTAACTCACCTAAAGGTATCATGTATAGCAAATAAATTCTCTGTCCTCTGTAGATGACTTTGCAGGCTTCTGCTCTTCCCAGAGCTCTTATCAAAGTGAACTCTGGCTTGCCAAAGTGCTGGCATGTCATCTTCCTGACCACTTGAGGCCCGGGGACAAAATTATTTTTAGTTTCCTTCTAACCTGCCAAGATGATGTTTAATTCTGCATCAGCCCAAACATAGACCTGTATAGGATTTTTATCTAGCAAGAATGAAATAAAAACAAAACCACAAGTATGTGGACATAAATATATGTATGTTTATAACATATATGTGCGGTGTACTGAGCAGGGTGTACACTGACACCATAAAGCCAAATATTTCAAATCCGAATGTGAAGGTGTCCTTGGGGCCATCCTTGGGGACTGAATAAAGTTCCTTAGGAAAATATGAGAAATGGTCCTTGGAATCTGAAACTCATAACATTTGGTCTTGTGTCCAGATCTACATTGTTTTGTCTGACTTCTCTCATTCTTTAGAAAAGTATGCTTCTCTGTCTTGTTTTTGCTCTGTGCTCTCAGTTTTTGGAGGAAGATAGTGCTCAGGGTTGTTTCTGCCCGTGCACTTGTTTGACTCGGATTTCCAAAGGCTGCCTTGTGCTCCATGGAGCCCTTGGGCATCAAAACCCAACAGAGAGACATCCACTTCATCTATGCTTCATTTACTGTTTACTTACAAATAACTTAATTAAACTTTACATAAATTGAATATGTGGTGGGTTTATAATTAGGAGAAAATACAAATTATCCAAAAAGGAACCAAGAAGAAAAATTGCATGCTTTTCAGCAATCTAGAAATAGCTACTGTTAACACGTTGGTGTATATGTTTCCAGATATTTTGAAATGGTTGTCTATATTTTATGTGTCAAAAAATATGGAGAGAAAGGAAAAAGCTTTTTCTCTCTCTCTCTTTTTGCTAGAGGATACATGCATGTGTGAGAGCGAGAGCTAGAGAGAGAGAGAGGGGAGAACCTTCCAATGAATGGGGTGTTGTTACACTGCAGTTCGTTTTCCTTGTTTCCAGTCAGAACTTCAGGCACACATGCACATGCCCCTGAAGTCCATTGGGGCCAGGATTGGAATGTGGTTGGCCGTGTGGGATCCAGCATCTTTCTTTTTTTTTTAAGCTTTATTATTTTTTTTCGTTTGTTTGTTTTCGTTTTTGCTATGGGGCATTTGTGCACTTGCTGGAGAGGGAGCGAGAGAGAGAAAGTAAGAAATCACCCTTTGGGGGGATGGCCATGATGCAATCCTTCTTCCTCCATTCTTTTCTCTGGACTTTCAGGCTTGTACGCACATATGTTCAGCATGAGGCGCTGGGCCTTGAACTCGACCCGTGCATTTGGCTATGTAGGATCCAGCTACCTTCACCTCCATGCCATCCACTGGCCTGGGATCCAGCTTTCCATGCACAGCACTGATTACATTGTGCTAAAGGGCTGGCCCTAGAGTTTCGTGTGTGCACACGCATGTATGTATACATGGGCCAGTTACTCTTCTAGGTATTTTATGTGCATTATTGGGGGAAATGTTGCAAGGTTTTAAAGAATCTATGCTGTGACATCAGAATGCCCAAGAATGAATCTGCCTTGATTTTTTTCAGAGTATCATTGCAAGGTAAATGAGATAATCCTTGTAAACTGCCTGGCTCTTAATCAGAGGTATGGATATCACAACATCCATGTACACTCACACACACACACACATACCAATATTCCAGGAAGTTTTTTTTTTTTTTTTTTTTTTGGTAATCCCTATTTTAGGATGAAGCAACTGAGGCTCAGAGAATTCACAACTTGTCCAAAACCAAATACATAGACACAGAATTGAACCTAGGATATTTTTATTCTAGAGCTTTCCATGACGGTATGTGCCATACTGTTTACAACAAAATCAGGCCCCCTCTACCGTGCTATGGTGTGATGTAGAAGTTGCCTCGTCAGCTCTAGACAGAGGTGCAGGAGTCCAGCTGGACCGCAGGCTCAAGAACAGAGCCAGTCATCAGTTTTCTGAGGTTTGGCTTGGCTGTCTCTGGAACCTGTAGCTCTGCATGACCTTGGACTTGTTGCTTTACTTTTCTGGGCTTTAGTTCTCCATCTGTGAAAGAAGGGCATTGATCTAAGTTATCTGGAAGGTTTTTCCCACTCTTATTATTTTCTAACTCTGGATAGTCTTTTCTACAGGGAGTGCAGCTTTCACATTTTGACCTTGGCTTGTGAGAAGGGCAGGGCCAGCGTGTCTGTAGAGAAGGCATCTGAGAAGGAGATAGGAAGCTAGTCGTAAGCAAACAGTGGTCAGCACCATGAAGGCATAAACTTGCAAGTGGAAAAGAGACAAGATTTGGGGAAATAAACATTGGAAGTTATACATAATGCTAATGTTTACTTCAGAACATTTCATCTTTTTTTTCCAAACACAAAGCATTCCTGAATGCACTTAGTTTTTGTTTTTTTCTTTTAGGGGTTTTTGCCTTAGGGTGTGTCATACACACATTCCCCCACCACCACCACTGGGGGCATGATCACACCACAGCCCTTCTCTTCCAGTCTCCTGCTGGGATCTTGGGCATTCACACACACATGCCTGGCATGATTTTGAAGCCATATCCAGGACTCAAACTACGGTTGGCCATGTGGGAGTCCAGTGATGTAACCTCTACACCATCTGCGGGTCCCCAAAGGCACTTTGTTTTTAACTGAATCAAAATATGAGTTTTAGTTTAGGCTTCTGCCTGGGATGTAGAAATCTGGAGAAAGCAGTTCTTTCATTCTACCATAAAGAAAAAGCTAGATATCTTACAGAACCATAACTTCACTTGAATCTCTCAAAGAGCTGGGGTCATAGTACATCTAGCTAGAGGCTACATACGAATTGTGCAGAGCATTGGGTGTAAGAGAGAGAGAGAGAAAAAAAACTCAGCTAAAATTGTTAATGAGTTTTTAAAGTTCAGTGTGGGCTAGCATGAAAAATACAGAACAGGTGGATGCTGGAGACCCAAGGAGAGTTTACACCAACTCACAGGATCCTTTAAAGGTACCACCACTGGGGCTCAGAAGAGAGATTAGAAGCCAGACAAATGTCAGAGTGAGCTCCCTTTTGATTGTGTAACCCTGAGGAGGGGTGTGAGGCCCACGCACATACCCTCACCTGGGCCCTTCTTCCCTAAGGGGGACAAGACTTCACAGCTGGGGAGAGGTGGCAAGTCTTGTTCTCAGGGTATAGGTGATGATCCATTACAACATGTGGACAGGAAAACAAAGTCCTCTGCATCTGAGGGAAAGCTGGAAATCACTCTGGATACAGATCATTAAAGCTCCACTACAGCAGGGGAAAGTCGGGATCACTGCAAAAGATCCACTCCCAAGACCAGAGGACACAGGGCCTGCCTAGGACTGAAAAAGCACAGAAGAGAAAAACCTTCCCTACCCCAGACCTGGAAGCCCTTACTTTTGATCAATTGCCATCAACCTTGGGGGACAAGGCAAGTGTGAGTAGAATATCCTTTCTGAGTCACAGGTGGACAGAGACATCTGAAAAACTGAGAATGGAGCAGGGATATTGAGATGCCAGAAATGTTGAAGCATTATTGGAATAGAACCTTACTGCAAATCAGACACCATGCTAACAAGCTTATACTTATGGTTGTGCGGTCAAATCCAAATCCAGCTCTATTTCAGATGAAATTGACTATCATCTCATACTGAGTAATCTGAGCAGAAGAAATGTCATCATTTTCTTGTATAAATGCTATTTATCTCATTCTGCTGCACATGATATATGGCATTCGATCAAAAAGCACGAAACATACACATACACACGCATGCACACAAACAAGAATGAAAGTCTGTTGTGAAAAGGCAAACCCATCAGTTGAAATGGACTCAGAGATGACTCAGATATGCAATATTAAATAATGATTAATACATTAAATGCCTCAAAGAAAAAAGTGGACCACATACATAAACATATGGGACATTTCTGCAAAGAGAAGCCATGAAAACAAAATATAATGTTAGGGAAAATAACAACAACAGGGACAAAGTGAAAGAAAGAGAGATGAAGGGTTTTTTAGTGAACTCATTAGCAGGTTCGACACAGCTGAAGGAAAAATAAGTGAACTTAAATATAGGTCAGTAGAAGTCAACCAAATGAAACCCAAAGAGAAAAAGAAATCTCTAAGACTAGAACAGGACATAGAAGATCTGTGGGACAGTATCAGATGACCTAATATGCATGTAATTGTAATCCAAGGTCAGATGAGAGAGAATGGAGTAGAGGAAATACTAACAAGAGAATGGCTGAAAATTTTCCAAAACCAAAGTAAGATACCAAGCCATAGATCTACAGTTATAAAAAGCTCATAGCTGGAAAAAGCCAAAACTAGATTCATCCTATGTAAAGAGTAAATAGCTAAAAATAAAAATGAAATGTAGAAGGAAGCAAGAGAGGAAAACATACTACCTAGCAATGAAAATAGGCTTCTTATCAGAGACCAGAGTATAGATTAGATTACAATGGAATAATATCTTTATGGAGCTAAGATATGAATGTGAGTGAACCAAAAGTTAGTTTTAAAGGATATTAATTGAAAATGTACAAGTGTGGGAGGAGGGTGGAAATGGCAAAGGGTGAGAAATTACATACATATATATATATATATATATATATATATATATATATATATATATATGTAAAACAAGAAATGGAAAATTATTTGTTGACAATAACATGTATGATTAAGTGACTTTGCAGTGTATTCTGGATGGGAAATCACATTTTTGTATGCTTTGATGATGCTCAGTGAATGAATGTAAACTAAATAAATTAATTAATTTTACAAAAAAGAAAATGTAAAGGGATGTTTAACAATAACAATAAAAAATTGAAAGAGTCAAAGGCTACTTTCTATTTTTTCATCTTCTCACTTTGAAATAACCTTAGGTTTATAATAATGACAAAAATAGTATAAAGAATTTCCAAGCTTTGAGACCAGCAGTTGGCATAATGGCTATGTCGCTGGTCTCCCATGTAGTTGACTGTGGTTTGATTCCTGGACCTGCTGGCTTAAACTCACGCCGGTGCGTGTGCGTGCGTGCCCAAGATCCCGAGAGGAGAATGGAAGAGAAGGGATTGCCACGTGGCCATTCCCCCTAGGAGGTGATTTTTTGCTTTCTGTCTCTCTCTGTCTTTCTGGTGAGTGCACACGCCCTATAGCAAAAACACCTCCAAAAGAAAAGAATTTCCAAGCTTCTCCAAGTAACACTTTATGTAATCACAGTCTAATAGCCAAAACTGGAAAAATAATATTAGTAAAATACTATAATGTAAATTTCAGGCTTATTCAAATTCTTTCAATTGTTCCACAAATGCTTTCTCTGGAATAGAAGTGAATTCAAGATCATACAGTGTATTTAGTTGTCATGTTTTATTGGTATCCTTTAATTTGAATTTTCTGTCATTCTCTGCCTTTCACAACCTTACCATTTTGGAAGGGTCTGACCTGTTATTCTTTATAGTAGCTTTCAATTGGGGTTTACCTGTATTTGCTAATGATTAAGTTCAGATTATACATTTTTGGCAAGAATGTAGAAGTGGAACTGCACTCTTACCAGTGAGTTATATCAAGAGATAAATAATGTCAGTATGTCTCATTGCTGGAGATAGAAACTCTGGTCCTTTGGTCAAGGTGATTGCTAATTTTTGATTTTTGCCACATGGTGTGTGTGCTTGCCGGGGAGAAACAGTGAGAGAGAGAGAAAGAGGAAAAGTGAAAAGAGAGAGAAAAGTGAAAAGAGAAAGAGGAAAAGTGAAAAGAGAGAGAAAAGTGAAAAAGAGAGAGAAAGAGGAAAAGTGAAAAATCACCCCTCAGGGGGTATGGACATGCCTCAATCCCTTCTCCTCTATTTTCCTCTCAGGATTTTGGGCACACACACACACACACACACACACACACACACAGACATGCTCTGTGTGTTTTTCAAGCTGCTAGGTCCAAGATTCAAACTGCACAGTCAGCTGTGTGGGATCCAGCACCTTCATCACCACACCACATGCTGGCCCTCTGTGTTTCCCTTTTTACGAAAGAATCGTCTGTGTGGAGATGCTCGAGACAATATAAATATCTTGGTTCTCATCATATTTAGCCCACTGATTTTAGCTTAAACAATGATTCATGCCTGAAGCAATATTAAGTGGTGTTCACTGAATGGTGATTTTAGATTTGTCATTTTTTATATATTTAGAAATGTAATTCTATTGTAAGAAAAAGTCTTCATTTCTACCTTCCCTCCATCCCTCCTTCTTCTTTCCCTTCATCTTTTCTTCTCTTTCTCATTCTTTTTCTTTCTTCAACTATATCAGTATTTCTCATTGATATTTCTTGTAATCTAGAGGTTACAATCCATTAATTAATTGTTGTGGTTATCCAAATTATGTAATGTTACCACTGCGAGCTACTTCAGGTTGCTTTCTGTGTTCATTTGACTGTCCCTGACAGTTCATGAACATTCTGGCTCCACAACATACTATGGGCTCATCATGTACTTTCCTTGCCCTGGCCCTAGAATTCTTTATTTAAGGGGAAGGATACTAACTATTAATTTATGCTGAGTTATATCAATGCAATAATTAGTTCTAAAGTCAGCATAGAGGGCTAAAATCTGTAGTGTTACTTAGGAATCTCTTCGGGGGTCACCTGGTTAGAGATCAGAGTTTGATTCTTAGTATGTTCAACTCAGTAAGGTTTTCCCGTAGCAGCGCACCAGATCAAGCAGTTTGTTGGGATTAAAGGGCCATATTGCATGGAAGTATTTTATTCACTAGAAAAATAACTTTAATGAGATGTTCTTGACATACAATAAATTATCATACTTAAAGTGCAAATATGATAAGTTTGGATATTTGTATAATTCATGAAACCAGCATCATGAAGTTTTCTTCATGTACCTCACTCCCCTCCCTGCATTCCTCATCTGTTCCCTGGCAACCACTTATCTGCTTTAAGTCACTATATGTGTACTTACATTTCCTAAAATTTTATGTAAATGGAATCATATTATATATATTTTTTGTGTTCTCAGGGCAATTATCTGGTGATTTATTCAGGTTGTAGTATATATCAGCAGTTTATTCCTTTTGAGCTTGTTGAGTAGCATTCCCTTGTGTGGATATACCACAATTTTAATCCATTTTCCTGACAATTGGTTGTTTTTGAATTTGGAGTTATCCAAAATAAACCTGCTATGAACATTTGTGTACAAGTCTTTTATAGACGTGTGCTTTCATTGCGAGTAGCAATGTCTATATGACAACAACAACAACAAAGGTTGAACAATATTTATAGGAATACAAAAGTTAACCCACAAAGTTGAATTCAAATTAGCTGGCATACAATCAAAATCGTCAGACATGCATGTTGTCATTATTGTCATTGCTATGTGATGAAAGCGTATGTCCATAAAAGGTTTGGATATCAGAAATGTTTAATTTTACCTTTCGGGGTTAACTTTTGTAGGTGAAACCAGAGCAACATGTAGTCTAGACCTCATTATCCCCCCTACGAAGACTAGACCTTGTAGAGTTCTCTTCCCGACACCAGAACGCATGAGTTTTTCCAGTCTAGCTGGTGTGAACAGGCAATGTAACGGACCCTCAGTGAGCACCAGCACTCTAATCTATAATCCTTTCTCGTGGTTATTTTCCAGCTTTGGTTAGTTTCATCTCATGCATATGCTGATCAGTACCCTGCTGAATATTTAAGAGCACCTTTTGAAGGCTTACAGAATTCTCTTTCTGAGCAATTCTGTTCTTTTCTTTGTCTCCCAGGCTTTCATCTCTGACTACTTAGCTCAGGGAATCTATTTGTTTCTTCCCTGCTCTGAGGGCTGCAAAATCTAGCAAAGCAGTAAGTTGGCAGTTGTATAGCTTATTACCTCCTCTGTGCATCTCTCAGGGACCACCGTCTTTTGTTGCCTGCTACTCAGTGCCTCGTAAACTGTTGTTTTATAACTTTGTCAAGTTTATTTAGTTGTTTTTAGTAGAATAGGTCATTCTGGTCCCTGTTAATTTATCTTGATTGAAAGTGGAACTAAAAGATATTGATTCTGTAGCAGTTGAATTATACTCAATTCAGCAAGATGCTCATTTCCAGGGATGTGTGGCGATAGCATAATCTGAGAAGAGCAGATCCTTGAATGCTTTTTTCTTAACCATGCTCATTAGATGGAAGAACAAATAGACATGTTGGCATATTTCTATCATTACTTCTGTCATCCACTCACTTACACTCTCTCAGTTGAATTTTCCCAGTTAAATATAGGTACGATTTAATTCAACAATGCTTTTTTTTTTTCTTTTTTTTTCCAGGAGCGAGTGGGTGAAATTTTTGTTCTGTGCTTCTACCACTTGTCATGTTACATCAGGGCTTGCAAAGTCAGATGCCTTTAATGACCAAGTAACTCATGTACAGGGGCACATCTGTAAAGTTTGATAGTAATAGTAGCACTAGTATTTGGTATAGAAGAGAAAGCTGGCCATAGGGACCAGAGGAGACCACAGTCAGCTGCAGTATAAGGCCCCAGGTCTGCAGGGGCAGCACCCATAACAAGTTGGAGCTTATGCTGCCCTGAAGGAGTACAGGTGGCCTTGGCAGAGCTTCTGATTGTGCAAGAGAAGTTGAAATGCATATTTTGATCATATGTTTTTCATTTTAAGGAATATTTCACATTGTGATCATAACACAGTCTGTGAATCAAATAAAACCTACTTTAGGCCAAATACATCTTTGGACTGATAGCTTGTAACCCATGGTTAACAATAACTGGTTTAATTGTTCACAAATCAGAAAATAGACAAATAAGTGTTTAGTCATAGAAAAATAGCAGAGAACAGAAACTACTTAACCTAGGAACACAACACAATTATGTTCTGTGCATGCGTTTTTCATATCAGGAACAAAAATCAACAAATAATAAATTCATATTATTACTTTGTATTTGTAAGTATTCACATATATGTGTGTATATATTTGTTTGTGTATCTATATGTATCTATACACTTATTTTTGTTAATGATTTGAAATGTATCCACATACGCACATATGTATAGGTATACCTGTACATGTATACATATATTTATGTGTGGATATATACATCGTGCATTAATTAATTGTTAAAAGAATTATTTAATTTTATTATTTTTAAAAAAATTTTATATAGGACACGTGCACTCCCCAGAGAAAGACAGAGACAGAGAAAGTGAGAAGCAAGCTGCCAGGTCCAGGACTTAAACTGCTGCCAGCCATGTGGGAGTCCAGTGCTTTAAATACAACATGGTCTGCTGACCCCCATGTTTTTAAACACAAGGGTACCTCAAAACACTTGTGGAAAATGGAATTAAAGTATGAGTTTATTTTGGCACCTTTTTTGTGGAGGGGTTTTTGATGTAGGGCATGTGTGCTCACCGGAAAGACAGAGAGACAGAAAGTGAGAAATCACACTCTGGGGGGATGGACACACCACAATCCTTTCTCCTCCATTCTCCTCTTAGGATCTGGGTCATGCATGCACATGTGCTTGGCGTGAGTTTAAGCTGTCAGTCTGGGACTTGAACTGCAGTCAACTATGTGGGAGTCCAGCGACATAACCATTACACCATCTGCTGGTCCTGCAGCGTATTTTTTTTTTTTTTTGAAATTCTTAATTTTTTTTTGCAACAATGTATTTTCTGTAAACTTTTTGAAGAATACACACACACACATACACACGTATGTATTTTAAACACACACAACTGAATGATGCACTTTCACAAGCCTTGGGGACTTTTGCACATTTCCTGGGCATGGAGTTATTTTTGTAACTCCCACATAATCTCTTGAGAGAATCTGTTACATTAAAAAAATTGCCTCATAATCAAAACTGCATGAATAAATACCAGTGTGTGGAGGACATGAGTGTTTCAGTTAGTGTAATAATAGCTATCTCATTAATATACAGAGAGGGCCTTTTAAATTTATGAGTGTCTGGATGTAGGCCTTACCTTTTTTCAATTTTTTTTTTTTTAATGCCAGAGGACACATATATGAAAGAGAACATGCCAAAGCTCTTCCCAGTGGAGTCTGGTCATGCTGCAATCTTTTCTCCTCTAATTCTCCAGCCAATCAGGATTCTAGCATGAGCATGCATGTCAGCATGTTTTTTAAGACTCTAGGTTCTAGGACTCAAACTCTGTTTGGCATGTGGAATCCAGTTTCTTCTGCACAGGACTTAACTGCTGTGCTATGGAGCTAGCCCAAGGCCTTAAACTTAAATGGGAAGTTTGTTTGTTTGTTTTTGCCAGAGTGTGTAAACTGTCTGAAGAGAGGAGGAGTAAGAGAGAGCGAGAAAGCGCTCCCCTAGTCATGGGGCCTAGTCATGCCACAGTTCCTTCTCCTCCGCTTCTCACGGCACTTGCCATTTTGGGCGCACACACATATGTATCTGGCCTGCTTTGTAAGTTACCAGGACTCAAACTGCATAATCAGCCATGTGGGTTCCAGCCACTTTAACCACCAGGCCAAAGGCTGGCCTAAACTGGAAGTTCTTTGAATAAGACTGTTAACTAGGGTGACAAGTTAAGCGATGTATAGGGATTGAATGTATAAAATAAATATAAAAAAAAGACTTAACTAGGACGATCTACAGCATGAAGGTGATAATATCAGATTTATATAAATTGTATAAACAGATTTAATTCTTGAATCATGGTTCGATTTTGTGTATACCTCCTAAATTCGGGGAGATTGTTTGATCTTTTTTTGAGAGATTTTTGCTATAGGGTGCATGCGCTTGCCAGAAAGACAGAGAGAAACAAAGAGACAGAAAGCGAGAAATCACCCCCTGGACGGTGATGACCATGCCGCAATCCCTTCTCCTCTATTCTCCTCTCAGGATCTTGGACATGCATGCACACATGCCTGGTGTGAGTTTAAGCCACTGGGTCCAGGACTCAAACCGTGGACGATTATGTGGGAGTACAACGACGTAGCCATTTTGCCAACTGCAGGTCCCTGTTCAATCTTTTTTTAAAATTATCTTTTATTTAACTTTTTATTTATCCATTTATTTTATTTTGACTAGAGAGAGGGGGAGAGAGAGAGAGAGGGGGGCAGAGAGAGAGAGAGAGAGAGAGAGAGAGAAAGTGAAAAAACAAGCCACCAGGTCTGGGACTTGAACTACAGTCAGCCATGTGGGAGTCTGGCGCCCCTAACCACCATGCCACCTGCTAGCCCCAAGATTGTCTAATCTTGATTTACTTAAAAAAATACAAAAACAAAACTTTGCATTAAAAATGTTTAAATAAAATTGAATTTCTTAGAGTCAAACTTTCTTTTAGTCACATAATTACTCTTAATTATATACAAATTATTTGCTGTTTATTTAACAGAAAATATTTTTTAGTTTTATGTTGCTCATTTTTGTCAAAATACTAGAATAAGCATTTAAAAGAAGTAAAAAATTTAGGGGCTGGCAGGTGGCATGGCCCTGGACCGCCAGATGGCTGACCATGGTTCGAGCCCCAGACCTGGCATCTTGCTTTCTCACTTTCAATCTCTTTCTGTCCCTCTCTGGTAAGATTAAAATAAATAAGTAAATAAAGTTAAATTAAAAAAAAATTAAATAATACAAAATTTACATTAAAATGATCGGTGTCTCAGTACCAGTCCCAAGGGTGTCTCCATTATGTGTCTTCATATTTGGGGACTATATATACCTTATTTAAAATAAATGCTATAAAATGTAAGGAAACCATAACTAAGTTCCATGAATTTTTACATACACCCCAAATAATACAGTGAAGTATGATTATGAATAGAATGGCAAAACCACACTGATTTCTTTTTTCTTTTTTTTTTTTTTTTTCTGCTATAGGGCGCGTGCGCTCACCAGACAGACAGAGAGAGACATAGAGACAGAAAGCAAGAAACCACCCCCCGGGGGGATGGTCACGCCGCAATCCCTTCTTCTCCACTCTCGGGATCTTGGGCATGCACGCACACGTGCCCGGCATGAGTTTTAAGCCACCAGGTCCGGGACGCGAACCGCGGTCGACTACATGGGAGTCCAGGGACATAGCCATTACGCTAACTGCTGGTTCCCAAGCCCCACTGATTTCTGTGCACTTGTACAAACTGACATTTGTTTGGAGTGCTGGAGTTTCCATGAATGTGACCACCCACTTGTTCCTTATGGTTCTCTCAATAGGAACATTTGCAATATTTTTGAGGCGTGATTAAGGCATTACTGAATCACTCATTTGCAAGTTAAAACTGACCACTTCAAAAGGCGAGGATGGTCCAAAGATTTAAAATCTTAATGCCTTCTTTCTAATTTGAGTGAGGATAGTGTTCCAGTTATAAAAAGAGGACACAAGATTTGCCTTCCAAAGATGCATTATATTTTGGATACAGAATCGATATAAAGGTGATACTCCCAATTTGAATTGGTAAAATATGTAAATCCCTGCCTGCTAAACTGTCAGAGATTAATGTCTGAATAGGAGTAGGCAGCAGTGCCAACTGTAAAATTATACAGGGCACTGCGATTACCCCATCCGCATAATGGGGCTTGATTTAGAGACTCTATTTTGGGATCACACATAAAGCACCCAATGCAGAAAGCCCAGCTTTGTTTAATTTGTCCAGGGCAGTGCCCTAATTTTCTACAACACTATTCACTTCCCTTTAAGAACGAATAACACATTTTCTTTATGGAACTCTGTGCATCTTTAATTTGGGAGCGGTAGCTTTTCCAAGCTCTTCTATTAGATTCCTCTTTTGTTGCTTTTTTAGAATGCTACTGAATTATGTTAAGTTGCGTTATCATTATTGCACCTGTTTTTCCATGCAAAGAAAAAGCGATACCATTTCTGATACAGAAGAACAGGACATTTTATTTCATTTTATTTATGTATTTATTTATTTATTTTGAGAGATTCTTTTGCTATAGGGCACATGCGCTCACCCGAGAGCCAGAGAGACAGAAAGCGAGAGAAATCATCCTTTAGGGACGGCCACGCCACGATCTCCTCTCCTCTTGGGGTTTTGGGCATGCTCATGCATGCACACAATGTCAGTTTTAAGCCATAGGATCCGGGACTCAAGCCCCAGGTGACTATGTGGAAGTCCAGCGACATAACCATCATGCTCATCTTCTGGTCCCCAAAGCATTTTAAAGTTGACACGAAAACTGAGGCCCAGGAAGGACAAAGCTGCATCTCTGGCAGAGCTGAGTATAGCTTCTGAGTCTTTGCAACCTTGTAAGGGCACTTGTAATCCCAACTAGATGTCCTTGCTGGTGCAGTCTGGCTGGCTCTCGAGACTCAGTATACATGTCACTTTGGCAGTAGCTTAAAGGGCTTTACCCTAGACGTGGGTAACTTAGGAACTAAATTGCCTATTGTAGGTTATCAGTTGGTTCTTTATCATTAAAATTGAGCCTATTCAAATATGTGCAAAATTCACTTTTTTTTTGATAACTTGCTAGGAATTTCTGAAGTTTAAATTTGATGAAACCTTTAAACATTTTTTTTGTTGGTGCCATTTTAGTTTCGCAGACAATTTTTCATGATATAGCAATTGTATGTATTGCAGGACTTTCTTATTGGTAAGGATCAGACCCTTAACTCCAGCTTGCTTAAGCATAAAAGGGGTTGCATTGGTTCATAGTCTAGATGTCCTGGATGGGTCCGAGTCAGACTCAGCTGGATCCAGGGGCTCCATGTCATTAAGGCCTTTTCTCTCCATTTCTAAGCTTTCTTCAATTCTGCATGGTTTCATTTTCAGACTGATCTTGATGGGCATGAAGGTCCCCCACTGCAGTTTTGGACTCTTATCACCCCAAACTAGGAACCCCATTCTCTCCCCAAAGAGACTCTTCAGCCAGTCTTGAGTTCAGTGCTTTCGGTCAGGGACAGGTGGCACCAAGGTCACCAGCTTGTGTCACATATTACTTGTGTCACAATGTCAGGGGTGAAGAATTGTGACGACAGTCTGGTTGGTTCCACAAAGCCACATATAGTGGAGAAGTTTCCGTGAGGAAGGAGACAGGAGAGGGAGCAGCAGTAACTGTCACTCCTCTCCTGCTGACGATTTACAAGGGCAACTCAGAGTTACATAAAATGTTAATTTGTCATAAAAGTTACCATTGTAGATTCAATCACTCATCAAGTAATCTTCATTTTATATTTCTCTTTTACCTTCATCCTTTCATAGTGGGATAAAAGGACAAGACCATTAAAAGAAACAAATTTCAAGGAATCATTTTCCATATTCACTTTCAACTGTTGTCTTGACCTCTCCCTGTAGCTCTCTTAAAGAATTTTTCACGCAGGCTGAAAGATTGGCGGGCATAAACGCAGTGACAATAGTTACGGATGCTGAAAACAGTGCGGAAGGCGGGTGGGGGAAGGGAGGGGTATGGGGAAGGAAATCAGGCAGAAAAAATAGAGAGGCAAGACATTTGTGAGACGCAGAAATGGTTTATTACCTATTGAAAAAAACAGAATTTCTCACACAGATTTGCAGTTGTCCTTTGAGTTAACAGTCTCCCCTGACTATATGGAACCCTTTTAAGCAGAGACTACCATTTTATTTCTGTTCTGGTCTTGCCTACCAAGGTCTTAGGCTGAACATGGGTGCTCAGGTGAAATGTGTTGGTGAGCAAAGGCCTGCCTGACTGCACAGCCAAGGCTCTGGGGAACTAGAGAGGAAGATGCCCAATGCATCGTACTGAAGTTGAATTTTGAACACCGTTACCTTCCTGTTCCCACTTTAGCCCCCCCCCCCCCCATTATTTCTAACACTTGATGCCCCACCAAGTAATCAAGGCAGCAGCAAGTGTGCCAATACCATTTGCGGTCTCTCTGCGAGCTTAGTGTGTCACTTAGTCCTACAATAATGCCAGTGGGACAAGAGGACACTCTCAGGACTTCCAGGTTTGATTATCCCACCCTCCTGAGAAGAGGGCCATGGGTAGTGCCATCTTCAGGGACTTGCTGGGCAGCAGGAGTCAGACTGAGATGACAGATCGGTGCTTTCATGCAGCTGTCATGAGCCTCAGCAAGATGGGCGATGGCAGGGTGTCCTCACCTGTTTGTCTTCTGAAGTGCCTTCCCCTTTGTCCTCCCCATTTATTTATGCAGAGAAGCAAACCAGCTTCAGCTCAGAGGTCCGCACAGCTCCCTCTATCCACTCTCTTTGCTTTGCAGCCCCAAGCCTATCCCCTCTATAGACTAGAACCAACTAGAAGCAAGATGGACACTTACAGATTAATACTCAACTCTACTATTTTTTGTTTTGTTTTGATTTAATAAGAGAGGGAGAACACATTGGGGTAAGGGTGGGGGAGACAGAGAGAGGGAGAGAGATTTGACAGGGACTCATCATGGTGCCATCATCCCGCCCCAGCCTCCTACTTAGCTAAGATTACAGGTGCACACCACTGCTCCCAGTATGTTCAGGTTGGCCCAGGACCCAAACCTGGGCTCTCCATGTGGTTCCAGCCTTATGCAGAGGTATCCTACCATCTGTGCCATCATGACTGGGCTACTGTTTTTTTTTTTTTTTTTTCTGTTGTTGTTGTTTTCTTTTTTAGTAGATATCAATTGTCTGGGAAAATGTAAGGGCAAGTTTTACACCCATTTAAAAAGTAACATTGTATAAAAGAAATTGGAATTTTAAAAATATATATTTTAATAAAAAAAAGTACTAGAGCAGCAATTTCTGTTTTCTAAAAGGTGACTTTATCCATCAAGGTCAATAAAAGAGCCAGAACTTATAGGAGCTATATATTAAGAAGTGTGGGGGCTGGATGGTGGTGCAGTGGTAAAGCATGATGCTCTCCAAGGCCACTTCGGGGAGCTTCTGAGTTGATGTCTGGAGATCTTCCTGAGTATGTCAGGCCGGTACATGTCCATGATCTGGGGAGGCCTGGGGCTGGGTCTGGATTGTGGTGCAAGACCCTGTTAAGGTGTTATCTCTCAGTCTCTCTCTCATTCTGTTTCTCTTGCTCATGGAAGAAATTAATTAATTATTTTTGAAAAGATTGCAGGGATGGGATTCTGCAATTGTGAGAGCTGGCTAGGTAAATTTAGAATTATGAGGCAGACTGTCAGGAAGGGCCAACTGAAACTCTGAGACATGGGTTGAAGCTGATATCTTCAGAAGGAATATGTTCTTTAGGGAAGTGAGCTCACACTTAGCCTTTCAACTGATTCACTTAGGCTCACCGGATTATTGAGAATAATAATTACCTAGAAGAGATAATCTAGGCTAGGATGATAATTATCTAGGATATTTTATCTTGGGTAAATAATCTCCCTTCCTTCAAATAACTGACCATGGACTTCAATCACAGTTCCTAGATCAGTGCTTAATTGAACAACTGGGTGAGGCAGCACAGTTGAGTAGACATGGAAAACTCACTAGCAGAGTGCCAAATTGGAGTTCTAGTAGATGCTTTTGGGTTTGTGAAAAAAAGGCTTTGTCCTACTACCAGTTCTAAAACTTTTACTCACTTTCCACTGAATTGCATAGACTTAAAGATCTATTTTTAGTGGTTTACGTGGAGGGAAAGAATTCATGTATATGTATATTATTTACTTCTTCCAGCCCTGGGTTTGCTTCATAAGCCGTTGCAGGTTCAAGAAGGTCAACTTCGATGATATGTGAGCACGTATAATCAATGAACCTGTTTTAAGGGTGGCTGTTTTCATACGTCTCTCTAGTACGTTTTTCTTTCCAGTATGTTATCTCTGTTATCTTCCACACAGAACATTCATCAGACTGCTGTGATGGGCAGAAACTGTTTTAGGCCCTTGAGACACTTCACTGAATAAAAGTTTCTACCCCTATGGTGCTTGTAGTTTAGTGGAAGACAATAAAATAAACAAAATAGCTACAGAATTTTACAGTGATGACAAGTCCTGGGAAGTGATAAGAATAATAAAGCAAAGGCAGAGATAGTGAAAAGGATATATGTGTGCAGAGCACAACAATTTGTGGAATTCAGTGTCTCCTATTCAAAAAGCAGGGAAAAAAGTGTCATTAATTGTACTAAAACAGAAACCTTTTCCTTTTCTAAGAATCTCTTTCTGGGAAAGATATGGTGGGTTTATTATTTGCTATATAATGCTGTCCCATATAAAGATAAATTAAAATTTAGATCATTGGCAGAGACATACATTGTGCAGTGCCCACTTTATTTTTTTTATTTAAATTTATTTATTTATTTATTTATTTATTTATTATTTACTTTCATTCACTGTACATCATTATAACATACAAAATGAGATTTTGCATCCAGAGTACACTGTATATTGGCTCAATCAAGCACATCAGCATACATGTTATCATCAACAAATAATTCTCCATTTCTTGTTTCCTATATGTTTTGCTTTTTTTCCCCCCTCAGCCTTGATTCCCCATCTCTTACCTTCTGCCATCTCCCACTCTAAGTACAGTTGAAATGACACTTGGCATTTCCAAGGCCAAATTGCATTTTCCTTTTTTTCAGAAGAACTGTTTGATCAGAAGGGCTGCACAAAATCAACTTGGCTGTTTTTATTTCACTTCTTGGTGCACGCACATTCTCCCCACACTTCCCTCCTAGCTTACAGACTTCCTTTCTAGCTCGCGGATGAGTAAAGGGTCAAAGGAGAAGGGATTGTGGTCACTGCCTTTCCATCTCCTCCTCTGTCATTTCCATCATAAGTGACTGCTTAATGCAGGGAAGTTGTACATGTGGGAAAGCAGGTGGTAAGTTTCCTTCATCCTTCATGTTTCTTAGATCACACCTGACTTTTTTCTGCATTTGAAGCAAGTTCTGGTGCCAGAGCATGGCTTCTTGGGGCAGCGCGTGTTTCTACTTTGCAAGGCATTGCCTATATTTGTTTATTGTGTGCTCATACTGACTCTGGCTGAATTCATGGGGCTGTCAGAATTTAGTTTTCATGAGCATCACACTAGAATTTTATGCAAATATGTGTAAGGAAAGGGGTTTACTTCTTCTCGTCACACATGTGTTCCACCGTCCTGTTGTTATAGGCAAACTAAGTGTACTCATGGTCAATAAAACTAGAGGCAGAAGTTGGAGAAGAGCATGTATTCCTGCAACTGGATATAGGGAGATATGAGCACCCCCAAACTCTCTCAAAAAGTGCAACATGTGCTTGATATTTATAGGCACAAGATACAAGCGCATGCAAATTATTCCTCACTACATTCAGAGTCAGCCACTAGGTCCAGGACTTGAACTGCAGTTGGACCTGTGCGTGTCCAACGATGTAGCTGCTACACCATCTGCTGTCTCCCCTTCCTTAATTTCAAACTGGCTGCAGTTCTGTTAATCTTCAAACTGGCCTGCTTCACTGTCAAATTTTGCTTACAAAACACAAGTTCAAAGACAAGATTCTTTTTTTTTTTCAGAGTATTTTTTTGCTATAGGGTGTGTGCGCGCGCTCGCCAGAGAGACAGAGAGAGACAGAGAAACAGAAAGTGAGAAATCACCCCCCAGGGGGGATGGCCACGCCGCAATCCCTTCTCCTCCATTCTCCTCTTGGGATCTTGGGCACACATGCACATGCGCCCGGTGTGAGTATAAGCCACCGGGTCCAGGACTCAAACCGTGGTCTACTACATGGGAGTTCAGCGACATAGCTATTACGCTAACTGCTGGTCCCCAAAGACAAAATTCTTACGAGTTTCAAGATTAGGACTCTAAACCAAGAGCATTGAACCTTCTGAGTGTGGGGCCTTCCTTAGCACAAGATTGTGTGATTGCATAGGTTGCATGTCCACCAAGCCAGGTGTGTGTGTGTGTGTGTGTGTGTGTGTGTGTGTGCTTTTAGGTAATGTTGATAAGGAAGGACTATTTCATGAGGTAGCATTTGATCAGGGTCCTCAAGAAGAGAAGGAAGCAAAGCCTGTAGTTACCTGGGAAGAAAACAGTATGCTCAGAAGTCCAAAGAGATGTGCATTTTTGGCTTATTCTCAGAAGGGTAAGCAGGCTATTGAGGCTGGATCCATAAGTGATAGAGTGAGGGGTAGGAGATGAAATCCAAGAGGCAGTGGGTCCTCAAATCATGCATAGCATCAAAGTCCAGGGTAGGCACTTGGCATTTCCTCTGAGGAGTTGGGAAGACTTGAGAGTTTGAGAAGGTGTGGGCATGCCACGGTTGGATTTCAGAAGGATCCCTGCACTGTGGTGATACTCTGTTTAGAAACAAGGTTAGAGGTGATGGGCGAGTTTGGAAGCTGTTAGAATAGAATAGAGTATGCACAGAGGGGACCTTGGTCTGTGTGGTGTAGCTAGCAGTAATTATGCTTGGATTCTAGGCACAGTTCAAAACCAGTGCTGGACCAGCAGTTAGCGTAATGGCTATGTCGCTGGACTCCCATGTAGTTGACCACGGTTTGCGTCCTGGACATGGTGGCTTAAAATTCAGCCAGGTGCGTGTGCGTGCGTACCCAAGATTCCAAGAGGAGAATGGAGGAGGAGGGATTGCAGTGTGGCCATACCCCCTGGGGGTGATTTCTCACTTTCTGTCTCTCTGTCTCAGTCTGTCTGGCAAGAGCACGCACCCTGTAGCAAAAACCTCTCCAAAACAACAACAAAAACAGTTCCAACAGGAGCTGCATATGAAGTGGATGTTTACCTGGTTCTGGCCGGAGATAGCAGAGAAGGTGAAAGTGGTCCCACGAGGTTCTATAGCCAGGATCTGAAAGAGCTGAGGAAGGCAGAGAACAGAAGTCCTGTGTATTTTTTCAGCTGTTCTCCTCCTACAGTGTCTCTAGGCTTTCCCCCAATAGCTTATATTTGCATCCTCTCTTGAGCATCTTTACTCGTGTAGCTGCATGGATTACATCTCTGGGATTTCATCATCTGTCTATAAGCAACACCTTGGACGAGCTTCTCAGAGCATGAGGTCCTGGGTGAGGTGACTGTACCTGGGTGAGGTGACTACCACTAACCCAGGTATTCATGGGCTCTGCCTAAGGATCGCCTGCCTCCCACAGTTTCATTTCAGTAGTGTAGTGATAAGCTTCTCTCCATTTCATTTTACTCAATATCTCTGGACCTTCCTCGCTAAAAACGAGCTTATAAAATGAAGATTTTGTCACTCGGTTTGCAAGTACACTTGCACCCCATACACGTCCAAATGAGTTGACAACTTTTGGCTTATTATTTTGTTTTTCAGCACTTTCAGACCATGCTGAAGTCTAAACTGAATGTCCTAACACTGAAAAAGGAACCTCTCCCAGCCGTCATTTTCCACGAGCCGGAGGCCATCGAGCTGTGTACTACCACACCGCTGATGAAGACGAGGACTCACGGTGGCTGCAAGGTATGGAGAGCGTGGCCAGCCTGGGTTCTCTAGGTGGGGCCGGCTACAGACTGTGGTGGGGCTTTGAAATATTTGTTTCGTAATGATCTCCGTTCTTAAGAGTGAAAATATAAAACAGCTAACGTAGCCAGCACGTCGAGCGATGGTAGAATGGGTTCATATCCTGCTCTAGTTTTCTTAATGATGCAGCACTCTTCATTATGTTAGGGCACACATTAAAGGATATATTTTACTATGTGTGAATAAAATGGAACTTAGGACTTTGTAAGGAAAAAGTTTTATCTTTAATGATATTTCCTTCTTTCACATTTGCAATCTGAATAAAACATTTTAAAATTTAAAGAATGGAAAACACAACAAAACAAAAACAAAAACCAAGTTTTCCAACAGTTGTACCCTGAGTTCTTTGGGGATAATTTCACATTTTTGCTTTGCTTCAGCTTTCAAAATTGATACTAATTTTCATGCCTTAGAGTCCGTAAAGACGCATTTTTCATTTATGCAATCTGTAATGTCGACGTGGAAACAAAACTAGAAATGAAACGCATAATTTTGGTAAGCTTTAGGATTCTTTCTCACATGATATCCATTTTTAGCTTGAGTTGGTGCATGCAGTAATCAGTTAAGAGGTAATAAAGAAAATATGTTTTATGCATATTTGTCATCAGAAATTTGTTTTGAGCAGTGAAAATAAAGTCAGGGTTAAGGAAAATGTGTGTTTGCATATGGATTTTTTTATAACCTAGTAGATACACTCCTTTCTACATTGCTTTCCAGATACACTTCTTTCCTTATTGCTTACAGTCAGGGAAGCTGTTCTTGCTTAGTTGTGAGCAGGTAGGAACTGACAGAACCCTGGGGGATGATGGTGTGCACACAACCTGACATCATCCCTTCACTCCACACGTCCTTATCGGTGCTCCGTGCCTGCCAGGCCCTGGAACCCAATGAGAGCTAGGCCCACCAGAGTTTTTATGGTACTTTACCACTATTTGGAGGACAGGGAGGAGAAAACAGTAAACCAGCAATGGTTGGCAAGAAAGCCAGTGTCTGACACACTTGTGGAAGAGTCTTTCAGGCAGAACAAGCAGGGGGTGTAATACTGTGGGATGGAAGAGTCCATGTACCTGGAATGCTGAGACAGCTGAGGTGAGCAGGGGTCTGGCAAGGAAGATCCTTGTGGTTTTGGTGAGAAGTTTGGATTTGTTCTAATTACAATAGAGAACCATCAAAGAAATTTAGGAAAGTTAGTTATATGTCTCCAATTTCTTTTTTAAGAGAGATTTTTGCTATAGAGCATGTGTGCTCACTGGAAAGACAGAGAAAGAGAGACAAAAAGCAAGAAATTACTCCCCAGTGGGGATGGCCATGGTGCAACCCCTTCTCCATCCTCCTCTCAGAATTTTGGGTACACAAGCATATATGCCTGGCATGAATTTCAAGCCAATGGATCAAGACTCGAACCGTGGTCGACCATGTGAGAGTCTAGCAACGTGACCATTAAGCCATCTGCTGGTATGTACATGACTCCATTTGAAAAAGGGATTTCACATGGTAATTTGGATAAGGTGAACTTCCATCTTTCTAAGAGCCATCGTCAGTAGAACTCAGCTTTAACTGGAGAGTAGACTTCAGAACTGGCCTTAGGTCCTATTGTATTTAATGCTTTTGGTACACGGATGACATGAAGGAAATATAAAAAATATTCATTAAATTTGAAAGTAATATGAGATCGGGTTCATTATCTATCCTTTAGAAGATTTATTGAAGTCATTTTGAATTCTGTTCCTCTAGGCATGATGGTGCCTCCAAGCAAAATGATGTCAGTCAGTGCAAGTCTAAGGAGAAGAGTTTAGTTTGATAATGTCTAAAGATTAAAAAAAAAAAAAAAAAGCCCCACAGTTAAAGCATAAAAAGATCTAGCAATCTAAGTCAACCATGGAAGACATTTTGTGTGTGTATGTGTATAAAATTGGAAATTCATGCATAGGTTTTTTCATAATATGCATTTTCCATGAAAAAGAAAAAAATTATGCATGGATTTCAAACATTTTTTGTGCCAAAATAAATTCATATTTTTTCATATACTTTAAAAAAGAGTTTATTTTATTACAGAAGCTAGAGAGTACATTACATATACGTATGAACCTGAGAGAGAAAGAGAGAGAGAGAAGGTACTGCAGTTCAGGATCCTACCAATTTCTCCATTGAAGCAGGGATTTCCACGAACTTTTTGAAGTTTACTTATGTATGAAAGAGGGAATGAAAAATATTTGACTAGGAAAATAAAAAGCTTCATTTTTCTGAACAACAGTTTAAGGTTCAAGATTTATGGACTAAGCTTTTTCTATGTACCAACTTAGGTTGTAGTTGTTTCTTTTACTTGTGAAAAATAGGATGAAAAAACAGGAATTCAGAAGAGCAGGCCAAGGAGGGCGAGAGTTGCATGGACTTCAGTGTGCGGGCCTAGCTGGACTAGGGGAAATCAGTAATGATTGCAGTTGGACGCAGGAAAGAACTTCTGCATTCAAGGTGAAAAATACATTCCATGGGGCTATAAAAAATGTATGAACTCTCTATGCCTAGACATTGTGAAGAGGAGATTGTGGGCATAGATAATCACCACCCCAGAGTCAGGGATCCAGGCCAACACCTCTGGGTCTCTTCCAGCATCATCCCTCGATCTGAAGTAAGCAAACCTGCAAGGTGTAATTCTCCAAACTGAATGCTATCGACTTGATACATTTCCATTTTAACTGTAAACATACTGAGTTACATTCTTTAATTCTCAAGAACCATATCAAGTATGTTTGTGTTCAGAGACATACTTTTTTATTCAAAAGTAAAAATGCTTTTTGGACCTTGAAATTTTGGCTTAAAGCCCTGAGACTTTCTTCAGTTTTTCTGATCATCTTCAAGAACAAAGTCCAGTGTTTCCTCTCCTTCTTGTGCGTATGAGTAACTTAGCTCACCAGGCACCAGCTGCAGGAGGAATTCCCCTCCGACTCACGCCTCCAGGAATAATGAGCACAATGTAGCCCGAGCCCAGCTGCAGGGCCAGCATAGGGGACCCTCCATCTTCACACAGTGCTAGTTCTTTTTGCCTAACAGCTCTCAAGTTGTGCTTGCATAACTTTGGGTTTGGGGAGGGAACACGGCAGGAGGAAGCAAAGGAAAGAGAAATTGAGACTGGGTTCTGGTGAGCACTGCTAAGACCTCGGCTCATCTCAGAGTCTCCACTTTCCTCTGATCTGTATGCTCCGTGGGTTCTGATGGGATTGCCTTGCCAGGCTATTCATGTTTAGGGCAGCTGGGTCTTTGTGTGCTCTCCTCTATTGCTGCCACTTTTTTCCCCCCAGAGTGGAGTTATTTAACTACACACCCCACTGCATCCCATTAGTACTCATACTGGAGCTGTTCCGAGGCTCAGACGCTGTGTCTGGTTTTGCAGCGGCGAGGAGAGCTTGTCACACCTCTCTGTATCTGCCTAGCACAATGGAACCGTAGGTGGCTTCAGCTTGTTAGCAAACATGTATTGAATAGTCATTGAAAACCTACTGTGTGCATGGAAACATGGAGAAAGAAATCAGAGTAGGCACGGTGGGAGATGTAATGAACAGTCAAGTAGAAAGAATAAGATGAGGAAGTGCTTCTGAAACTTCTGTGTGCAGCAGAATTCCTGGGAAGGAAAACTCCTGGACCTTCTTTTCGGAGATTTGGACTCAGGTGCTCAGGAGCCTGCAGGCTCAAATACACCATGTTTTATGTGCAGATGAGCCGTGCTCTGACCTTGAAGACCTGAACCACAGAATGGTCTGTGACAAGAGCAATACCAGGACATTAACAGGCACATGCCCTGGGAGGGTGGGAATGGGGTAGGTAACGGGCTTTGGATTTACCTGAGACCAGGAAGCTGACCTCTGAGGAAGAGCAGGGCTCTAGAATGACTGCCTCAGACATGTGCTGCATGGGTGCCACTGTATCCTCCACAGAGCTGTCTCCTGTTTCACATTAAGGTATTTCCAGGCCTACTTACCAGTATCCACAGATCTTTAGAAACAATGATAATAGTAAAAAAGAGCAATGAAAACACTAGTAATATAGAAATAGTGATAATACGGTGCCCATGTTTATTAATGCAGGAAGTACTCATCTGTGCCTTTCTCCTGGATAGAACCATTTCATGCTCACGACAAACACAGCGGTTCAAGTGTGTGTGTAACCCCATTTCAGAACGAGCTCGCTGAGGCACAGAGAAGTCCCTTGGCCTGTATTCCCCACAGGGTTCTCCTGCCTCTCAGCGACCACCGAGGGGTTTCTGTGTCTGCTCACAGAGAGCTCTTAAAACCACTGTGCCAGTTCTGTCCTGTGATATTAAGCAAGTTATTTCTTTGCCATAGGCCTCAATTTCTGTATTCCTCATGGCCCAGAACCTGAGTCAGTGTATCTCATGAACTCTTTTATCCAGAAGCTTGAGACTCAAGGATATACCATATTTCATTGGTTAAGAATTTTCTTTTTTTTACTTTTTTTTTTTTGGAGAGGTTTTTCGCTATAGGGCGCGTGCGCTCGCCAGACAGACAGAGAGAGACATAGAGACAGAAAGCGAGAAATCACCCCCCAGGGGGGATGGTCACGCCGCAATCCCTTCTCCTCCATTCTCCTCTCGGGATCTTGGGCACGCACGCACACGCGCCCGGCGTGAGTTGTAAGCCACCGGGTCCAGGACGCGAACTGCGGTCGACTACATGGGAGTCCAGCGACATAGCCATTACGCTAACTGCTGGTTCCCAAGAATTTTCTTTTTTTTTAACCAGGGTCTTCACAAAGTTAATGGAAGCTGCATAATGTAAAAATGCTATGTGTGGATTTCAATATATTTTTGCAGCAAAATAAACTCATATTTTCTATGGACTTTTCAAAGTCCCCTTGTACAAATCCAGAAAACATAGGGAGGGTATACTGAAGTGTCATGTAATGTTATCTCAGATAGAAAACTCAAGATTCCCAAATTTGATTTTCTGGGGGAAAACCAAAAAGACAGTCTACAATGAAAAGTCATATGCCTTGTTAAAAGAATGCACACATATAACATGAACACGAAATGTCTAGTGAGTTCCTATATGGCCATATGGAGTCCATAAAAAGCACATTCTAGGGACCAGCAGATGGCATAATAGTTACCTTGCTGGACTCCCATGTAGTCAACCGTGGTTCAAGTCCTAGACCTAGCAGCTTGAAACTCACGCTGGGCACTTGTGCATACGTGCCCAAGATCCACATGGGAGAATGAGGGTGAAGGGATTGTGTTGTAGCCATTCCCCCAGAGGGTGGTTTCTTGCCTTCTGTCTCTCTGTCTTTCTCTGTCTCTCTGGCAAGCATATGTGCACTATAACCAAAATCTCTCTCTAAAAAAAAAAAAAAAGAATACACACACACATTCCAGAGATTAGCTCCAGCTTCTCAGTGCATATAGTGTTCTTTTTGTTTGTTTCTTTGTTTTCCTCTTAAATGCCAGAGGAAATGTGTGACCGCCAGAGAGAGACAGAGAGAGAGAGAGAGAGAGAGAGAGAGAGAGAGAGAGAGAGAGAAGGCATCCACAAAGGGGCAGACATGTCATAATCCCTTCTTCATTTCCCCATCCTGTCAGGATTTAGGGCACACATGCACATATACCCAGCATGTTTTTCAAGCTGCTGGGTCTGGGATTTGAACCACAGTTGACCATGTGAGAGCTGACCCCCTTAACTACTAGGTCATAAGGTTGGCCTGATAATACTTACAGTTTTGTTTTTTTTTTTTTTTGAGAGGTTTTTGCTATAGGGCCCATGTGCTCACCAGAAAGACAGAGAGAGACAGAGAGACAGAAAGCGAAAAATCACCCCCCAGGGGGGATGGCCATGCCGCAATCCCTTCTCCTCCATTCTCCTCTTGGGATCTTGGGCACACATGCAACTCAGTTGGGCGTGAGTTTAAGCCACCGGGTCTGGGACTTGAACCGCGGTCAACTACATGGGAATTCAGCAACATAGCCATTAGGCCAACTGCTGGTCCCAATGCTTATAGTTTTAAACAACATAGCAGTAAAGCTGTAAAAAATAAACTGGCATGTAAATGGGGAATTACAAAATGTCTCTTGCTTCAAATATTTTATGACATGTGTGACTGATGGTCATTTCTGAGTGCAAGGATTTCTTTAAATTGCAGAAACAAAGTGAGCTGAGGGAAGTATTCAGGGAAGATGTGCAGAAAAGATGCAAAGAGGAAAAGCAGGATCATTCGCAGTTATTGACACAGGTCTCCTGTTGGGCCCTGAATCTACGTGCCTTGATTCTAGATTTACCTGATTGTCTTTCCTTTGTACCCTGTAGTATAGTGGTGGGACCAGCGTCCTGAGGTAGGTCTTGAAGGATGGGCTCTGGGGTGATGCTTCTCTTGAACACCAGTGCACATTGGGTGTGGTGGTAAACATACCCATGAAGAATGTGGCATTTCTTTCCACTCCCCTCCCTGCCCATCGCTGCTCAAGCTAAGTTGTCCTTGTCTTCAGTAAGTGTCCAGCGGTTTCTGTCTCTTCAACTGTCGGTGCAAGCCCTGCCTGCATCTCCCGTAGGCTGGCTCTTATATAAGGAGGCTGGAAGCTTGCAAATCTTACCTCCTCCTGCATGAGCCGTCTAGTTTTACTGTCGTCTTCTCATTTGTGAGGGTGGAAAGTATCCAGCAAACTAGTTTCCAAGAAGGAATTACTGTTTCCTAAAGGACAGGAGAGCCATAGTAATGTTTATGTTACTTCTTTTGGATTCTTTGCATTCGGAAGTAGCGGCCATAGTTTCTTAGCTCTCAGGAAGGAGATAGTTTATTTATAGTTTCATGAGACAGAATAGAGAGATGTTTCTGAGCTGAGGGCTTCGCGAGTAATCCTTAAATCCTACCATTGAGCACTTGTGTAAAATGGCCAGTCTTAGAAGTGATTTTCAGCAATCCAATTTATCTCATAATAAGGGAATCTGATTTGAATTTAAATATCTTTGAACTTGATATCACATGGATGTCTTCTATACTTAAACCTTGGTTTATTTAATCAATTTTGTTTTTAATTAGAAATACAGTCATGTTTTCCCATCTTAGACAAAGTCCATTTTGTACCCATTGGTAAAAGTGAAAATGCTGATTTGATTATATTGTCACCCTCATCAAATACATCTTAGAAGCCCTTTCTTGGTGTAGGTCATTTTGGCAGTTTTATGAATTTAGTTATATAAATTATGCAGAATTCTCCTTGTTAAATTAGTTTCTGATTTTAATATTAAGACCAAATACAAATAAAATATAGAATAGTAACACAAATGCTCTTTGATTTACAATGGGGTTACAACATGATAAACTAATCGTAAATTGAAAATGTGTAAGTCAAAAATGCATTTAATACACCTAACCTACTGAAGATTATGGTTTAGCCTAGCCTGTTTTAAGGATGCTCAGAATATTTACATTAGCCCACAGATGGGCAGAGTCATCTAACATAAAGCCCCTCCTCCCCTTTTTTAAGGTTTTTGCCACAGGGCATGTGGCAGAGATAGTGAGAGTGACAGAGATAGTGAGAGGGAAAGTGAAAAATCACTCCCGGGGGGGAGGGCCCAATCCCGTACATGCTGCAATCCCATACATGCTGCAATCCCATCTCCACTCTCCTCCTGGGATTTTGGGCATGTACTTACATGCACCCAGTGTGAGTTTCAAGCCGCCAGGTCCAGGACTTGAACCGTAGTTGCTATGTGTTAGTCCAGCACCTCAACTACTATGCCAACTGATCACAAAGCCCATTTTATATTTGTATGTACAAAATGTTGAATATCTAATTAATTAATTAAATACTGTACTGGAAATAAAAAACAGAATGGCTGTATAGATACTCAAAATATTGTTTCTACTGATTTTGTTGCTTTAGTACCATTGTAAATTGGACTATCATAAGTCAGAGACCATTTGTATATAAAGTAGACTTGGGTCTTACAGTCTTTATTAGATTTTTCCTCTAAATTCAGAGGGGGTGATATCTAATTTATTTTCTCTTCATTCTTTTTCAGACTTCAATGTAAACAAATCAAGATGCATTCATTTCTGCTTGTCTCGAATGTAGGAAGCTAAAAGTTGATATGAGCTAACATCTGTTAAGAGATGAGCTTCTATTTCTGTACAATTTTTACTCCTTGTAAACTTACAAATTTCTCTTTTCATCCCTGTTCTTTTCTCCCCTTTCTCCTGCCTTTTCCCTTCCTAATTTTCTTCCTCTTTTTTGGAGAGGTTTTTGCTATAGGGCATGAGCGCTCACCAGAAAGAGAGAGACAGAGAGATAGAAAGCAAGAAATCACCCCCTGGGGGGGGATGGCCACACTACAATCCCTTCTCCTCCATTCTCCTCTCGGAATCTTGGGCATGCACGCACACACGCCTGGCATGAGTTTAAGCCAGCAGGTCCGGGACTTGAACCGTGGTTGACTACATGGGAGTCCAGCAACATAGCCATTACATCAACTGCTGATCCCTTTCCTTTCTAATTTTCACTCTTCATTTCTTTCTTCATTTGTAACAATGTATTGCACACTCTAAGGGTATTGTAGAGTATCCTTATACTATAGAGTATCCTTCTTTCTATGTTAGTAGGGAGGCAAATGCAACAATAGTTTGGGTATTTTGGGTTGAAATAACAGAAAAACTAATTTGAATGAACTTAAATAATTAACATTTACTTGCTCTCCAATCTGTAAGTTCCAGGAGGTGGGCTGACTTTAGATTTGGGGGTTTACAAAGGTCAAGCCACTCAAGAAAAATGAGTCCTTGAGAAGAGGAAAGACTGAGACAGGCACATGCACACATAAACTTAGATGTGCAATCATGCACCCACCTACATAGCTAAGATCGGGGGAAAGGAGAATTACTCCTCTTCATCCTACTCACTGAGCTCACCCTCCTCAACAATGTCTTGGTTTAGTCTCCTAAGAGTTGGAGGGGAAAAATGGGTGTGACTTCAGAGACTGCCGATGCCCCAGTGCATTGTTTTAGGATTTGTCTTTGCATATATATTGAAGATACAGGCAACATATGCAATTACTGCAATACCTAGCATGAAAGATTTGTTATTTGTGGTTTTGATGTAAACTTCTTGACCGCAAGTCTTGTGTGATGACTTTGATGTTATATTTTGGTTTTCTAATGGCATCCATGATGGATTCAACAAAGCTCTTTATCCTTAACAAACTTACTTTTATTATTTGTTGATGACAGTCTTTCCTATTGGGGTTATCTCACATCAGTTGTTACAGTTATTCAGAGTGAAGATGATCATTCTGCCTGATTTCTCTAGTTTGCCATAGGGAGTTGACATTCAGTTAATGCTTGTTGAGTTGGATCACAAGTTTCTTTATGGAATCTTCATAATCTTTCTTATGGAGTCTTTATAATGATTCCATGGTTGATGGGTACAATAAAGCTGTTGTCCTATTGAGGGATTCTGTAAGAATCCCTGAGCCTTCAAATGAGTTTCCTGGTAACCCCATAACATAAGGACTGGGGGGCTGCAATGGCCATTTCATTCTAGGGAATCAATGTGACATTGAAGCTTAAACTTTGGTCTTATGTCAAAGACTATATATTTCTATATTTTCAGGTTTGTTATGTCATTGACTACATTAGTTCACTTCTTGCATTTAAAAACTCTTGGGAAGGGGCTGGCAGGTGGTGTGGTGGTTAAGGGCACTGGACTCCCACATGGCAGACTGCAGTTTGAGTTCTAGACCTGGCGGCTAGCTTTTTCACTTCCTCTCTCTCTCTCTCTCTCTCTCTCCCCCACTCTGGTAAAATTAGAATACATAAATAAAGTTAAATAAAATAATTCTTAAAAAAAGATAACTCTTGGGAAAACAGCAAAGATACATTAGTGAAAAATAGAAAAATGATCTTAATGTCTAAAAGTGACTATAGGGACCAGCAGTTAGCATAATGGCTATGCCGCTGGACTCCCATGTAGTCGATCGCGGTTCGAGTCCCAGACCTGGTGGCTTAAACTCACACCAGGTGCGTGTGCATGTGTGCCCAAGATCCCGGGAGGAGAATGGAGGAGGAGGGCTTGCGGCGTGGCCATCCCCCCTGGGGGGTGATTTCTCGCTTTCTATCTCTCTGTCTCTCTCAGTCTGTCTGGCAAGTGCATGCGCCCTATAGCAAAAACCTCTCAAAAAAAAAAAAAAAAAGTAAAAATGACTATAGAATTTTGTCCAATAGTTTGCTCCAAAAGTTCAAGGAAGAACTCCATAAACTTTAAAACTTTTTGCACCAACATAGATTCATACTTCAATTCCATTTTTCATAAATTTTTTGAAATTCCTCTCAGATAAACTTGAGAAAATATTTCAAAATTTGACTTATTGTATTTAAGTATTACATTTATATGAACCAGATTTTAGTTTTGATGTTAGTTATCATAACCTTCTAAGAATCTCTAAGAAGTTGTACAATCTCTGCTGGAAACCGTAAAGCATATTATTAATGAGCTTTAACCAACTTAATTGGTTTTCTGTGTGGAGTTTCTGTGGGTTGCCTGACAAATGAAGTCTACCAGAGGAATAATATTTTATCCAGGAAATTAATTCAGGAAAACTTGCAGAATAATTAACCTATTTCTAAGTAAATGAACTCTAAATTCAGGTAATAATTAAACTATGTTTTCCAAACTATACCAACAGATTGTTTTGAAGATAAACTTTTCATATAGGAAATTATGAGAGGAAAATTATGAAGGTTAAACGGCTTAACAAGGTGCTTCTTTCAGACACATACGCTATATTCATAATATTTTCCATATCATTTTCAAAAGTATGCTTAAAGCTTTACTGAGAAAGGAAAGCTTTTATTTATATTCCCTATGGTAGTATTATGAATTTTTTATTAACACTGTTTAAAATACCCCCTACACTGGAACATAAACTAAAAAATGCTCACAAATTTGTATGAGAAACCTGTACTTCATATAAAATTTTTTTTGGAGAGGTTTTTGCTACAGGGCACATGCGCTCTCCAGAAAGACAGAGACAGAGAGACAGAAAGCGAGAAATCACCCCCAAGGGGGATGGTCATGCCGCAATCCCTTCTCCTCCATTCTCCTCTCGGGATTTTGGGCATGCACACACATGCACCCAGTATGAGTTTAAGCCACTGGGTCTGGGACTTGAACCACGGATGACTACATGGGAGTCCAGTGACATAGCCATTATGCCAACTGCTAGTCCCTTCATATAAATTTTAAGGAATCTCCACTTTTCCAGGAATTTTGATGTTATAATAAATAAATAATAAATAAGTTTGCCTCAACATAAGAGTTAAGACAGACCATTTTTCCTCAGTCTTCTGTCTCTTTAACTAGCTTTCTGAATTCTGATAAAAGAATTTTCTTTGACTAAAAAAAAAAGTCTAAACAACTATGAACATTGCATACATATAGGCTTGGATATTCTTACATTTCTGTAATTATACAATTAAAAGGAAACCTTCTGTAGTAAGATGAATAATGATCACCTAAAATATTAGGTCTTAATCCTGGAATCTTATAAATCATAAAAAAGGAGTCTTTGCAGATCTGATTAAACTAAGGATCTTGAGAGGGGGATTATCCTGGATTATTGAGTGAGCACTAAATTCAATCGTAGGTATCCTTACAAGAGAGAGGAAAAGGAGAGGGAGATTTGATACGCACAAAAGAGAAAGCCATGTGTCCTCAGGGGCGGAGACTAGAGGGTTGTGGTAACTAGCTAAGGGACACCTGCAGACACCATTAACTGGGAAGAGGCAAAGCATGGATTCTCCATTAGAACCTGCAGGAGCATGGTCCTGCTGACACTTAATTTCTACCCAGTGATGCTAATTTTGAATTTCTGGCCTCCAAATCTATGAGAGAATAACTCCCTTTCTTTCGTTTCCTTTAATTGCCAGAAGGTGTATGTACTCTGAGAGGGGTGAGGGTAAAGCACCCCCTGATGGGGCGTAGTCATGCCACAATCCCTTCTCCTCCATTTCTTCACCCTATTGGGAATTTGGGCATGCACACACATGCAGCTGGCATGCTTTTCAAGCTTCTGGGGCTATGATTTGAACCACAGTTTGCCATGTGAGATCTGGCTCTCTTAACCTCCAGCCTACAGATCTGACCTTAAGTTTCTGTCGTCTTAAGCTGTTAATTTTGCCACAAAGTGCTCCTCAGGAAACCAATAGACAATCCATTTATTTATTTCTTCTGCAAGAGAGAAAGAGACAGAGAGGGAATTCTGTGTTTTGACCCAGAGCTACGCTGCCAGCTTTCAGCCAGCCCCGAATCACGGGCACGTGTGTGCCCAGTGCCGTCTACTGTCCTTTCAAATGCACTTGAGTAGGTCTGTAATTGCTATGCTGAGCACACCAAACAAGCCCGACACCAGGCAAGTCACAAGTTAGATGGAAAAAGGTCACTTTCCCTGGAACTATGGAAATTCTGATTTGGGCACAGAGAAGAAACAAATTTCTAAGTCATTGACTTAAAGGAAGCTGTTTTCCAAAACATGCCATTTAGAATGGAGTTTTTTTTTTTTTTTTTTTTTTTTTTTTTTTTTTTTACAGATAACTTTCCAGACAAAGTCTCACATCCAAAGAATTTTATTTCTTTAATTATGACTTTTAAAAACAAATTTAACAAGTAATCTTGTTCACTGTTGAAAATCTGGAATGAACATTAGAAAATCAAATGTTTTACCTATAATATTATTATCCAGGTACTACTTCTGTTTAAGATTTAGTGTATATTTGTCCAGCCTTCTATGACAAAGTTTTACATGTGGTCTATTTTATTTTATATTATTTTATGAAAATAAGATCTTAGTGGTGTTTTTCAGTAAATTTCCTTTTATTCACTAAATATATTTTTATTCACTGAATACATTTTCATATCAATATAATTTTTAAACTTTTGGAAATAACTATACTAGGAAGATGGAGTAAAAAAGTGAGTAAGGTTACGATAGATCCAGATCTTCATCTGACAAAATAGAAAGTTAAAAGGTTTGTCTGAAATGGTGAAAAGTATAGTGTTTGGAAATATGAAGTTACCCAGAGGAGGAAGAAGCTGCCAATATATTTATGCTAATCCTTTCAAGTAGGATTGAAGTGTGCAGGAGGTTAAGGAGACAATCGAAGTATTTTATGTTTAGTTTTTCTTTATTATTTGATGGTTATATTTCTCCAAGTATTGCTTTGATCAAATTTAAAACTTAAGGAAAAAATATGACTTGCAAAGAAAGTACAGGTGTATATGAGATTACCCTTTTTTTTTTTTTGAGAGGTTTTTGCTATAGGGCATGTGTGCTCGCCAGACAGAGAGAGAGAGACAGAGAGACAGAAAGCAAGAAATCACCCCCCAGGGGTGATGGCCATGCCTCAATCCCTTCTCCTCCATTCTCCTCTCGGGATCTTGGGCATGCACGCACATGAACCCAGCGTGCATTTTAAGCCACCGGGTCCGGGACGCGAACCTGGTCGACTACGTGGGAGTCCAGAGACATAACCATTACGCTAACTGCTGGTCCCTGAAATTACCTTCATAGTCTATGTTGTTTAATGGTCATTTTCTCATTTAACAAACAAGTTAAACTAGCTTTAGCATAGCAGATAGACTTGCACTAACCTCTGATTTCCTCAGTACAAATGTTTCTAATTTAAAAGGTAACTAAAATACTTAAAAAAATGACATAAGAATTCAGAGATGGAAAAATACATATGAGACAGTACTTGTTCCCCAGAGTCCTCTGTCCTTCTGGTGAGTAGATTCTGTCTGTAAGCAAGCTACCATGCTGTGATTAGGGACTACTTTCAGCTACTCTTCCACACTGGAGAGTCCTCCGTTTTCTTCCTCTTCTCTTGTTTACTTCTTTGTTAGGCTGGAGCATATCTGCAAGAAGTAAAATCTGCGCGTCGTGTATGTCTGAAAATAACTTTATTCTACCCTCAAATTTTTTTCAAGAATTATTTAATTTAATTTAATTTATTTACTCAGCTATTTTAATTTGACCAGAGAAGGAGAGAGAGAGAGAGAGAGAGAGAGAGAGAGAGAGAGAGAGAGAGAGAGAGAGAGAGAGAGAGAGACTGGGACTTGAACTGTGGTTGACATGCGGGAGTCCAGCACCTTAACCACCATGCCATCTGCTGATCCTCTCTACCTTCAAATTTTTGAGAGTTTGGCTGAGTATATAAATATTGGGGACTTCAAGGTGTTTGTCAAAAAATGGAATTAAAGTAGAAGTTTACTTCGGTGCAAAAATTTAAATCCACACAGTTTTTTTTTTTTTTTTTTTTTTTTTTTTTTTTTTTAAATAATATGTATTTCCATGAACTTTTTGAGTCTCCTTTCCCCCATAAATATATTGGGAATAATTTCTATAATACTTAAAACTGTGAGAGCACTGCCTATTCTGCCTATTGACTTATATTATCTCACATTACTTTTGAGGAATCTGATCTCAGATACTAATGTTCCCTTGTATGCAGGTTTTTTCCCCTCAATTCTTTGGAAGATTTTACAATGGTTTTATGTTTGGTGCTCTGAATTTTTATGTTTATGTGATTTGGTGTAAACCCCCCCACACCCCACTTTTCGTTTAGATGGATGTCTAATTTTTTTTCTTTATTATTTTTAATTTGGAGACTACTGTTTCTTGACAGTTCAGTTACTTAAGGAAAATTCTGATTTGTTTTCCTAAACTGGGAACCATGTGAGAAATAAAGCTATATGATACAAGTAGATTTGGTCAAAATATCTGTTTTGTAAAATTTGCATTGAAATATCTGGCTTCGATGTGTAGATTCAGTGGGCTTCTTATAACTTCCAAATCTTTGTTGAAATCTCTGATTTGCTTCTGTGTCCTCTTCCATTCATTCCTCTTCCATTAATTCTGTCTTTTTTATTTATAACTTTCTTATTATGATTAACTTATTGAGATTTGGGAAGGAGAGGAGATAAAGTTTTAAAGTCAGTTTGCGGGACCACCAGATGACGTGTTGGTTAAGGCACTGGATTCCCACATGATCGACCAAGGTTCAAGTCCTGGACCTGGTGGCTTGCTTTCTTGTTTTCCTTCTCTCTCTGTCTCTGTCTCTCTAGAGGTGAGCCCATATGCCCTGTAGCAAAATTCAAAAAAACTTATAATAATAAAATAAATAATTTAAATAAATAAACAAATAAAATCAACTTGCTATTTTTATACAGAAATCCTCTCTGAATTGTTAACCTTTCTCTAAATTGCTATAGCAGTTTGTACTTTCATTTCTTTTTGCTTTGTTTTGTTTTTGTTTTTTTTTTTGGTATCTTTACCTAAGATAGAAACAGTGAAATAATTTCAAGTTCAGAGAGAAATTTATAAAGGACTTTGAACTTTTTGTAAGAACAGTGCTATGTAAATAAAATACTGTTGTTATTCAAAATCGGGTCCCCTTGGTTTGAATGTAAGATCAATGAAGTGTAGACAAAATGGTGGCAAATAAGGTATAGATGTCAAAATGGCAATGAATAACCCACTGTCATAAAAAGGTCATAAAATGTTCTTGTAAATATGAACAGTGATTTCTTATTGCATCTTTGGGTGTATCAGTTCCCAAAAGCTACCCAACAAAGCAGAATGTAAAAGTCACTAAAACGACAGGTGCGGATGTGTTCCTTGGTGTGTGGCTGTTCATTTCTTTGTTTTTACTGAAAATATTATACACTCATTTTTTTTGGCAAGCAAAACGATGCCTGTGCTTCTGTGTGTACTGAGTTCTCTAAATGAGACATTAGTCAGATTGGCGTTTATGAGTCACCAGGCATCTTTGAAAGCCAAATCCAGGAATTACAAAATAATTTACTGAGGAAGTAATGAGGGATACGTGAAATTTGAAACATGAAGAAAGTTACCTTGTGAGCTAAAGATCCTAGTGAAATTAACTCCCCCTCCCCTGCCACAGAGATGCATTAATCCTTTTTGGGACACATGAGTGATGCTAAAATTCTCATATTCCACCACCTAGTATGCCTGTGCTAGGGCAGAAGAGGTGCTCTCCGTTATCCTAGAGCCATTTTCCTATTAGTCTGCTCATTGAGTAGGGCATAAGAGGTGTTTATTTTTCTGTTAGAGAGCTTACCCACTCATTTGATGTCCATCTCAATTGCAAATAGAAGTTTTTTCTCTAGGCCAGCAGATGGTGTAGTCAATTCTGGACTCCCACATGGCCTACCCTAGTTGCAGTCCTGGACCAGGTGGCTTGAAAATCATGCTGTGTCAAGCCAGCTGGTGGCATGGTAGTTAAGATGGCTGGATCCCACATAGCTGAGTGTGTGGTTTGAGTCTTGGTTCTGGCAACTTGAAAATCATGCTGGGTATGTGGACGTGCATACTCAAAATTTTGAGAGGAGAAAAGAAGAGAAGGGACTGTGATGTGGCCAGGTCCCCTGGGGAGTGATTTCTTACATTCCCTCTCTCTCTCTCTCTCTCTCTTTCTGGCAAGTGCACAAACCTTATGGAAAAATTTAAAAAAGAAGAAAGATTCTATCCAGGTGATGTAGATAAAAAGCATCACCACTGTTTTTTTGTTTGCTTACAGTACATTGCTTTGTTCTCATTATCCTAAATCTGTCATTTGCAGGAATCTCACTGAGTTTTATTAAAACCTGATTATGTAATCTGTAAAAACCACTAGAAAGGGCTGCACAAACTGTGATGCTCTGAGTGATGTGTGAGTGAAGCATCCCCGTTAACATCTTTTCCATTGTAGAACTCCCACTCTTCCTTAGGACACTTGTAGTTCTGTATGTGACATTGAGCCTTTGACAAATGGACTGGCAAGGGTGCTAGTCTCCTGTCTTAAGCATTAGTAATGCTGAAATGATTTCATATTTTTGAAGATCAGAATAACTATGAATAGAAACTATAATACATTTTGTACTCAACCTAAGGGAAATTCTCTTATCTGTGTGCATAGTGTATTTTGGCATTGGAAGCCCCGGAGCACTGTTCCTGGGATATGGACACTGCTTTATGGCTTTTCAGAAGAGCATGCCAAGCTTATGCATTGGCATCTACTGTGGTCTCAGGTATCTACTGTGATAGGCTGGTGTCAGATATTCTGATCTAGACCAAAATCCTTTCCTAGACTCCACATAGTAGATGATAAAGCCGAGACCTGTCAGGCTGAGTGACAGGTCTTCTTAATTGAGTGGAAAAACAGAATTAGCATTTAGTGTTCTTTGTTTTTGGACCAATCCCCTGGTGATGCTGTTCCTTCTTAATGCATCATGGGAGAGATAAGGAAAGAAATCATTATTAGCTGTGTAGACGTGAAAGGAATTTAAATGAAATGTAGCCTGCATACTTTTGGCATGGTCTGAGATTTACTGACAGCTAGCAGCTAGTTATTAGAGCCAATGTGGTTTGTTAGGTAGGACAGACTCCACATTGGTAGTTTTTTTTTTTTTTTTTTTTTTTTTTTTTTTAAGAGGTTTTTGCCTTAGGGTGCATGTGCTCACCAGAGAGAGAGAGAGAGAGAGAGAGAGAGAGAGAGAGAGGGAAAGTGAGAAATCACCCCCCAGCAGGGATGGCCATGCCACAGTCCCTTCTCCTCCATTCTTCTCCTGGGATCTCGGGCATGCATGCACATGCACCCCATGTAATTTTAAAGCCACAGGGTCTGGGACTTGAACTATGGTTGGCCATATAGAAGTCCAGTGACATAACTGCTACACCATCTGGTGGCTCCCCAAATTGGTAAATTAAGTTTCTTTGCAAGAAGAATAAACTTCCTCAATGTTGAGATACTCGGACTTAGGAGATTTTTATTTGTTCTTTTCTGTTTCCTTATTTGTTTCCCTGTTCAATAGTTCATGGCACATGTTCCTAGAGAAGAAAGATCCTAAATCAGCATTGAATGAAAAAAATAAAAGATTCTGTATTCTGTGAGAGGAGCAAAACGTTTTATTTTATTTTTCATTTTACTGTATTTGTAGGAAAAATAGATTCTTCACCCAACTCATTAAACTATAGTGACTTTCTTTAGGCTTTAGCACTTGACACCGTAATGATTGTGCCATTACTGTGAATAAAGTGGGGTGTAGGACACTGTCTTCTATCCGTCCTTTTACGTGTGGCTAAAGATAGACTAATTGCTTTGACAGTGGTTCTGAAGCAAGATTAAGAATACATGTATGCCAAGGAGGTTTTAAGTAGAGGGCAGCTGTATTCCTTTCTTCCTTCTTTTCCCGTCTTTCTTTTTCTCTTTTCACTTCATTCCCTCTTTTCGTTCAGTATCTTTTTATCTCCTAGCTCCATGTTCCCCTTTCCTGCTATCACTCTCAGCCCTTTTCTCCCTACTTTATACTTCCTTTTCCATTCTTATACTCTGTGTGTCATCTGTCCAGCAAAAGTACTGAGGGGCTCTGAGTTGATGGTCTTAGGCCACTTGCTTGGCCCAAACAACTCATTTTGACCTGCGAGGTGGAATATACCAGCTTGATACATTCTCTACGGTGGCGCTGAGCATTCAGGGTGCTTGCTCAGAACAGCATGATGGCGCTGAGCATTCAGGGTGCTTGCTCAGAACTGCATGGACTCCCAAAAGAAAATCAGCTGTGTTGGGAATGTGGGAGAAGGGAATGGACATGGGGGAAGCAGCAATCTTCTGTCTGCAATGAAGGCATCCTTGTGTTGCTGAGGAGGGGTCCTGTACATACGATTTACCATGTACCATGAAATGATGATGTAGAGCATCATACCATGGGCCACAGGGTGTCTTGTTTCTTTGCCACTCTCAGTTTGATAATCACCCAAGAATCAAATGAGTATTCTAGTGAGTGTGAAAAGGTTATGCAAAGGACTCTGCATGCAAAAGGCTCTGGGGGCATCCATATTGAAGAGCAGGGATTTCATCAGATTTTGATGATGGAGAAGTAGAGGAGAAGACTACAGAAATTAAAGTGTAGGACCAGTTTTGTAAACCCTGAGTTTCTTAGAACACAGTTTGTACTCCAGCTGTGCTAGCTTGTGAGCATGGCAACATAAATATCACTGCTGTTCCCTTTTTCTTTCTGAGGGTCCAGGAGAGTGGAGGGCAGGGGCTGCTTTCCGCCTTGGATTGATGATGTAAGTGGCAAGTCCTCTGCTGTCATGGAGCCCCCTAGAATTCCAGGAACTTGTTTACCTTTAACCAAGAACATGGTTTTTCATTTCTACAGGGAGGGTGCAGTATTTTATGCGGAGTGGAGTGTGAAAGGAATCCATGCTTCTTTGTTTTCTTCTTGCCATCTTTGACATCCTGTGCAGAGCAGAAGCTTCATCTGCCCTGTGTAGAGAACAGCTGATGGGTTTATGGGTGTTCTAGCAAAGTCTTTGCTTTATTCCAGCTTCCTGAACAGAACAATGGAGTTCACCAGTGCAGCTCTGAATGGCCTTAATGTGTGTGTATGTGCGTATTTATAAATTCGTCAAAGTGCCCCACTTATAGAAAGCATAACTCTAAGTGCTGGCTTACGGGGGACTTGAACCACCTGCCTCGTTGAGGCCGATGCATTTGACATAAGTCTACCTATCCCTCCTATTCCTAAGCAGAAGAATCTGCTTGTCTTTGTTACTTTATTTTTGCCAGTCTTCCAGTACCTGGAAATTGATTTACTTTATAACATATTGCATGCTTCAGGTCTTTGTTCATTTTTCTGCTTTGATTCAGAAAATACTATATTTAAGCCTTTAACATCCAGTTGGAAACATCAGACTGGATTTCGTGTCCTTGACTTGAAATCAAGTCAGTATTAAAAGCTAGTCCTTTGGTAAGAGATAAATGTCATCTTTACTGTGAGAAATTAACTTAAATATGTTTTATGGTAAAGAATACTAAAGGAATAAGGGAAAATGCTGCATTTTCCACACTTGGGACCTCAAGCTCTTTTCATTAAAACACATGTGTCACAATTAAGCTACTTAGCCATACAGATATGCATAACGCATTTAACAGAAATCATCCTATTCACTCTGCTCTTTTGTTCCTGGGATCCTCTCAAATGTATTTAAACAGAGCAGCTATTTATGAGGAATCAGAAAAGGGCATTGCCTTGTGCAGTTTATTTTGCTTGGAACTGATGACATATGTAGAGTTTTTACGATTAAAAAGAATTGTGAACTTAATTCATTAAAGCTCTTAAATGTATATAAAATCTCTCATCTTCCCTCTGCGTTTTTCCTTCACTGTTATAAACAAAGTAAACCTTCGTAGAAAATACCCACTTGCCGTAAGGGAGTTGAATGTTTTCTGCTGCATGGACTTTAGTTTATGGCTCATTTCTTTAAGAGAAACAAATTTACTATAAAGATATGTGAAAAGTGTTGGCACAGGATCTATGAACCTGCTGCTTAATGTTCTCCATCACTGGGGTTCCCATTACTGCTGCATGTAGTTCTAAGTTAACGGAGGGCTGATAATTTGGGCCACTATTTGTCAGAGTTTTCTCAGGAGGTCAAATAGCACTAATAGTTTCCATTGTCCATTAGTGTCTCTGAAGTTCAGGATAACCAGTCAATAGATTTAAATAAAAGAGAGAAAGTGCCAATCCTTAATTGATTTTTTAATGGAGGGTAAACAGTCCATTATCCTTGATTCACATAAAGAGGCTGAAGAAGCTATATTCAGAGGTGGGGGATTTGTTTGGGGGCACTAATACATGGCTGAGTCCAAGAGGGAAGAATATTATTCTGAAATGGTTTTCTTTAGTAACTAGTGGAAATCAGTAAACCCCATACATACTAATTATAAATTTTCTTGCTTCCTTTTTTTTGTTTTAAGTTGTCAAAGCATACATGCACTTGCCAGAGAGAAACAGAGAGAGGGAGAAAGCAGCCCTTAGTGGGACATGGTCAGGTTGCAGCTCTGCCTCCATTTCTCCATCCTGTTGAAATCTGGGGCACACATGCACACGTGCTTGGCATGCTTCTCAAGCCACTGGGGTCAAGATTCCAACCACAGTCAGCCGTGTAGAATCCAGTTTTCCAACCACTAGGCTACAGGGCCAGCCCATTTGTCAACTGTTACATAACAAAGTTACCTTCAAATTAGTGGATTAAAGCTGTGCGTATTTATTACCTCAGTTTTTGAGTGAAGTTTATCTGGCTGCCTCTGCCTTAGGGTCTCTCCTGAGGCTCCCATCCAGCTATTGGCCAGGGCCGTGGAGAACATTAGCTCTTAGGCCACAGGGTACTATCTAAAAGTTGGCCCGAAGGAGGTCCCATGGCTATGCTCACTCAGATGGTGTTGGCAGGACCCAGTTCCACACAGGTTGCTGGACCGATGGCTTCAGTTCCTGGCTGGTTGTTGTCCAGCTCCTTGTTACAAGAGCCTTTCCCTAGGACAGCTTGTATCATGGCAGCTGACTTCAATTTGAACGAGCAAGTGAGAGAACAAGAGATGGAGCTTGAGGCAGGAGACAGTGTGCTGTAGTCTAAACTTGGAAGTGACCTCTAGAACCAGGTCCAGTCTGTTGTCAAGAGGAAAGTGAAAAGGTGTGAATTCTAGGAGGTGAGGGTTGTTGGGAGCCATCTTTGAAACCGTCTACTACATTTGCCGACCACGTTTTTTAGACCTCATTCCACTAATTACTCAGCAAGCGTAGGCTGAGCACGTTGCTAATGATCTGAGTTCTGCGTTTCACACTGTTGTCCTCTCTCCTTGAAACAAAGCCTATCCTTAGTTTCAGATCTTCCTTGCTGCTCCAAGGTTTCTCCTTGGCTCAATGAGATACTGTTATGCCATGAATCATTCCTCCTCTCCCTGTCTCCGAAGTTCAGTGCCATTTTGACATGATGGGACGTGTTGGAGACTAACCTTTCTGTGGACCTAGGTTTTGCTGTAATTATTTCCCAAGCGTTTATTTATTTATTTTTTGTGGAGAGGTTTTTGCTATAGGGCGCATGTGCTCGCCAGACAGACAGAGAGAGACAGAGAAACAGAAAGCGAAAAAACACCCCCGGGGGGGATGGCCACACCGCAATCCCTTCTCCTCCATTCTCCTCTCGGGATCTTGGGCACGCACACACACACACACACACACACCCGGCGTGAGTTTTAAGCCACCGGGTCTGGGACGTGAACCGTGGTCGACTACGTGGGAGTCCAGCAACATAGCCATTATGCTAACTGCTGGTCCCTCAAGCATTTTGTATAGTACTTTGTGTCAGGAGCCAGCCAGGAGGATGACACTGTTTTCATAAGATCGTCTGTTCTGCAGACCACACAGCTCCTCCTCCATAGCGGTGATGTGCTCTGGCTTAGCTGCATGCTGAGCTCCCATCCTTCTCATTAGCGTTGGAGAGGGAGGTGCCCATGTATTTCCTGACTGACTGAGCCCCTCAGGAACCACACCGACTGGCAGTCTTGTGCACATCACAGGAGGCAGGTATCAGTACTATAACTGACTAGTCACTGCTGGAGGCATCGGCGAGACTGCTTTTCTGTGTAACAGAGTCAAAAGTAGGCCATTGACGAGGGCTAGGGTACTCACTGTTGATAAGCCAGGGAAGTTTCTGTAACTGAGGTGTGTGAATTTATCAACCATTCCCATCTCCTCGCCATCTCATCGCGAGCATCAAGAGAAGAGATGCTTTCTGAAGTCAGTCATGTATGCACAAACTTTCTGCTTTATTTTTTATAATGTTCCCTCTCTGTCCCAGTGACAGCTGATTAATTTGCTTGATTACTTTCATTTGGCAGATAATTAATTTGTTTGATTACTTCTCATTTGGTAGAAGTGGGAGAGTAAGGTTTTACTTACCGTGCTTAGGCAGTTGTGGAGGAAGGACTTAGAATTATGGGTTCTGTGTTTCTGTCTTGTTTCAATCTCTGCTTGGAGATGAGAAAGTCTAGGTAGGCAGGCAGTGTAGGAGTGTAGGGTCTTTTCTCATTGTCTTGATGACTGTGTGGACTATTTGTGTCAAGTTAACTCACTAGGCCAGTGTATCTATAAGGTCACATTCAAGGATTTCACCTCAATTTGTTTCGTGGCAACAGGTTTTTGGCGTCAAAAGCAAATTTGAATTCAAATTCTACCTTTCAGCAGTTACCCATCCTTGAGTAGCTTAGTTCTCTGAGTCTCTTTCACATCATCTGGAAAGTGACAACACTCAACCGGTCAACTTGTTGCAAAGACTGGTATACTGTTCTCATTGTATTTTCATTTACATTTTATAATAATAATAATTATTATTATTATTTAGGGTTTTGCCATAGGGTGCGTATGCTTGCAGAGGTAGACAGAGCGAAAGTGAGAAATCACCCCCTTAGGGGAAGGGCAACACTGCAATCCCTTCTCCGCCATTTTGTCTTAGGATTTGGGGCATGCAAATACACATACCCGGTGTGATTTTTCAAGCCACCAGGTCTGAGACTCGAACTAGGGTCAGCCATGTGGGAATCTAGTACCTTAACCACCAAGTCATCTGATGGCCTGTATTTTTTATAATTTTTAAATTCTCCTGACTCAAATGTTTTTTCAAAAAAATTGTTCTAATTATTTTTTTTTCATCTGTGACTTCTTTTTTTACACATATAAAATCTACCATTTAAAGTCTATCATTTAGTATATTCACAAGGTCATGTAACTATCACCACTGCCTAGTTACAGATTATTTTCATCACCCTAAGAGGAACCCTCATACCAATTAAGCAGTCATTTCCATTCTTTCATCCTCTAGCCCTCGGCAACCACTAATCCACTTTCTGTTTCTCTGAATTTGCCTTTTCTGGATAGTTCACATAAATGGAATCATACAGTATACAGTCTTTTGTGTCTGGCTTCTTTCACTTAGTATAATGTTTTCAAGCTTTCTCATTTTTATTTTATGTTGCCGTTTTCCTGGTGTCTGCCACTCGCAGGAAGAATTGAATGAGGAAGAATAATTCAAAGCATGTGCTACCCGAATGGTGGGCAAGGGTAGCAGCATCTTTGTAGGAGGACAAACCACATGGACCGTGCAAAGACTCAGAGAACAAAACGTGGGAACCCTGCAAAGGCTCAGAGACAAAAGTGGGGATGCTGCCAGTCAAGTTCATTTCTAAATCAGCTACTGAAACAAAAATCCTTTCTTTTCCTCCCTCCACTGTTCTTTCCTCTCTCTCTTTTGCACGTCCCCTCTCCTTTCCATTGACATCCTCTTTTTAAAAAAGCTTATTCATTTATTTGAACACCTATTTACCTATCTATTTGTTGTGATTTTTAGACTGCCAGGTCCAGGACTTGAGCCATGATCAGCCATGTGGAACTCTAGCACCTTAACCACCATGCCACTGGCTGGCTCCTCCTTTCTCACTTTCGTATAGCATCTAATTCTTCTTTCCTTCTGTTGCTTATTCCATTCTCTTTCTTTTCTTCCTTATTTTCTTCTTTCTTTGCTCCATTATTATCTCTTTTGTGTAAAATAGGATAGTACTGGATTTTCTATTTGTGGTGAATTACCTCATGGATAGTAGAAATGTACATTAACCTTTGAGATCAGATAAAAAGTTCAATGTAAGAGATTGGTTAAAAATACATCACAGATCTCTTGGGAAGAATATTATGTAGCCATTAAATCATGCTTGATAAAGTATTTAATGACATGGATGTATTTAGAAATAAAATTCATTTTACAAAATAGCACTGCCACATGCTTCTATAATTTTAATAAATCAAAGAGTACTGAATGTAAAGTATTTTTCTTTTTTGAGAGGTTTTTGCTATAGGACATGTGCACTCGCCGGAAAGACAGAGACAGAGAAACAGAAAGCGAGAAATCACTCCCCAGGGGGGATGGCCATGCTGCAATCACTTCTCCTCCATTCTCCTCTCGGGATCTTGGACAAGCATGCACACGCACCCGGTGTGAGTTTAAGCCACCGGGTCCGGGATTCAAACTGCGGTCGACTACATGGGAGTCCAGCGACATAGCCATTATGCTAACTGCTGGTCCCACCTATATGCATCTTTACGGGTGGGAAATCAGAGAGATGCACTTGGAATTGTAGCCACCATTATGGTGTGCGTGTGTGTGTGTGTGTGTGTGTGTGTTGTGTGTGCTTTTTGTCACTTCAAGGTTTTCAGTAATGCACATGCATTAGCTTTGGAAATCAGATGAAAGGCTTAATAAACATTGTTATTAAAAGTATAAAAGTGGAGGCAGCAGGTGATGTGGTTGTTAAGGTACTGGACTCTCACATGCCAATTGTGGTTTGAGTCCTAGACTCAGTGGCTTGAAAATCATGCTGGGCACATCATTCATCAAGAAGAGGAGAATGGAGGAAAAGGGATTGTGGTGTGACCATTCCCTCTGGGGATGTGATTTCTTACTTTCCTTCTCTGTCTCTCTGTCCTCAGCAAGTGCACACATCCTGGCAAAAACCTAAAATATATAGATACACACACACACACACACACATACATGTATGTATATATACATATATATGTATATGTACATATACATATATATATGTACATATGCACACACATACCTAAATATATATATGTAAAATCTCTCTCTCTAAATGATATGTTAATATGTATTGTACACACACACACACACACACACACACACATATACATATGTAAAATAGCTCAGTCCTTGACAATGAAGCCAGAGACCTGTCTTAAGTTCAGAGGAGACCACTCATTGACCAGTGTTCTCAGATGAAAAGATTTTGCACCAAGGGCCACATCTGGCAATGCCCAGAGGCATTTTTGGTTGTTATAGTGGGGAGACGTTGCTGGCTTCTGGTGGATGGAGGCCAGGAATGCTGCTAAACATTCTCGAATTCAGAGTGCACCCCTTCCCTGCCTCCCTGTAGAGAGTTACACAGCCCAATGTCAATAGCGCCCTGGTGGACCCATTGTCAAATTGGCTAACTTTTCTAAATTAGCTCATTGGCCAATGTCAGTGGAAAAGGTCTAATCAGTTGGACTGTCTTTAATGAGTATGGAGAATTAGTTTACTTTCAAGTAACCTGTTACACAAGACTGACCTTATCCTATGAATTCAGTCAAATAGAACTCTTTTATACCCACTACCGTATGTGTTTGTTTCCCCCCACCCCCTGGGCTGTGTATCTTGAAGAGAAGGTGCCAGGCAATCTATTTGAGGTCAATGTGTTGATACTAATTTAAGTCACAGAATTCCATGGAAGAAATTAACAAAGGTAATTACTCTGTACTCAAGTCACGCAGAATGAAGAGCTGTGACTGAGGGAATGGTGCCACCTACTGAATTGTGTTTGTGTTTTCTAAAGGTTCAAATTTATGGAGGTTTTTGCCTGGAAGTGTTACTTTCAATCATTGATCTTGCACATCTCCTCAAGTAGTTACTGCTAGAAATTTAAACAATATTTAGTTATTATTGGATCAAGGTGTAATTAGAAAAACCTGTGAACTATTGAGTGGAATTCACCTCCTAAGTCATGAGCTAAATTGTACTTGAAAACTTTGGATTGATTAATACAGATTGTGTCTGGCAGTTAAATTCGTCTCTGGATAGAATGCTGAAAGCCAGTTCCATTTTACCAGGATAACCAGAAAGATTTAAAATGCGTTAAATGCACCATTTCCAAATGTCACCAAGTTAATGAAAAATATAAAGCATATAGTATTGGCTACAACAAAGTTGTCAACATTTTATCCTTTTGATCTTTATTCACTGTATAGTATTAAAAACACATTTTAAATTCTTTCTTCCTTTTTCTTTTCTTCCTTTCTCTTTCTTTCTTTCTCTTTCATTTTTGCTCAGTTTTGCTAAAGGATGTGTGTGCTCACCAGAGAGAGAGACAGAGAGAGAGAGAGAGAGAGACAGAGAGAGAGAGAGAGAGAGAGAGAGAGAGAGAGAGAGAGAGAGAGAAAGTGAGAAATCACCCCATTGAGGGGACAGCCATGCTGCAATCCCTTACTCTCCATTTCTCCTCTTGGGGTTTTGGGTATGCACATGCACACACCTAGTGTGCATACTTGGCATATTTTTCAAGCCACTAGGTCTTAGACTTGAATCTCACGGTCAGCCATGTGTGCTCTATCACCTTAACCTCCATACCAAGTGCTAGCCCCCAATTTTTTCATCTTTGCCCAAGTTTTTTTTTTCTAACTTTCTATAGTGCAATGCATTCATTATGATATTTTTAATAATGACTATATTTTTATAATTTGAAAAATCACTTTGAATTTCATATTGAATTAGATGGGTGAGATAATTTGCTACCATAGTGCATTCCTTTATTGGAATTAAAGAGTTTGTCTCATAAAATTATATGCCTCTGTGTAACATGTTAATTCATGCTCCTAATCAAACATTTAATTACATAATGAACCTAGATTAATTAGTAACCTGAAGCTGTACAAGTTAATTCATATAAAATTTTTAAAATAGAATATATCAGAGAGAAACTAGGACTTTCCAGTATTTGAAACTTTGTTTCCAAGTTTTAGCTATATATGCAGTAGTAAATTTATGACAGTTTTCAAGGCCAAAAAAATCACACGGTGAGAGTGACAGCAAAAGCTAGATTTCTCATGTTTATTTATTGATACTGAATTATGCCATGCAAAAGCCAGCTTTACAATGTTGACTGCTCATTCGACTTCTCTGAATTGTGATTGCCCATCGCTAAGCACAGAGCTTGAAGCACTTCTTCCTGATGTTGTACTTGGTATGCAGTTGGGGTCCTCAAAGACCCTTGGAGCCATGACCCTAAGAAGACAGAAAAATGCTTTGTTTATTAACCCTTTGTCCTTAGAGATAAGTGTATCTTTTTATTCCTTAGCTAATTTTAAGCCTTCTCTCAGAAGTGAGCAAACTGTGCACCCATAAAAGGAGATGATCTTATGAAGTGCCATTAATTACGTGAAAAGGTAAATGAAAGGAGACCCTTGAAACAAAGAACTTGATATTCAGAGAACTGGATCCAATGACAAAGATTGTCCACAATGCTCTCCTGTAAGATCCCTTCACCCTCCTGTAAGAAAGGTGTGCTCACAGGCACAAGGATGCTATTACTAGTAATACTAGACCCTGACTCACCTTCTCCTGACTTTCATCTCAGTGTTGTTTGGCAATGATTGATTTTGAGAAAGATGAATATTTAATATGTCTTTTGACCTAGATTTGTTGTCTTTTTCAGAAAACATTGAGGCTCCCCCCTTTTTTTAGTTTTAGCCACAGGGCATATACGCTTGCCAGAGAGACAGAGGGAGAGAGAAATCACCCACTGGGGGGATGGCTTCTCCCCCAAAAATCTTCTCCTGGGATTTTGGGCATGCACATACATGTGCCTGGTGTGATCTTTAAGCCACTGTGTCTGGAACTCAAACCATGGTCAGCCCTGTGAGGAGCCCAGTGCCTTAAACACCAGGCCACCTGCTGGCCCATGTTGAGCCCTTTTAAAAACCAAATGTTGTTTGGCTAATTTTCGTCATTTATTCAGGATTATGTTACTCCTAAAATCTTGGCTTTTAATTTCTAGATAGGATTAGTTATTGAAGTTCACATTTGGTGTAAATAATATATGATGATTTTTGGGAGAATGGCCATTTTACCTGAACTATAAAATAAATTACTTCTTAAGTCTAGCTGACATGGTCAGCTTATATATGAAGAGGGATTTTTTTTTTAACTCTTTTCACATGATTTTATCCCCATAGAAAATCTAGCATTTATTTAAATGTTATGAACTGAACTGTGACACCTCAAAATTAATATATTGAAGACCTAACCCCAGGACCGCAGAATGTGAAGTACAGTAAGATTGTTGCTATATATGTACTTCTTAATAATACTTTGGCATAAACTAATATTCCACAATAGTAATGAATCAATCCTTTCTAAATAGCTGGGATTCCATTCAGTTTAGTTATCCAGGAACCAGTATGTGATCTAATTGAGGAGAAACTGCCAGGCAATAAAACAAAAAATAATCTGGAAATTTGGTCATCACAGATACAGTTAGTGAAGTTGAGGTGAGGTGATGCTGGAGTAGGGCGAGTCCCTGACCCCATGTGAAGAGTGACCTTATGAAAAGGGAACAGTTGAACACAGACATGCACACAGGGAGAAGGTCCTGTGAAGACTAGAGTAATCTGGCCACATGCCAAGGAACTGCCAGGAGCTGGAGAGAGGCCTCCCCTGGCATGGAACAAAGGCCTTGATCTTGGTCTTGGACTTGCAGCCTATAGGATGGCGGTGAGAGATGGCAGCTCCAGAAACCAACCTACCAGACATGCCAGACATTGCCATTGCCAGCGGGTTCAGCTGACATGGTGATCGTCTAGTACGTGCAGGAAGCTGAGCTCGGTGCCAATGACATAAAATGAAGTAAGCCTTCTGGAACAGTCTAGTGCATGGATTGGGAAGTCGAATGTCCTCTGAGTTCATCGTTGCTGCCTTCGCACAGACCTGTGAAACCTCATGAGCCCACTGGTTTCCTAGTTCACTTGTTCAACCATATTCCACTATGAGTGTTCAAACACCACTCTCCTCATCACCTCTTAGTACATACGTTTTACCACACATGTGGCAGTTATTGAAGATGATTTTTTAAAAGACATTTCTATTTTTCTTTTAAAAAAAGGCAAGTGAAACTTTCCAAGAGGAAGGTGTTTCCTCTTGCCATTAGCATGTGCTCGATATCACCTGTCTTCAAGCTTCTCTTCTCTTGGGCACATCACTTCAATTTGCAGGTCTGGAGGGGAAGGTGTGCCTACCCTGGAACATGAGGACACGTGTGTGCCACAGCATTCCACATGGGCTGAGGGCTGGATGGCTATTGAGATGATTCCTTCCCATTCCCTTGGTGTCACAGAGAGTAACTAAGAGCTGTGACTCACCAGTTTAGTTATAACCAAGGTTCAAGTGTGTTATGTTTAACAGCTTTGAATGCCAGTCAGTAAAAGTGAACCGACATTCATTCTGGTGATAAAGCTACACAGATACAGAATTGCTGAAGGCTACTTGACAGCAAAGTGTCCTTGAGAAATGCTTCCTTCTTTGTGTGACTACTTCAGTTTCTGGGTGGAGCACATCATAGCTTCTTTGCTGTAATTTGTGTGAGTGATGCTGCTGGTAGGTTGCCATGGTTACTTGAGCCCACTGGGCAGCAGGACAGAGTCTCATTGTAATGAATGTGAACACCACAACCCAGCCACGGTCCTGCTCTTCAAAACAGCCACCTCCCTCATTAGCTCCTGTAGTCCTGCTCAGGGGAAAGTAAGCAAGGGAAATATTATATTTGGTTCTCTCTGTTCAGTTTAGGGAGGAGACCATGACTAATGGGAGGGAGGACAAATAAGATTTGGTGCTAGATATGTGTTCCTTAATACTTTTGCATAAACTACTATTCCAGGATAGCACTTAATTAATACTTTCTAAGTAGCTGGGATTCAATTTAATTTAGTTATCTAGAACCCAGTATGTCATCCAGTTGAGGAGAAACTGACAATGAAACAACAATTACTTATTCCATATACTATAGTGACATTTAAGTGTCTGTGATTGCCAGTATGGAATTCTCAATAAATGAATTTCCTATGGTGCTGTTACAACCTAGTGGAAAAGCAGCACAAGCATGCTGGGGTTTGGAAAAGGTGGGGGGGATTCGAGTTCAAGTCCCAGCTCTGTATTTACCAAGCCATGCATCTCAGGGGAAATCACTCACTTTCTTTATGCTGCAATTTAAGACCTTTACAATTACTACGTAAATATCTATTTTATAGGCTATGTGTAAGAACTAGAGATAATGGACATAAATGTCCTGTGAAGTAATAGAAACTCAATACATGGTGGTTATTATTACTTATTTTTTCAGTTTTTACATTTTTTATTAAAAAATTGAAATGAATACAATCTCACAGGTTTTCATTTATTTGTTTTGTTTTTGTTTGTTTGTATTATTCTTGCACTGTTCACATATTACTCATTAAACAGCTTGGGTTTACCAAATTTGTCATTATAGAGTAAGTCTACCATATTCAAGTAAAAAGATCCTTTGACTTGGAACAGTTTGGGTCCTTCCCCCCTTATCAAAGCTTACCCTTTTAGCAATGAAAGTAATAAATAAGTCCCTTTGCATATTTCAACTTGAAACACTTGGAACTTTGTACAGTTACACCAAACATCAATTGGCTTTCCCTAATTACTGACATGCAATGGGAGAAAAAGCTACTTGGACCAGGATTTAAAAGTATCTTTCTGCTTGAGTTTTTAGAGGAAATTTAAAAGAAATTCATTTTTCTAAAGTGGATTGTACTTAGAATAAGTGCCCTGTGATGAGACTGCCAATGTCGCATCTTTACGGCCTCCCTGGAAACACCGTCAGCTGTAGAGGATAATTCAAGTTTGGCAGACACTAGTGTAAAGTTCCAATCCAACTTTCATTGGAGGATTCTTAATAATTTACCCCCTAAAAATCTGTAATATGGGTGTCTTGGGGAAATGGGAGATGCAGATGGAGTCCTTGCCATTGCACTGTCTCCAAAGGACTTGTGGCCCCATCGGTAGCACCAGCACATGTGAGGGCAGTGTGTGTCCTCCGAGGAAGAAGAACTGCATGGTAGCCAGACAAAGAGAAGCCAAATAGCAGGCATGGGCAGTCCTTGCACCCCCCCCAGCAATGTCTGGGGGAGAGAGATGGGGAGAAGAGAGCATGTAGCCATTTCCCAGCCAAATAATGGGTTGTGTTCACTGATTATAGATTTTCATCATCTAGAATAGTAGTTTTCAAGACAGGGTGGTGATGCCTTAGTCCCTTGGGGGTCATTTGGCAATGTCATCATAACTGGGCAAGTATTGTTAGCTTGGGCTTGGAATAAGTACCCTAGATTGAGAAAGTAGAGGCCAGGGATGCTTTTAACTACCCTGCAGTACAGGGAATGGCCATATACAGAGAAGGTTATAGCTCCAAAGTAATGCTGAGGGTAAGAAACCCTGGTCACTTGGCTTAGGAAAAAAACATATCTTCAGGCTGTTCCATATCATTCATTTTCTCTGACTTCACTCAGAATGTCACCTTCTGGTGGCTTTTTTTTTTTTTTTTTTTTTTTTTTTTTTTTTTTTTTTTTGGTATTTTAGATTGCTTAACTCAAGAAAGGGATGTCTTTGTTGGTGGACACCCATGAGTTATAGCCTTCATTGGGAATGAGCTGGCATTCTTGCTAGTTCTCGTGTCTCTTAAAGTTCAATTCTTGGCCTTCTCAGTTTTAGATGTTTAAAACATGGAGTAAGGATAATAATAAGAAGGTACAAATTTGTGCCCACTTTATAGAACATAAAACAGACAGAGAAGGACCCAGCTGCAGTGGTACAGTAGTAATGCAACACCCTGCACTGCTGGAAGCCATAGAGAAGATGGGGGTTCGGTTCCCGGGTTGACCTGTACACACTGGGTGCATTTGTGCCCGTGATGCTGGCTGACTGAAAGGCTGAGAATGACATTGTGGCATGAAACCTGGTTGAGTATCTTTGATTTTCTCAAGAAAGAAAGAGAATGTAACTGAAAAGAAAAAAAAAAAAAAAAAAAAAAGAAAAGAAAACAGAGAGGTTATATCCTAGCAAGCATGGGAGTGAAGGAATCACTCAATCCTGTCTTTGTCCCTCTGGGCACACAGCCTGATATTTCCTAGTCTCCATGGCAGGTGGGTGTCTTATATGACTGAGCTTTGACCAATGAAATGTGGGCAGAAGTGATGTGTTTCTAGGCCAAGCCTGGCCCGTTAGTTGTTTGGATGATATTCCATTCTCTTTCTCCCCAGACATCCAAACAGAGAGGTGCCAAGGCACCAGAGGAAGGGAGAGCCACAAGTTGGGAATGCATCTGCCCAAAGTTTCTATGGGAAACTTGCTGCTGGGAGAATGCTGCCTGACCAGGAAGCGTAGCCTTAGCATGCCACAGGAGCAAAATGCAAGTTCACTGTGTTAAGCCACTAAAATGTTGTGGTAACAGCTAACACAGCTAGCTTGCTGTGACTAATAAAACAATGACATATGGAAGTGTAATATGTGGGGACACAGCCTGTGGCTATCAGTCTAGGATTATGTGGAGTTCACCTCAATCAAGTTGTGCAAAAAAAATAAGGAAATTTACAAAGTTGATGATACTTCTGAAAATGCTGTTTATATTTACATATATTCTCTTTTAAATCATTCTTACTATTCAAAATATGCAGTAAAACCCCTTTGTCAGTATCTTACATGATAGTAGAAAGCTTATTTCTATCTCAGGCCATCATTTTAGTAATTTCAGTTTCCAAAACCCTGCTTGGAGATTCATAAATTCACATATTATCTCCTAAATGTTAAGTGTTACATGTGAGTCTGGGATTTAGCTGAGAAATGTGGAATACACAAGGTTTTTTTTTTTTTTTTTTTTTTTCTCTTTTTGCCAGACCATTCCCAGTTGGTTGCACATCTCAAGAGCCAAAGCTTATTACTTTCCAAGATGTGATTTAAACTTGTTAAATTGCCTCCAGACCCATCTTTTTCATGTAGCACAATGGGGAAAACTCAATGCTTTGGCTCTGAATGCATTTATCTTTTATTTGTCTCTCTCCAAAATACTATCTCAATTGGGATACATCATCATTATTTCATAGAAACTTTGGGCAGTTGCATCTTTTTATGAAAGATTTTTATTTTATGTTTGAGAGAGGTTTGCTGTTGAATTTGGCTGGTGGTGTGGGTCTTTCTGAGAACCTTTCAAACTCGTGATTGATTCACACTTTAAGATCTTTGTGGGATGGCTTTTAGTAGAAATTGGGCTTTTTAACTACGCAGAGAATTGACCTGGTAAACACATCAGGGGTGGGTTATCCTCTGTTGCTCCCTAAATAATACCCAAGGAATGTGCAGTTCATAGTCATTTCAGAACCTAAGAAGGAAATGTGTTGCTGAGAAACAGAAGGTCCAAAGTTTGCTCCATATGCATGCTATTCTTCAATAGAAAAAGCCTTCAGTGGTATACCAGCTGCCTGCCTGAAGGCTGGGCTCCCACATCCATACAATGTGCATGGGAAAATGTACATAGCATATACATACCAAGCATGGTTGTTCTGTATTTGAAAAATTAAGGAATGGGATGATTTTCAGCAAAATTTTGTATTTCCATTTTTTCTTTAATTTTTATGCAATTGAATCCCCAATGTATGCTTTTAAAGCATAGGAGAAGAAAGAAAGATAAAGCCACTTGTCTAGTAGAAACACCTATCTAGAGAACAGTTTTTTCTTGGTGTTTTCTTTGTATTCCAAGAGGCAGGTCTGCAACTTATTGAAGCCAAATTGGATTTGGCTTGTCAAGTGACTCAGTAATTAATGTGGAAAAACTTAAAGCATGTCAGGGAGAACTGGGCCAAAATGAAGGCAGCTTCTTTTTGCCACCCATATTAGTCAAGGTGGAATTTTATGCCACAGGAAAAAAAAAATCCCCAAATACCAATAACCAAAATTAATGCAGGTTTAGTTTTTTCACTCATACCACATAATCATAGCTGGAGAGCTCTTATTCACATCTTCTTCACTCTGAGTCCCAGACTGATGGAGGTGCTTTCATATTGAATTTTTTAGAAGATAGCAGCAAGGAAAAAACATGGAGAAACACACACAGGTTCTTCAGTCCTGCCAAAAAAAAAAAAAAAAAAAGGCAATAAAAAAAGATACCCTGTCAAAAAAAAAAAAAAAAAAAAAAAAGACACACCTTTTGCTCAATTTATTTATTAGAGCAAGAGCAAGTCTTATAGGCAAAACTAACTTCAGAGAGTAGAGTGTGATCATCTTGAATAAATACAGAAGTAGGACCTGTATATTGGTAAATAACAAGTAACATGTATCTCAGTGTCCTGCCCCAATGCACATGCTCTCACACATTTACAGTTATTTAGCCATAGACTAAAATATGAAATTGGCTCCCAAAGGAAAATAAAGTTTAATTAGGGGCAATTTTAGCACTGTAGTTTAGAGGAGGGGATATACTGTAAGAGTCTGCTGATTGAGGAACCGTTAACCAATGGGTAGTGGAAAGGCATTCAGGGGCCAGTTGTCCATCAGAGTCAGTTCTTCCATACCAAAATGTCTTTGCTGAACAAAGAACATCTAATTTAGTCATCCCATTAAAAAAATAAAGTGAATACAGCTCAGACTAAATTTTTATTTTTCTTTTAGTTTAAATTTCTTAAATAATACATCAAGTATCAGTGACAATTATATCACATATATGAGCTATATCCCTGAATCTTATTTTCAAGACCTATTGAAAGAACAAAAGGCAAATATGAAACATGAGAAAAAGACTGAAAAGCTATAGTGAGCATTAGAGAACTTATTGCCATAGTTACAACGTCAGTTCTTTTTTGTTTGTAACTATTTACTAACATTAAGATAATTTATTCATTTTTCTTAATTTTCTTCTTTGACATAATTTTTTAACAATTTTATTTTTCTTTGCCCCAAATTAGTCAAATGCCAGTTATCACTGAGAAGGTAAAAGAAACAACATGGCAATAAAATGGAGACATCCCAGGTCACGGAAAACTAGGACAGATGGATAGATTATGATGAGGAAAATACTTTGGCTCATATCCACCTATTGCAGCCACCAACCAAAACAAAAACCCAGACTTCTCTTTTGAAACTCCTTGTTAGGTCAAGGAAAATAATAAAATTAACTCAGCATGATGCCTGAAGAGTAAGCATTTCATAATACTCTGTTTTTGCCTCAGGTTTTAATTTATCAAACATACAGAGAAGGTCTCTCATCTACCTTCCAGTCTTGCTGTGTTTTAACATGTAACAGAGCCTAAGAGAAATCTGACCTGCCAAGGCACCATTCCCTAAAGGAAGTGCATTACCTTGCATTAACCTATTTTGCGCACTAGAAGATGGAAGAACATATTTGCAAGTCATGTAGCTGATAAGGGGCTTGTATCCAGAATGTATAAAGAAGTCTTACACCTTCTCAGTTCTCCCGGCCTCAATTCTACATCATCTACATTGAGAGGTCTTATTTCTGTCTTCAAGGCAGAGGATTGGCTAAAAGTTCATAATATGTGCTAATCTACTTCTGTGAAAAAATGGTAGATGAGTTCTCAATTCTGATACCCACTCGTGTCATGGTAGGCTTGCTTTCCTCGGATAAGCTCTACAAATGTGGGCTGCCTGCTTTACCAGTGAACACAACTGGCTGTGTGATACTGGAACTATCTAGAACTTTAGTCAGCATGCCTTGGTCAGTGTCTTGATTTAAGTGTAGGGTAACACACACTCCCTTGGTCAGGTAGAATTCTCCATGTACTGTGGCCTTGGGGAAGAGTCATAAAATCCTCATGGAGGGAAGAGTAACTTTGTGCTTGGATTTTCAGTGGAAAACAGTTCAGTCCAATGTGTGCCATTGGATTCTATGCAATGCCTTCCCTAGCACAGCCACACATGGATATGACTGTTGAAGCATTTAAGCCTAATATTTTATGGATTATATTTAGTTAACATGGCAGACAACACAATACATTTTTGTAGAATCAATTAGTAATTGTGAAAAACCGTCTCTGTGCTATTTTATGCATAAGAGAGCTGAGTAGTTATACATGATATAAACTTTTCTATTTAGGTTTGAGCTGTAAAAGCCCTCCATTATTTCAACTAGAATTTGCTGTAAAGTATGAGGAAATCAAATTTCATGCATCATCTTCTCAAATGAGACTTTTCTGACTCTTCCTCTGATCAACCTGGCAAAAATAGCAGGATCCCTATCACTCTCAATTCCTTTGTCCTTCTTTGTTTTTCTTTATAGTCATAGTCACTCCTTATTTTCTATTATATTTATTTCTTTATTATTTTTCTCCACTATAGAATGTAAACCTCATTAGGGCAGGACCTTACCACTCTTGTCCACTGTTCTGTCCCTAGCACCTAGATCAGTGTCTGGCTGTTGTAGGTATCCAATGATTATTCATCAAATGAATAAAAAAGTACATTACCTTTCCCATGTAATGCACATACATACTCCTCTCTAAAACAGCATTTGAGAAAGGAAGGCCTTTCAGAGAATATAGTAAATGATATGCCCATTTCCCAATGGTAACTACTCATTATCCAGCTTCTAAAAACCTAGAATCCTGCAGAAAAAAAAATCAAGAGAATGTAGGAGTTTATCAAGGCCTTCTGATCCAACTCCCTTTCTCAATGAGGAGGCTGAAGTTCCAAGTGGTGAAAGGACATACCCATAGTCTGTCACCAGTGACAGAAAAAAAACTATACTTCAGATGATGATTCTGAGGTGCATAGTTCTCAGTGTTATATTGTGCAGGAAAACACTTAAATTACACTGGGATGTTTAGCTCTTCTAATGTTTACTAATCATGAGTGTCACACTTACAACCCAGATCTTTGAGTTCAAAGATAACTAGCTGGGGCTGAGAGCCCATGTCCCATGTGGTCCTTCCTCCAGAGATTTGTTGGCTCTACATTCCTATGTGTTGGTCTCGGTTCTCCACAGAAATAGATCCAATATTCTACATTTATTACATATTTTATATGTATATATACACATATACATGAGGCCTTCAAAAATTGTATGCAAAGTGCATATTATAAAAATCTATGTATGGATTTCAAAAGTTTTTGCACCAAAATGAACTCATCCTTTAATTCCACTTTTCCATGAGCTTTTTGAAATACCTGTGTGTGTGTGTGTGTGTGTGTGTGTGTGTGTATAGCCAATAATTTACAATTAACTTTCTACGTATGTATTGGGTCAAGTGAGTAGAGAAGCTAAGAAGTCCCACAATTGCTCTCTTCAGGCTGAAGAATATGGAAGCTGGTGGTAGTTCACAGACTACAAAACAGGGATCCAATAATGTATTAATAAATGCTGGTCTGAATCGGAAGGCCAGAGAATCAGGCAAGCCTTCAGAAGAATGATATCCCAGCTCACTCACTCAGGCAGAGGGAGCACAAATCCACCTTCTCTGCCTTTTCGTTGTATCTAGGCCCTAAATAGACTGGACAGTGCCTCATTAGGGAAGACTGTTTCAGAGACATTCTCACAGACACACACAGGAATAATGTTTAATCAGAACTCTCATTGACCTATGGCCTAGTCATTTTGGCAGGTAAGATTAACCATCACATCCTACTCTGCCCAAGTAGATTAAGGTCATTGAATTTCTGTAGATGTTGGTTCTTTGCCACCTTTCCTTGTTCCCAAGTGGCCTCTCTAGGTATTTTGCTAGACCAAAGGAGAAGTTATGCCATTCCTTTAAGAGGCAAGAGTGGCTTTCATCCATGAAGACTTCTTAACTTTTTAAATTTTAATATATATATTTTAAATTTGCTATAGGGTGCATGCACTTGCCAGAGAGAGAAAGAGAAATTGAGAAATGACCCATCCTTCTTCCCCTAGGGGGAGGATGGTTTTGCTGCAATCCCTTCTCTTTCATTCTCCTCAGGATTTTGGGCATGCACACGTGCTGGGTGTGTTTCTCAAGCTGCCAGGTCTGGGACTCAAATTGCACAGTCACCCTTTTGGGATCCAGCCATCTTAACATGCCACCTGGCTGGCCTGTGATGACTTTGAATAAGGACTAGACAACATTGGGTTAAGCAGTTGAATTATTGCAGCAGAGAGTCACCTAAAGTGTGCTTGGAATAACTACTTGAGACACAGAGATCTGAGTCAGGAGGGTGAGGGAGAGGCTATACTAGTATGTGCCCACTTCTTTCATTCTCCATATTTATTGGGGCAAAGGAGGAGGGAAATTATTTTTTAGAGAAGTTGTTTTTTAGAGAATCAGAAAAATAAGGGGATTTCCAGAACAGGTTGGTTTTGGTATTGATTGTGGGGGTAAAACTTAAATGACATCAGAGGCTAGAAAGAACACCTTGAAATCTGGAAAAATACATTTATCAGATCATACACCCATCTAATGGCCTGCTATTGTTTGCAAGAAGAAAGGCCACATTCCCTGAGTATATATTCACTCATTCACTCAGACTCCATTGATCCATGGTGTGTCAGAGAAGCATGGCATTTCTGTTGTTCTCCAACAAATTATTATTTTGTAAGAGGTTTTTGTCTTAGGGCATGTACACTCACTGAACAGATAGAGAGAGACAGTGTGAAGGAAAATGAGAAATCATCCCTAGGAGGAATGGCCATGCCACAATCCCTTCTCCTCCATTCTCCTCTTGAGATCTTGGGCATGCATGCACACACGCTAAGCATGAGTTTCAAGCCACCAGGTTCAGTACTCAAACTGCAGTCAGTCATGTAAGTGTCCAGTGACATAACTGCTATGACATCTGCTGGCCCCAGTTGAAGTATTTTTTTTTAACAACTGATCATTCCTCTTTTAGAGAACTAACTTGCAAAATATTTAAACTTGCCAGACATTGTCCTGATGAAGTGTACATTGTTCCTGTAGAGATGAAGGATTCAGTGGAAAGTACACAGACTTTGATGGGAATCTCAGCCTTGCGACATACTGTGTAATTTTAGACAAATTAATTGATTTTTTTTTAGCCATAGTTTCTTGGTTGCAAAACAGAGAAAATACTCTACAGGACAGTGTGAATTAAATGAGGTAGTGCATCTGAAAGGGCTTTGCTTGGAGGATGCTATGTAAATACTATCACTATTGTCAGAGCACATATTTCTACAGTTTTATTTATTTAAAAAATGACTACATGAGTTCCCCAAGATTCCTGTCCAATGACATTCTTTAGTGACTGACAATGATACTCCCTCTGGAGCAAAAAAAGGCAGGTATGAAAATGAATTATGTGTAACAACTTAGAAGGCAACTGGAAAAAATTGTCTCAGTTGGATTTTTTTGAGCAGGTAACTTAACACTGGCTGATGACCTGAGTTCAAATGCTCCTGAGATTTATGAAGTTTCTTTTCATAATTACCCTGGTAAAGATCTTGGTGTCTTCTCATTCAAAAAGACAGCATTTCATTGTAAAAGATCCTGCCCTTCTGTGTAGGACTGATGTACTTTGCTCTCTAGATATAGTTTACTTAAAATCCTTTTATATTTAGTTATTTAGTTCTTCCCCCCAAGAGCAATATGTTAATATTATGTGAGTAGCCAGGAAACACATATGTGGCTTTTGACTCCTTTCTACTTTGTGAAGAGTGCATAGTGGTTCTTTTTCTTATTAACCTATTTCTGTTGCTCTTATAAAAACATGGTCATGATAGCAACTCAAAATGTAGGAGCAATAGGATTGTTTTTACCCTTCATAGAAGAGAGCTTGGGAACCATTATGTGACTCATCTTTAGCCTCAGAGTCAGTTAATAACAGAGTTAGGATTTCTTCCCTAGTAATGTTGAGGCCATTGTCTCAGTAGTGTTCTGATACACAGGCAGGCAGATAGTAGAAACAAAGAATCCTTTGTTAAGCCTAGAGAAATGCAGAGTAGCAGTCTTGGATTTCTCTAAAATTATATTATTTATTACCATCTATCGTGGGTGGGGGAGGTTTTCAGATTAGCTGCCTCTTTGCTTTTCTTTTTATTTATCTGCATATATAATGGGAGAACAAAAAGAAATGATGGTTTGAATGCAGAAGAAAATAAAAAAATTTGAACAAAGCTCACCCACTTCTCCTTGATTCATCCATGTATTAAGTTTTGTGGCAAGCTCTGTTCTAGTTACTGAAAATTCAAGGGCGAAGGAAACAGAAACTGTCTCAGTCTCATGGAATCCATATAGACAGGCAGATAGTGTATCATTAACCGTCAATTTACTATAATTGTAGTGAGGATAAGTGTTTGAAAGAAAAGGTCAGCATATGGGGCCAGCAGATAGCATAGCGGTTGTGTTGCTGGCCTCCCACATGGCCAACTACAGTTCGAGTTCCAGACTTGATGGTTTGAAAAATCACACTGGGCGCATGTGCATGTGTGCCCAAGATCCCAGGAGGAGTATGGAGGAGAAGGGGTTACAGTGTTGTCATTCCCCCTGGGGAGTCATTTCTCAGGTTCCCTTTCACCATCTCTGACTCTCTGTCTTTAGCAAGCACATGAGCCCTATGACAAACCTCCCCCCCCTCCAAAAAAAAAAAAAAAAAAAAAAAAAGAAGAAAGAAAGAAAGAAAAAAAAGAAAGAAAACAAAAGGCCAGCATACCATATAAGCCCCTTTAATAGGTCAGTTGAGTGCAGCAAAGTCTTCTGAAGAACCCTTTAGCTAAGACTAGAAACACAAGTAGCCATTTGACAGGGAAGACACGGTGGCAAGGAGGGTGGGAAGAGTGTAGGCAAAGACAAAACAGTGAGCAATACTCGAGAGGCAACAAGGATCTTGGCATATTTGAGAAACAGAGAGGTTTGAGGTGAAAGTGAAAGCAGAAGGGCATGAAGGGGCCAGACAGGTAGGAGTCATTGCAAAGTTTTGGTCTTGGTCTTGGAAGAGCCTTGGAGATCATGCAGAACTTTTTTTTTTTTTTTTTTTTTTTTTTGAGAGGTTTTTGCTATAGATTGCGTGCACTTGCCAGAAAGACTAAAAGACAGAAAGCAAGAAATCACCACCGCCCCCCCACCCCCAGGGGAGATGGCCACACCACAATCCCTTCTCCTCCATTCTCTTGGGATCTTGGGCATACATGCACATGCACCAGGCATGAGTTTAAGCCACTGGGTCCAGGACTTGAACTGCAGTCGACTACATGGAAGTCCAGCAACATAGCCATTACACCAACTGCTGGTCTGATGCAGAACATTTTGATATCTGTTGTACAGTAGGGATAACTATTACAAAGTGCTAGGAAGATAGGACCATCATCACCCTGATGGCAGAGAATGGAAGAATGGCGAACAGGCAGGGCTACGTAAAAGTCCTATTCATTTTTTTTTTTCTTTTTTAAGTCCCAGCAAGCACTAATATTGCCTTTGACTAAGGAGGTGGCTTTGGAGAGAGGCGATACATCTGAGATAGATTGGGCTGAGATAGATTGGAGGTGAGATCCAAGGGAGAGGAAGATTCTGGTGATAACTCTATAGACTGGGACATGAAAAACAGGAGGTATGGCATCATGATTCCATTTACTGATGTGGGGTGACTAGAGAAACAAGATATTCTAATTTGCTTGTTTTTTTTTGGGGGGGGGCAGAGTTTGCAGACATTATAAGAATCATCTTTTGTACTTACTAAGTTTGATATGTGGACCATCAAAATAGCAATGCCGATCTTGGCTGTATTACTGCAGGGCTCAGCAGGGAGAACTGGGATGAAATGATGCCTATCTGAGTTGTCTGCTTATAGGGGATACATAAAGCTGTTGGAAGGATGAGGTCATTAAAAGGAAGAGGCAAACAAGAAGGCCCACTCTGAGCCCCCAGGAACAGTTGACTGGCCTGTTCAGTTATGCATTTTGAGATCTCATATCTGGCAAGTGTTGGGAGGGGAGTGCAGGAAGATTTAAGGCAGTGCCTAGAGAACAGAGCACTGAACAGATCAGAGAACCTCACAGAGGAAGCAGAGAAAGCTACCAGTGTGAAAGGCGGAAAGCCAGGAGAGCATGATGTCGTAGAAGGCAACGTGAGGTGTGTGTGTGTGTGTGCACTGTTGAGGGAGTGGGAGGATGTGGTGCAGTTAGGATAATGGATAACCCAACTCCAACTGGGTGAAACACTGAGGGGTAAAGGCTCTGGATTGGGTTTTGCCCTAGAACTCATTTCTAAGCTATGCAGAATTCCCCTTTCTGAATATTTTCAACGATTTAAGTGATTGATGTTTTTGCATTTCACTTGGAAGCCAGTTGGAAGGTAGTATGAAGCAATTCAAAAAATAAACTCAGCCAACTCACCTCTGGATCTGGGGCTAGAAGAAAACCCATGAGATAACTTTGAGTAAATGCCATTTCTGGATTGTTAAATTCAAGTTTCTTAACAAAATGCCATATTGAAAATAGCTTTTCCAGTATGACTAGATGGTGGGAGACACATCTTGTGTGTCGTTATTGTGTACCGATGTTCCTGTAGACTCTTGAGTCTTGGCTGTGAAAGGGGAAGAGTCTAAAGATTCTTTTTAAATACAGATTAGGAAACAATACTACTTGAAGGATTCAAACCATGCATTTCTTCTTAATTCTGCTTTGAGAGGTGTAGTTTACAGTAACTTTTGAACTAAGTCAAATTTCTGATTAGTGTTTAGGAGTCTCCCTCTATTAATTTGGAGAGGTTACGTACATGAATGAGGAGAGTAGCTATTTGATTGGTTGAGTTCTTCACATAACAGAGCCGTGTAAAATAAGAAACCGAATTCTCAGTTGGATATAAAGTCCAGGTATTTTGATATTCCTCAAAAATTTAAAATTCTTACAAATCTAAGTTCTACTTTAAAAAATTGTTAAATGATTCTTTGTGAAAGTAATATAAAAGGCAATAACCAAATTTTACCATTCAGGTTAAACAACTGGGTCTATCAGTGACTAAGAGTTAGGATTCTCTTTTTTTATTTTTATTTTTTTGGAGAGGTTTTTGCTATAGGGCATGTGCGCTTGCCAGTAAAACAGATAGAGACAGAGAGATAGAAAGCCAGAAATCACCCTCCGGAGGGATGGCCACACCACAATCCCTTCTCCTCCATTCTCCTCTCGGGATTTTGGGCATGCACACACATGTGCCCGGCATGAGTTTAAGCCACTGGGTCCAGGACTCAAACCGTGGTCAGCTACATAGGAGTTCAGCAACATTGCCATTACACTAACTGCTGGTCCCAAGAGTTAGGATTCTTGGTTTTTATAGATCCAGCAAATATATGTGGAAGTCTATAGTGCAAATTTCTACTGACACATGAGGCATAGTCTTTGGTTATGGCAGCTCATAGTTGAAAGAGGGTAGAGAAGTTACACAAATAATTAAAAAACAACAGGGAGATTTCTATTACAAAGCTATGTTGTAGGGACTAGGAGGAGGAATGTGGAATATTGTGCAGGAGGATTCACAGTGACAGAATGTAATAATATGAACTTGATTCATACTGAACAGTCAACGTAAATAGTGAAGACTGGAAGGAAGGGGTCATTTGAAGAACTTTCATTCTGCACGAAGTTGTATCTAATGGAATAAAGATCATGAATTTGTCAAGGTGGAGAGGACCCAGAGGGTGAAGAACCTATTGCCAAGCTAAGGGGCTTTGAAGAAATTTCTAGCAGTTTCTTGAAATGTTGCATTGTGGGAGATGATTCTTGTTAAAGGTGAGATTGGGGAGCAGAGTTGGAGACAGATGGACCATTTAAGATACTGCTACAGTGGGTCAAGAGGTGCCATGGTGCTTAAGGCACTGGACTCCCACAAGGCACTGGACTCCCAAATAGATGACTGCCATTCAAGTCCTGGACCCAGTGGCTTGAAAATCATGCTTGATGCGTGTGCATGCCTAAAATCCTGAGAGAAGAAAGGAAAAGGGATTATAGTGTAACCATGCTCCCTGAGGGGTGATTTCTTACTTTCCTTCTCTCTGTGTTTCTGTCTCTCTCTGACAAGCATATGTTCCCTTTGGTAAAAACCTTAAACAAATAATAATAATAATAATAATAATAATAATAATAATAAGGTACTGTTACAGTGATTCAGGTGCAATGCAAGAGAAAATTCATGGTAAAATTATAGCTGCACTTGTCAGCTAGAACAAAAGCATCCCTGCAGAGTGAGAAAAAATATCTGGATTCCACGTTCAACTTCGTACCTGTATTAGTCAGAGTTCTTTAGAGAAACGAAGTCACTAGTGTGCAAGCGTATATGTGTGTGCATATGTATATTGGCGTGTTTTTCTATGTAAAAATGCATCGTGACTTTTCTGATGATTTAATATATGTATACATATATATACCCTTAAATAAATACACACTCATATATATTAAGAGAGACAGAGAATAAGAGAGTTATTTTAAGGGATTGATAAACAGTCAGAGAAAGCTGGCAAGTCCAAGCAATTACAAAATAGACCAACAGGCTGGAGACCTAGGGAAGAGGTGACAGAACAGCTTGATTTCTAAGGCCATCTACGAGCAGAATTTCCCCTTCATCCTGAAAGGTTGGTCTCTACTTCACTTTAAAATCTACTGATTTAAATATTAACCTCAGCTGAAAAAAAAAATCTTCATGGAAACACGTAGAATTATGTTGAATGTCTGGGTAAACAGCTTATCCGGGTTGACACATAAAATTAACCATCACCCTTTCATATCCTCGAGGCTGACTTAACTGCATTTCAATCTATGATATTTTTAACTTACAATGGGTTTCTCAGGACAAAACCCCACCATAAGTCAAGGAACATCTATGCTTTTGTTCTGTCTTTGGTGTGGAGTTAAGGAGTGTTGCCTAATTTACATTTGTGGTTTGATTTTTTTAGATTCCAGAGAGTAAGTGTGTATTTTGCATAGTTTTCTTTTGCTTATACAGAAATAATAACAGTACTAATTAGTACATGTGGATGTGGACCAGCTGCAGTAGTCCTCCACAATGTTGAAGCCATATGCGAAGGTCCCTAGGTCTCCAGGTTCATGTTCCAAGGTCTCCTTATACATGCCTGGCATCAGTAAACTTTTCTAAAACTAAAATAAAATATGCATGTGGACCAAGGTGAACTGAGAGATTTGTATGGATGTAGTTTCAGCACTGAGACAGACAAGGAGGTCTGAAATCACATGGCTAGTAGACATTCCTGAATTAGTTGTCGCATACTATCTCATAGGCACATCAGTGCACTAAGTTACTGTCACACAGACCCAAAGACTGTATGGCATTCAGGTACTTTTCTTCCCCCTCAATCGCAGCAATTCAAACACGGTGTTCATCTTTGAAGCCTTTAGCTAGTTCTTCTCTTCTCTGGCTAAATTCACTAGAATTTTGACTCCACCATTTGGAGACAATGTTTGAAAGATTATTTCCAAGTTATTGTAGATTGCCTTCATTCTTATTTTGATGCTCTTTAACTTATCATGTGATCAAGATGTTAGACTTACTGCTGTTTTTGGTAAATGGTTTTAAATCTACTTTACTTTTCAATCTGTATTCTTTATTAAAAGGCTTAGAAGGATTTAAAATAAGTCCATTAACATTTTTAAGCTCTCATTTTGGGATATTGTTTTTATTGTTTTAGTGTCACTGGGTATTCAATTAGTACAGGAATAAAAAAAGCAGAAAAAAGATTTATTTCTCTTACTAAACTTAAGTATAGAGAACCAAAAGTGCTTTTGTTTAAATTCCTTTGCCTTAATCTCATTTTATTCCCCATCCTTTTGTGTTTTAAAAAAGGCAGGTTTCCAATGTGATTATTGTGATTATAGGTTTCTGGTCAGAAAATATCACTATACCTTTTTATGATTTAACTTCTGAGACGATAAAAATTCCAGTCCAATTTAATGTCAGTGAGATGCAGGGGGCATTACTCAATACTTTAATTCAAAACTCTTCCCTTCCTGAACTCCACCTGGGTTAAAATCTGAATGGGGGCCAGCAGGTGGCATGGAGGTTAAGGCACTGGACTCACATGGCAGACCATGGTTCGAGTCCCAGACCGTCGGCTTGGAAATCATACTGGACACATGTGCATGCATACCCAAATCTCAAGAGAAAATGGAGGAAAAAGGATTACAGCATGGTCATCTCCCTTGGGGGGTGATTTCTTACTTTCCCTCTCTTTGTCTCTCTTTCTCCAGTGAGTGCATGCGCCCTATGGCCAAAGCCTAAAATACAAAACAAAACAAAAAAACTGGACATCCCCACTGCTGGTGTCATTGCACCGTTATCTTTCCTCCATGTTTTGGGCTCCCTCCTGCTGTCCAGGCGAGCCCCAGGGAGGAAACCGGGCGGGAGGAGGCACAGCATATGCAGGAGTAGGGGCTGTGCTGTGGCACTAACCGCTCATCCTCACTGTCCACTGGTGCAACTTTGCACATCCCAGCCAAGGACCAGACCATTCCTCAAATGTGATAGGCTGGAGTATACTTGCATTTTTCTATTTTATTAACTTTACAGTTTCTATATTGTAATTACAGATTTCTGGTCAGAAAATATCATTACATGTTTTTATGATTTAACTTCTGAGACAGTAAAATTTCCAGTCTCTTCCAGTGTCAGTGTAAACAGTGTAAGTAAACAAATCTAATAGTTATGAATATTCATTTAAAATTGAAAGTTTAACCCTGATAAAAATGTCTGATCCTCTTACTAAACCTTATGGCTAATATTGTTATATATTATCATGTTATATAGACTAGATATTATATATATTTTTAATTTGCTACAGGGTGCATGTGCTCACCAGAGAGAGCAGAGAGGGAGAAAGAGGGGATGTGAGAAAGCACTCCCGGGGGGATGACCGCACTGCAGTCTTTTCTCCTCCACTCTCCTCTGGGGATTTTGGGCACACCTGCATCTGTGCCTGGCATGTTTTTCAAGCCATTGGGTCCATTACTAGAACTGTATGGTTGGCCATGTGGGATCCAAGCACCTTAACCACCACACCATCTGGCTGGTTCCAAGAATGTTTATAATATGATACAACCTTTCTCATCCAAAGATTCCTTGTGCCTTCCACCCAGCTAATGATTTTTTTTCCATTTTGTTTGTCATCTCTGAAATGAAGACAAGGTCTCTGCAGTGTTTTGATTTCCGATCTTAGAGCTTTGTTCACTGTGCTCTCTCCAGCTGCGTACGTGTGTCCTTCCCGCTGCCTTGGCTCTACCTCTCATTTTCTCAAGGGACTGTCCTCCTCCTCCCTCACTCTCACTTAATCTGGCCTTCCATAGATATTGACCCCTCTTGTTAGGTAAGATTCTTGTCCTTAAACTGCCACTTGGGCAGATGTTCCCTGTCTTCACCTACCGCCCCCCCCCCTCCTTTCTTTGTTCCTTTTTGCTTTGAGGCTTGTCTTTCTTGGCAGAGGTGGGTATAGTCACTTCTACACCGGACTCTGGCTCCAGAATTTTCATCCTGCTGAGTTGTGATTTACTTCCATGGCTAGGAAGTGCTTGGACCCCTCTGGCACCTGCCATTGGACAGGGACAGGCTATGAAGCACATGGAATCAAAGGGTCTCGTTAACATGGTTATGGAGACTTGTAGATTGCCTGTCTAGGAGGCTGCTGTGTTCTGTGCTCTAGGAGGCTCAGGTCTCAGGTGATTCTGTGGGGAATGAGTCCAGGCACCTGCCCTGCAGGGACACTGTCCCAGCTCTTTCCAGTAGACACAAGCAGGTACGACGATCCTCCAGTTACTGAGCGGTAATTGAATCCTCTTTAACATGTGCTGTATGACAAGGTGGGATATCTTCAAATGGCTTGGATATTTAAAGGAAAGAAGTGTGATTTGTGATGTAGGGCAGCTGGAGTGATGGAATCTGCCCCTGGCTGATGCATGCCATCCTAGCTAGACAATAAAGGCATCTTTAGGATTTGTTTTCTCCTGTCCCTTTACTCACCCGGACGCCAAGCCTTGCAGTGCTGTAGAACACCTCAGCTACAGCATCTGTTTCCTTGGAGGCATGTGTCCTAATTAAAGAGATGAAATATGGTTGTATCAAATAACCATAGCAAAAATATCTCTGTTTTCTGATCACGAGGATTACTTTCCTGGCCCACCCACAGTAACAGAGATAATTTTTTGGGGGGGCAATATTGATGGGGTTTCTAAGTCGTCCATCTCATCCTTGATGCACCTCGTGATGGGCAACATGCATCTGCAAGACAGTAGGTGGTGGGGGTAATGACGCAGTTTGTCTCCAAGGATGGACCCACAGGGACTCAACACCGGCACCCTCGATACATTCACATGCCGACTGGTGTGTGGCTGACACTCAAGGGCTTTTCTACTTCCCTAATCACCTGGAAAATTTCATTTATTTTCCTGACTCCTTGCCACACATGCACACAAATGCACACTGTATAGAACTCAGTCATTTCTGCAGCCTGAAGAGCCTGAGTTCACACATACCTCAAACGACCTGTGGTACCTTATCTTGAAGAAGATTCAAAGACTCTTCTCAAATAGTGATTCTGCTGTCAAATTACCACAATCATTTTCTTTCTTCTTTTTTTTTTTTTTGAGGGGGAATTTTTTTGTTTTGTTTTGTTTTAGTTTGCTATAGGGCATGTACACTCATTAGAGAAAGAGAGAGAGGAGAGAGAAAGGGGGAAGGTGGGGGGTCAAAGGGTGTTGGCCAGACTGCAATCCCTTCTCCTCCATTCTCCTCTCTGGTTGTTGGGCACACATGCACTCATGCCTGGTGTGTTTTTCAATCCTCCAGGTCCAGGACTTGAACCAAATAGTTGGCCATGTGGAATCCAGCTGCCTCAACTACCATTCCAGTGGCTGGGCCCAACACAGTGATTTCCATGATACTTTGTTTTTTAGCATAAAATTTTTTAATAATTGTTTTTATTTAATTGTATTTATTCATTCATCTAATTTAATTTGACCAGAGACAGAGAGAAAGAGAGGGGGGGGGAGAGAGAAAATGGGTAGGTCCGGGACTTGAACCGTGGTCGACCATGTGGGAGTGTCCAGCACCTTAACCATCACACCACCTGCTGGTCCCAGCATAAAATGTTTTTAAGCATTGAAATCCTCTTTATCTCTATGGAATCACTGAGACCTCAAAATCTTGGTGTTAGTGATCTTCTTCTCATAACACCTCATTCCTGGAGCTATTATTGCACTGAAATAACCATGCACGATGATCTAAATGTTTCCCATGTTTTATACCTTGTCTTCTTAAAAATCTAACTGGTAGAATGTAGTTTGCCTTTCAGAAGTGTCTCAAGTTTCGCTAATATTATACTGAGCATACTCACAGATTCATTATTCTATTATCAAGCCTTATTTGTGAAATCCTTTGGAAAATTCAGGCATTTTTTTCTTCTTGCCACTCATAGCAAAAGGATGAGCTTCCCATCATTTGTCCAACAATGCCAGGCAGCAAGTGATGCGGGGTAATGATGCAAGGCTCTGCCTATGGTCCAGTCCCTACCAGCCCCTCCAGCCTCGTTCTATTACTCCCTGACTGGCTTTGTACCCCACAATTGCTGGAACTCCCAGTTTTTATACCTCCGTGCCCTTGCTTATGCTCTGCCTTCTGCCTAAGCTTCCTTTCCCTGCCTTCTGGGCCAAGACTCCTGCAACTCATCCTGTAAGGCTGCATAGACACCATATCCTTCAGGCAGTGTCCATGGTCCTCCCGGTCGGGCTAAGTGGGCTCCACTAGCAGCCAGAACCTCTGTCTGTGAGAGACCCTGCCCCACCATGCTGTACCTCTCTCTGCTTTGTGCAGCTGTGGGTCACTGTTTTCTCACAGTGCTTTGGTGTCATCTGTCACGCAGCGCAATGTGCTCAGAGTGGTGCTTGCAGAGAGTGTGATGAGCACCAGCCAACCAATAGTGGGAGCATTGGGCTCTCCGAATAAACCGAGTTAATAATAGATCAAAGCCATGGCTGAAAAACATAATCAAAAATAAGAAAAATTTAAAATAAGCACTGCTTCTGATCCTCTAGATTTATGGGACTTACTCTTACGTAGGAGTCTAACCCAGTTAGATAATATTGCATTCACTAAATGTTGTGAAACACATAAGATATTCTTTTTCATGGTATTCTATCTTTGTTTAGTGCTTTCATTTCAAGACAATTCTTCTTGTCAAGGTCAAGAGAGCTAAGAAGGATAAAGTATTTGTGTATGTCTGCATGCGTGTGTGTTTCATGAGTGGTCGTTGTTGTCTTAAGATGATATAATTTCACGGCCCTTGAAACAGCTGGCTAGCAAACACTCTGGAGGATAGCTTCTCAAACATTAATGAGCTAACCGAACACCTGGGACTCTTGTCTAAATGCAGATTCTGAGGCAGAAGCTGTAGTGAAGTTCTGTGATTCTGCATTTTCTAACAAGCTTCGAGGGATGTTGAAGCCCGCAGTGCACAGTTACAGTAGTGAGGCATAGACATTCAGATGGTGTCTCGTTATTTTCATTGGGTGAGACTTAAAAGCAAAATTCTTTCTCTCTGTTTCAAAATGCTCAAAGGAGAAAGCACCATTGACAACTCGATTATAAGAAACCTGAGTAAAATTGAGATTATTTTCTGTCTAGGCTCATACAGGAAGTTTTTGGAGTCTCAGCAAGTTTATGTTACATAAAGAGGACAGGCTGCATCTGATTAATTTTAGTGTTTTTCCCTTGATGGTCAGATTTGCAATGAATGGAGGCACATCATATTGTTCTTTTTAGTAAAATTTCACTGAAGGTGGTTCGCCGTTTTGTGGCATTCTCCAAAACAATTCATTACTCTCATTTCTGCTGGGTAAAGAGTAGCATATCTTTGTATCCAGAGCTTAGGAGGTCTTTCCACTGGTTCCAGAAAACCCTTCTATATTAGTTTCTTAGACTACTGCAATGGCTTGAAACAACATGAATTTATTCTCTCACTGTTCTGTAAGCTGAAATCAAGGTGTCAACAGGACCATGTGGCCAAGTTCCTTACACAAGCTCTGGGGGAGAATCCGTCTTCGTCTCTTTCAGCTTCTGGTGCCTCCCAGCATCTCTTGGTTTGTGGTTCATTGGTACCTCCATCTGTACTTCCATCCCAAGTGACCGTCCTCCCTGTGCGTCTCTGCATCTCAAATCTCCCTTCCTTATCTCATGAGGACACCAGTCACTGAATTTGGAACCCACTCTGAATTCAAGATGATCTTATCCCTTAATTCATATTACATCCGCAAAGATCCTATTTTCAAATAATGTCACAGTTGTAGGTACTGGAGATTAGGACTTCTAGATTTTTTTTTTTTTTTTTTTTTTTTTTTTTTTTTTTTTTTTTTTTTTTTGCGAACACTATTCTACCCATTGCACCCTAATTCCCTGAGTCTGTCATGACTCCCGCATGTCAAGATTGATGTCTTAGTTGGTTCAGGCTGCTATAACAAAAATATCATAAACTAGGTGACTAATGAACAACCATAATGCATTGATTACAGTTCTGGAGGCTGAGAAGTCCAAGATCAAGGTGCCAGCAAACTCAGGGTCTGGTGGTGGTTTGCTCTCTAGATCATAAATGGCATTTGTGTGTGTCCTTGTATGATAGAAGAGGCAGGGAGACTCCCTCAGACTTCTTTGATAAGGGAACTAATTTCATCTCTGAGGTTTCTGCCATCACGGTCTAATTGCCTCTTGAAGGCCCACTTCCTGATACTATTTCACTGAGGATTATATTTCAATGGGAACTTGGGTGGACACAAACGTTCAGACCATATCAGTTGGTGCAAGAGAATAATTCACATAAACACCCAATTCTGTGCAGGGTAGGTGCTGCTTTGTATCTGTAGGTCTGGGGAAAGAAGATTAGGAAGGTGCTATGCCATAGCTCCTACCCTCAGAGTGGCAATCATGATTTGAGAAAAAACATTATTGTTTTTATAGTTACTGGATTTTTATATGTGATAGAATCTGTGTAAAGAACCTTTACAAAGTTTTTTAAATAAAACTATGAGATACCTATTATCAAATAATATTACAGATTTACTTCTTCATTTAAAAAAATTAGGTGATTGACCTCTATTTATTGGTTTTTTCCCTATTTTTTTTAATTTAATTTTATTTTTTTGAATCTGTACCAGCCTCCTATTACTCTTTTCTCCTCCTTTTCTATATACTGGCTGCACTAATTCACTACCTACTGACTTACTCAGTTATTTTTACTGCATCTCATTTCAGAAAACACTAAGGCAGTTTTCAAGAGCATGGATTATTTGTACATGTCTGTCCTGGTTTTGTTTTTATTTTGATACAAAATTTAGAAACCAAGACTGATTGATATGAAGGTAAAATATTTCTGGGACAGCTGCAAAAGATCATTTAACTTATCAGAAAGTCAGTTTATACACTGACTTTCAGTTTATACACTGTATTAGCTGTCAGTTGATGGCAGAAAGTGTAAATCATTCCTTTTCAGAAAAGTAAGTTTTATGTTTTACGACCTACTTCTTTGGCTAGCTAGTTTAACATGGGGGCAAAAATGGTAGATGGAAAGTAAATCCTTAAAATAAGGTTCCTTATTGTCATTTATAATTTACATATAATAATTGTGCATCGTTGCGGAGCACCGTACGGTTTTCACGGCATGTGTAGACAATGTGCACTGATCAAATCAGAACAATGAACAATGAACCATCCCCAACACTTCTCATTATTTTTCAGTACACATTCAAAATTGCTCTGATGAATTTGAAATAAATTATTCACTGTGTCACATCTGACTCTTCTGAGAATGTAAATGAATGTCACTTGCTGTTTGCCACTAAATAGCTAGAGAATTTGGTCTATACTTTAAAGCAACGGCTAGTTAACTAATTACTAAGAGCTATTGGAGAGGAAGGTGCATGATACCTTCTAGAATGACTCACTGTATCTTTTCAGTCTTTATTTACATTTAACCACAGTACATCTGTAAAGCAAATGAAATGATTCTTCCCAGAGTGAAAGGAGCATGTATTAGTCAAGCTATAGATGTTACACTATGATTAGTTGACTTTTCATTTTTGTATCTATTAATTTCTTTCTGATTCTGTCCCTCCTACCCCAAATTACCCACCCCCTCCAATACTGTCTCTGCTATCTTCAGTTGCCCTCCTTGTTTTACCTTCCAATCTTTCACTTTCTGCCATCGAGGGCAGACATTCAGTATATTAAGAACTCACTGTGTCTTGAGGAACAGAAGTTCCCCCAGCCTGCCCTGAGTCCTCTCTGTGTTAGCTATTTTATTTTAGACTTTGTTCTCAGTATCTGGAATAAGTTGAAAATAAATTTTATAGAAATCAATATTATTGTATAAATGGGATTCCAAGACCATACCTGCATCTACAGAGAGGACTATCCCATCTATTCTATGGCAGACAGTGAGACTTAAACCGGAATTCTATGATTTTTAAATGGCCATCCTTGAAGAATATATATGTTCTGCTATTGTATGCTAGACTTAGTGTTCCATCATATATATATATATACACACATACACACACACACACACACACACACACTACACTACTTTGGGATTTTCAAATGATTTAGTCTTGATTCAAGTCTGAATTGGAATTTATATGTAGGTAGTTAATATTGTAGCAAAACAATAGGAAGCCTTTTATTTCTTCAGGTATTTCCTTACATATTTAACCTACAAAGATTCCATTGCACAGAAGAGAAGAAAACATAGTCTATGGGGTGGTGTTTGAAAGTAAACTGGGACCCAGCTGCTGTGATCTTAAGTGGCCTGCAAGTCTGGAAGCCGTGTGGCCGACCACAGGGTCAGATCTCACTGTTGGTTTGTAAACATAACACACCAGGTGTACATGGGTGCATAGGATCTTAAGAAACTGGATGGATGGGGAATTGGGGGTCATGGCAAGATGAGACCTGTTAAGAATGCTTCACACTTCTCTTTCTTCTTCTCTGTCCCCCAGCCCCTTTTGCTGTCTCTGTGTCAGTTGTGTGCACACTCACACACTATCATTATATAGAAACAAACCAAAAAATGTAAGCCATCTGAAGGAAATTTGTGTCCACATTTCACCAGCACTGTGGCTGTGGACAAGTGTCCCTGCCGTCTGTGCCCTAGTTACCCTGTCTGTCGGATGGGGCTACTTGGACTCTGAGCTTTGGGACTGATAGGATGGCTCTGTGGGAAGTGCATGTGCAGTGGCGAGCACAGACTTGTTCCAAGGAAGATGGAGATACAATCTGAGCTACCTAGGCAACTTTAAATTCTCCAGGAGCCACACTGAGAAAGTGAAGAAACAATTTTTTTTTTTTTTTTTTTGGAGAGGTTTTTGCTATAGGGCACGGGCGCTTGCCAGAAAGACAGAGACAAAGAGACAGAAAGTGAGAAATCACCCCCCAGGGGGGATGGCCACACCACAATCCCTTCTCCTCCATTCTCCTCTCAGGATCTTGGGCACGCACGCACACGCGCCAAGCATGAGTTTAAGCCGCCGGGTCCGGAACTTGAACCGTTGTTGACTGCATGGGAGTCCAGCACCATAGCCATTACGCTAACTGCTGGTCCCAGAAGAAACGAATTTTAATCATATGTAATGTAATAATGAGAAATCAATTTTAATACTATACTTTATTTACCCTAATATATCCAGAATGTTTTTATTTTGGACTGGCTGCAGTGGCATGGCAGATGGAGGCCACTGTGTGGAGCCCCGGGTGTGGAACTTGAACATGACTTGGGCTGAGGCTGTGGGGGAGGACTGCATTGTGACAAGATCCTGCTGGGGGTCTCTCTTTCAAAATAAATAAGTGAAATTTAAATGATTTTTTTGTATTTCAACATGTCATCAATACAAAATATTTATTTATTTATTTATTATGTTTTGCTCTAGGGTATGTGTGCTCACCAGAGAGATAGACATACACAGAAAGGGAAAGTGAGAACTCAGCCCTCTGGGGGGGGTAGCCATGCTGCTATCCTTTCTCCTCCATTCTCTTCCTGGGATTTTGGGCACGCACGCACACGTACCCACTGTGATTTTTCAAGCTGCTGGGTCTGAGACTCAAACGACCATGTGGGAGTCCAGTGCCTTCACTGTACATCACCTGCTGGCCCCAACACAAAGATTATTAATGTGACACCTTGCTTTGCTGATCTCTGGCTACCACATCTTGTGACTGATCCCCTTCATTCTGGGTCCAGTTCTGGCCAGGGTGAGCTTGCTGAGTTTTCCAGCTGATGCCAATGTACAGACTAAGAATCAAACCACTGACCTAAACAAATCCCTTTACTACATCCATCAAACCTATGATGCTGGGACCAGCAGTTAGCATAATGGCTATGTCGCTGGACTCCCATGTAGTTGACCGTGATTCGAGTCCCGGACCCGGTGGCTTAAACTCACGCCAGGCATGGGTGCATGCATGCCCAAGATCCTGAGAGGAGAATGGAGGAGAAGGGATTGAGGCATGGCCATCCCCTCTGGGGGGGTGGTGATTTCTCGCTTTCTGTCTCTCTGTCTCTCTCTGTCTTTCTGGCAAGCACCCGTGCCCTATAGCAAAAGCCTCTAAAAAAAAAAAAAAAAAAAAAGCCTATGATGCTGTTGACTAAACTGCTTAACAGTGCTATTTATAAAAATCAAATATAACTCTGGTAATGAAATGCATTGTGAAATATAAAATGCCACAGGAAGAGAAGGGCTTTGAATTATTAATAATTATGTTAAAATATCAAGGAAAAAAATGGGCATAATGGCATGCATGTCCTCAGTGGAATCTCTTCCTAGATATATGGAATGGAATGTCCTTCTGGAGACGTGCTAAGGACCTCCATGTCTTGTCTTTTGTCCCCTTTTTGAAAGGAGGTGCTCTTGGCTGAAACTGATGTTTTCTGCGGTAGCTCCGGGCCAGGCTGGCTGCTTTAATGGACAGAGCATGTTTTTAGTAATATTCATTGGGGGCAAGTGTCATCTCCATCTGCTTACTAGCATCCCCTGGGGCTCTGTGTCCTCATCTGTACCGGGATAAGAGCAGATAGGTAGCCAGGCTTTCATGAAGATTGATTTCAAACGATGGACATGAGGCACTTGGCTCAAGTATGACTGCCTCTCAGGCAGTCTGCAATTCCAGGTGACTCAGGAACAGACAGAAGTTAGCAGTGTAAGTCATTAGTAGCCCTGGAACAGTGACAAGAGCTAGTCAGATCACTCCCTGCCCACCCTCCACATTTATATTAGAACATTTTCCTTTCATTGCATATCTCAAATCCCAGGATCTAATCCATTTTCAAATTGACTGTTGCCTTCGTCCTAAGGGGAAGCATTGAGCTTAGCTTGCTAAATTGGTTATTCGGCTTTGCTTTAACTGCCTACACTCAGAAGGGAAAACACTGCAGCTGAAGTCCCCCCTCAGGAGGTCGGACACTTAGTTTCTGGTGCTGCTCTGAACAAAGCAGGCCCAGATCAGAGTGGAATCCAGGCTCAAGAAGTGCTCCCAATCTCCCTGGCTGATGGGAACTCTTCCTGTTGTTCTAAAACATAAATTAAGCAGTAACATGTTACAATATGGCATTTCAAAATTCTGTTGACTGAAGAAAAGAACGTCCCAAGTTCCATAAAACACACCCACAACATCACAGCCACCCTGTCACGGTGATCGCCTCGCCGGTTTACCACAGCTTCGGTTTCCTGTTTGGAAACTTCCTGAGAGCAATGCATTTGGCTTTGTGTTCCCAGAAAGACATTTGTGTCTCTCTTTATTTTCTGGGTGAAGAAATTTAGGCCTATAGAGAGTCGTTTGCCAAGTGGGATGTGAAATGTTTCATGTGGGTTTTCTTGTTTCATCCCAACCTTAACAAGTTAAGCATTAATAGCTATTTTCTAGGTATGAAAAGCAACTCAGAAAGGTAAGTCACCTTCCTCAGATTCCATGTCTAGGAAGCAGTGGAGATACCAGAACTTCAACAGACATGTCAGCAGGCATTTCCCAGGGAGCACTTCCTGCTTTGGCTGGTGTAAGTGGGAAGCTCCCCGCAGTCATCAACAATTTACTGTGGGTTCAAAAAGGCAAGGAGAGAGGCCTCAGACAGTGGACAAGTAGTGCCTAATGAGTGCCGTGGTCAATGATCATGAGTTTACACTGCTTTTTATTTTTTAAAATCAGGTAAAACATACAGTTCATTATTCAAAATCAATTTAAAAAACCCTCTATGGTATTCTACTGCCAAGTCAATTTCTAGTCTATTCTTAGTTGTATTCTTGCATATGCTGTTATATGTAAACATTTCTTGAAAATATTTACATTGATAGTATTGCTTTGTCAGGCTAATTAAAAGCTATTCTCTGCAAGGGTAGGTGCAGCGGCTGTTCAAGGGCAATTTAGCCGAGAGGTCATTTGTAACAGGCTGAACCAAATAAGCAAGTGACTGTGGCAGGTGATTCGAATTTCCTTCCTTCTCATCCTTGATTGAGTCCACCTCATTTGGTAACATTGCTGCAGGGGAGGAGGTGGGAGGACAAATTAGATAGCTGCCTCTAGAAACTCAGGCTCTTGTAGAAAAGAAAAATAAGCCAGTTAAGGTGGAATTACTAGTACATTGAGGTAAAAGGCTTATCAGGAAATACCAGCCTAATATAGGAGAGCATCTTATTTTCTTTGATGACCCAAAGGCATGGAAAGATGACTTGCTGAATCACCAATTTTGGAGAAGTTCCTGCGTTTGTAGAATCTAGTATTTTGGTCTAGGCTAATTTCCATAACGAGTGTCCTTGAAATCACAGTGAATTAACATAGTGAGCCTTCATTTCTTGCATGCAGCAAAGTCCAGTATGTGTGCAATAAAAGGCCTCTTTTCTAAGGTCCAGGGTCTCCACCCTTGCACCTGGTCACTGCCCAGCATGCCCTGGGGCCTTGGCTTTCTCCCCTGGATCCTTTGCCTCTGGTGACAAAGGAAGAGAGAGTGTGGGCCACGTGTCTCCCCTCATGGGGGCCCCCATTGCTCTTTCCTTGTTCCATTGGCAAATTCCGTCATTTGCTCTCTCCCAGCTACAAGGATGGGGACTGCCACCCCACAGTGTCCAGGCTAAGTGGGAGCTCTAATGGGGTAGGGCACCAGCAGTATCTCCCACACCTAGAGAATCTTTCTTTCCCTTCAGTGGAAGTCTACCAGTTCTGGAGCATATGCTACTACACAGTACTGGGTAGTTTGTAAGCATCATTTTATGGTGTGGGTGTTATCATCTCTAAATTGAAAAGAGGAATCTTAACCATAAGAAAGTTCATCTCTGTTAAAATTTGATGTTTGATGGACAGTGTTTATTTTCCCTTCATGTTAGACCTGAAATTTGAATACTGGAGCTGTCTTGTGTCATGCGCTGTGTGGCAGACAGGAGTCACTTTGCGGGCCCAGGTGTTTCCAGGGTGTGCTCTACCTGGTTTAGCCCACTCTGAGCATCGGTCTTGACTCATTCTAATCGTCAGGTAGAGGCCTTCCAGGACAGCTACTGTTCTTAATAGGAGGGATCTTTTCTTATGAATTCTATGAAGATGACCAAGGAAATGGATGAGAAAACTGAGCCCTCACTCTGTGAGGAGTACGACAAACACCTCCCTACCTAGTTACAGGCAGGGCCGGAAAGGAGCAGAGCAGCTTCCGGTGTCTGTCAGGGAGCTCTGGTGAGCTCTGAGCTAGACTCTTTCTGCATAGGTCTCACTTTCCTCCTAATCTTTGGGCCCATGAGGTTCTCCCCTCCTTTTTTTTTTTAAGGGAGTCTTTTCTTCTTCTTCTTCTTCTTCTTCTTCTTCTTCTTTTCTACAGGATGTCTGCACTCACCAGAGAGTCAGAGAGAGAGGAAGTAAGAAATCATCCCCCCAAGGGTGATGGCCATATTGTGGTCCCTTCATCATTCTCCTCTTGGGATTTAGGGCACACTTGTACATTCACCTGGCATGAGTTTCAAGGTGCTGGGTCCAGGACTTGAACTGTGGTCAGCCATGTGGGAGTCCAATGCCTTAATCACTATGCCGTCTGCTGGCTCCCACAATTATTTACATTCTTGTTTTTTTCTGATGAGTCTATAAATTTATTTATTTTGAAATTTATTCTAGAACAGGTCTATGTAGTATCATATAAGACAGAGACTTTTCATGATTCAGTTACACAGGTCAGAAGTCTGAAATATGCCTCACTGAACTAAAATCCAGGTGCTGACACAGTTCCGTTCGTTCTTGGAGGACCTGAGGGGGCATCTGCTCCTTACCTTTTCCAGCCTGGAAAAGCCGCCTTCATCCATGCTATATTGCCCCTTCCTCCATTTTCCAAGCCAGTGACGGCCAGTCCAGTCCTCCCCATGCCACATCACCTGACACTCAGTACTCTGCCTCCTTCTCCATATTGAAGGGCCTTTGCAATTACTTTGGGCCCACCTGGATAATCCAGAATAATCTTATTTTGAAGTTGGATGCTGAGTTATTTTAATTCCCTATTCTAACTCCCCCTAACATGGAATTCATGTATTCATAGGTCCCAGAGAGTAAGACATCTTTGGGAGGCTATTGTTCTATCTACTGCAGGCTCTACATTTGCCACACTGGGTATTGATGTTTTCTCGCCCCTGTGTCCTGTAATCTTGTGCTAGATCCCTTCTGCATTCTTCCTGAGAGTTTCCACGTGGGGAGGAAGACCCTTGTTAATCAGTTTCCCCAACTGCTGGGGTTGTGCAAAGCATGGACTATCTCAGGCCAATTGAGCATTGATTCAGCAGGGACAGAGTAGCCATATTTGCTAAGAAGTGTGGTGAGTGAAGTTGGTTATTTGAGGAACAGAAAGGTATCCAGCTGCCAGATCTCACAAAGATGTCAGATTTCCTTGAGCACATGCTTTCCAAGGAGTTGTAAGTGCAGGGCATGGTGTCTGACTTGGAAGCTTTCCTTGCTGATCAGTGACTGCAGAGGAGCCCTGACTCTATTCACTTGAGTAGATGAAGATCACCAAAGCAGGTCTGGGATGGGTTTTATCTGAGCACCAAGATCTGGGTGGATGAAATAAAGTGGGGCATCAAAGGATCATCTATTGACATCTTTATGAGTGGGCATGAAGAGTGATTTCTCTAAGTTACATAGAAGTGGAAGACTAGGAAATCTGGTCTGTGTATATACTTAAATATTATTCAATTGCCTGGGTCAGAAGCAAAAAGGATGCAAAGGAGTCCTTTTTTCCTTCTTCTTTCCTCTTTTCCTTCTTCTTAATATGAGTTACTCCATTGTTAGATGTAAGAAGCCTATTTTTATCCTCTGGGGCAAATGCACTAGATCATTAGAGAATTATCATTTCCTTTCTAGTTTTCTAATTCTATTTCCTCAAAATGTTGTTTGATGTGATAAAAATCATTTATTTTAAGCTGTAAATTAGCATATGGAATTAAAATGCTAACACATATATTCCTACACAACCTATTTCAACCCTATTAAAGTTAGGTTTGGACTATAAAATAAATATAAAGCTGTCACAATCATCTCAGGCTGCTATCACAATCTGTCAGTTGGGTGGCTTAAACAACAGTGATTTAAAAATTTTCACAGTCCTGATGGCTGAGAAGTCCAAGATCAAGGTGCTGTCAGATCTGATTCTGATCCAAAGTTGGCATTTGCAGATGGACAACTTCTTGTTTTCTCATATGGTGGAGAGAAGAGAGAGAAGAAAACTCCTTGGCATTTAGTCTTACAAGGGCACTAATCCCATCATGAAGACTCTTAATTGCTTCTCAAGGACGCTATGAAGGGACTTTAAGAAGTTCATGAAAAAATGAAATTAAAATGAGTTTACTTTCATACAAAAAGCTGGTTTTTTTTTTTTTTTTTTTTTTTGAGAGGTTTTTGCTATAGGGTGCGTGCGTTCGCCAGATAGACAGAGAGATAGAGAGACAGAAAGCGAGAAATCACCCCCCAGGGGGGGATGGCCATCCCACAATCCCTTCTCTTCCATTCTCCTCTCGGGATCTTGGGCACGCACGCACATGTGCCTGGCGTGAATTTAAGCCACCAGGTCCACGACTCGAACCGCAGTCGAATACATGGGAGTCCAGCGACATAGCCGTTATGCTGACTGCTGGTCCCCAAAAAGCTTTTCATTCCATGCATAAGTTTTCATAATGTACATTGTGATGAACTTCTGAAAAACTCTCATATCTCTCAGTGCCATCACATTGAGGGTTTGGTATTCACATATGAATTTTGGAGGGATGCAAGCATTTGTTCTGTAGCAAAAGGTATGATATTCCAATTTCAGAAAATAAGGAGAAAAACTTTATTAAAAGGAAAGGAGGTGATTATACATGTTTAAGTATGGATAAGCTCAGTGAAGTTTTTCCCAAACATTTTCTACTTTGTTCAATTTGATCCTTTTTTTTATTAGTTTTTTAATTTTAAGTTTATTTTACATTCATTCACTGTGTATCATTGCAGTATACAAATATGAGTTTTCCCATCTAGAATACACTGTACATTGGCTCAAAGATATTAACATATATATTATTGTCAACAAATAATTTTCCTTTTCTTGTTTCTTATATATTTTTCTTCTTCTTTTTATCCCCCCCCCCTTTGATTCCCTCCCTGTCAACCTCTGCCATTTCCCACCCTCTCCCCACAATGTCTCTGGTATCTACATATCTCTGGTTGCTTTTCATGCTTCCACCCCCCCCCCCCACACACACACATTTTATTGATTCACAGAATATCTTAATTAAATTAAATTAAATTAAATACTTTTGATAGTAAGTGCAGCTGATATAATCATATCCATGAACACATATCTGACTTTAGGTATAAAACTCAGTGAGCAGAATGAACATACTATAAAGTAGCACCTAGTTGAGGCTATATAGCTTACCCTTTTAAGAAATAAGAGGGGTTTTTTGGCCAAGAGGTTGGTCTTCTAGGGAAAAATTCAGAATTTCCAGCTCTTATCACATGCCAATGCCTCTCACTTCCTCGTGGACTGAATTTTCACTCATCGTTGGAGAGTCGCATTGAGAATAAGACTTAAATTTTACATTAATGTGCTTTCTCCACATTTCTAACCAAGTAAACTTTCCCACTTCTCTGATTTTCTTATGACTCTCCATATTTGTTCAGTTCAGAATTCATGGAAACTTTGTACAATAAGCTAAATTGTTGGTGTCCTCCCTCCGTTAATGAGTTTCTTGCCTCAAAATGTCATGTCAAAACTAGTGGCTGTTCATTTGCCTGTGTAGAGTGGTTAATAAAAACCACATCTGCTCCCTAATACGTAGGAAAGCAGGAAATAAAATAGGAGTCAATTCTATTATTGTTATCCTCCTCCTTAATTACTTCTCTTTGAATTAAAATTAAATGGTTCTCCTCTTATAAATGGTTCTTTAAAAAAAATCCTTATTAAGTTTCTAACTTACTGATCCTATAGTACAAGATTGGCTGGAGAGGGTGGCTAGGTTGGTCTTTTCAGCACTATCTCAGTGACGAAAAGGTGCAAAAGTTATTGAGAAACCATTTTGGTTCTTGAAAGTCCCCAGGCATAAGCCCACTTCTCCGGTGTGGCCACAAGGCCCTGGGCGGGGCTCCCGTCCTCTGTCTGCTCGGGCAGAGATGAGAAAACCCTCAGCGTCCCTTCAGCATCGAAGGAACTCAGTGGAGCAGAAAGCCAAGAAATGATGATGGAGATTCAGTCCAGACAAGAAATAAAGAAAACAGGCATAAAGCATGAACATGGTGAGAGCAAATTGCTCTGGGCTGCCAAAGCAAACAAGTCTTAACTCCTAACTTGCTTTCAATGTGAAATCTGTGTGGCAAGGAGCGTGATAGATGCTGTCTCAGGGAGAGTGAAGGCTTTGGGAAGACCAAGGGAATGTGGGTTCAGAAAGGGGAAGAATTATGCAATCAAGGAGGTGGCTATGGAAGTAGACAGTGGATTAAGAAATGAACTGTATTCTAGCCTATTAACTGTTTGTTGGGATGAATTATTGTCACAATTTCTCCTCCCCCAACCAACCCCAGGAAAGAGCAGCTATTACTTGTTTTAACCACAGGGGATACTTTTTTTTCCCCTGAGAGAAATAGAAAATTATGGGTACTTAATTTATAAGTAGAAACTACTTCAGGATATTTTAATGTGAGTAGGTATGTATATATTAGACAAATAGGTTTTATTTCAAGGCTCTGAGAAATGCTATCATAAAGAAACGATACCCCCTTTACATTTTCCAAAATTATTTAGCCATGGTACCCCTTTCCTTTCCTCTTGTCTCTTCTTTTTTACATAGACACTGGTTGGTGAAGCAAATTTAGAAGGTATGCTTGTCCTTTTCCCTCACTTGACATGTAAGAAAGTGAACCAAAAGAAAAGGTAATTGTCCAAGATTCTTCACTTTGGAATGACTAAGCAGAGATTAGAACCCCTGTGAGTCCCACCTGCTGTTAGCTGTCCTTTGGCCTTTAAGACTGATAAGGTCCTAGCCCCCACCAGGAAAACTCTGAATGTTACACAACACAGGCTCTTGCTTGTGTGGGTCCCCAAACAATGATTTTGTACTGAACCCAACGTTCATGCCTGTGTTAAGAGACCCAAGAAACCCTGGCAGTCTAACAAGTATTTGACCTCACAGAATTCCTCATTCTCATTTCTGAGCAATTCATATCGACCTTATGCTCCATCTAACTTTTAGCAGAGCTTGGTTATTGAAAACAAATCTGAGACTTACCCTTGCTTCATAGAAAAAAACAAAAACAAAAAACAAACTATTGTGACTTCAGTGCAAGTCCTACTCACTATCTCTTCCATAAAAATAAAGAGGAAATCTTTAAGGTTGTTAGGGTAGGAAAAGCAAGAGGATTTTATAAAAGTTACTTACAAGGGAAAACAGTGATTAGAATGGTGTAGGTACTTCTACAGCAACCACAGGGGCATATTCCATTAGTTGGAATGTTCCTAATTATGCTTCGCTCTTCAATATGCTCTAAAAAAATTTAAAAAAGAAATGTATTTGGCATTGTCAACTAAATGAATTATTTTAGGCAGAAAAGCTCTAGGGTTCATGTAATATCTTATTCTCATGCGTTAGGTGGATATAATTGAGAAAGAAACTTAGCAACTTCCAATTAAAGGAATATCGTTTCCCTTGTAGCTGCAAATAAAACCCAAGACAGCTATGTTACCAATGATATCTTGAGTTAATATGCTCAGGTTTTAGTTGAAATGTTCTAACCCTAATTTATGTCTAACCTGATTTTCTTCAATGCATCCAAAGCTCGAAATTCCCATTTGTGAAAAGGAACATAGGACAATATGGAAGACAAGAGGCATTTGTTACTTCTCTAGTGCTCTCCCACGAAGCCAGACTTCTTCAGTCTGAGGGTTGCAGTGAGCCACTTAAAGTGAGATTTCGCACATGAGGTCAAAGAGCTTCGTTTTCATAAATACCTCATGTATTTCTATCTTCGAAGTTTCTTAAAGGCTTCATTTTATCTTGTAGCAATGGCGGACTTCAAACGTGGCTGTTTTTGTAAAAATTCTTTATTTTTTAATCAAACAGAGGGTGACTTTAACAAGCTATTTTCACAGCTGAGCTCCCAGTGCTGGAGATTTATGGTGTGTTTCATATACTCTTCCTTTGCTCTCCACTTTTGACTTGTTTATTTTTCATGACACATCTGAATGCCTTCTTTAAGCAGGACCCTCATCTTGAGATCCAACTGTGGGGTTATTGGTACAAGGGCACATTTCAGGGACCTTTAGAGAGGGGGTTAAGAGACATGGTTCAGAAATTATTTTCTTTTCTGACCAAACGTATGCGTGATGTTTTTCCTCCTGTGGAGATATAAGCCAGACTTGAATTTCAGAAAGCTTTGAGTAGTTAGAACTGTGGTGCTTTTGATATTACCTGTCTGATCCTCTTTAGAAAGCCTCATGTCATTATATTCCAACTGAACACTTAGTGGGAAAGATAAAGAATCTTAAACCTTAAGTCAAGAACTACAGTGTAACCATGAGTCAGAGCTATTATCATAAAGCTGTCTTTGTTATGTCATTTGATAAACTTGCAGTGAACTTACTCCATAACATGGGACTCAGGTAGGTGAGCTAGAGAATCCCATGACATGGAATTCAGGTGGGAGAGATAGAGACAACTTTGTTGAGGCTATATTAACGGAAAATTGCTGAGTAGGGTGTCTTTCTTTTGAGTGAAGACTACGAATTATCTTCACTCCACTTAGCAGGAATATTGCCTCCAAACAAATTATTTAGACTAATGCTGACACTGTCCAAAAAGTGACATACCCCTTCACTCAGTAAAATTTATAAAGGAATAAATTAGGAAATGCTGGCATGGTGATTCTCTTCCCTAACTCAAATGAACTAGTTTTGTTTCAGAGTAAAATGAGTAAATGCATTAATGTTTCCTTAGAGGCAACCTTCCAAATGATTGTCTGCTTTAACTTGTGAGTATAATTCGATTACAAAATGACTTCTTCACATGTAGACAATTAGATAAATTTGCTTATAGATAAAGATAGACCTTGTAGACATTTGTCTACGTGTCACATATATAACTATCTCCTACATCATTTGACAAGCTTAATGATTTTCCCATAGGTTAGCAGTCACATGTGAGATAACATGATTCTAATTTATTTTCTCCCACATTGACCTGATATAAAGATGTCTTAATTCTTCTCAACCTCAGAACATGGAAATTAAATTGGATTGATCGAGTCCAGTAATTATCAGAAAAATCCAGTAATTATCCATTTAAGAGTGAGAAGTGACTTTATGGCTATAAATCAAAGACATTTTATGACTGTGTTCATGTTCCAGAAAAAGCATTTTTCTGTCTGTGGCCTTCAGTAAAGGACTGAAGAGTCTGTGTGAAATTGGGCAAATGTTGGGTGCAGTGTGATCAGGGTATGCCTTCAGCAATGTCCTGACAGATTCTAGTGTCTATAATGAGCATCTTTGTATGAATGGTTTCTGATATGAATAGAAATTTGCCTCTCAATGCAAGGGAATCCATTGGCATGTTAATTTTATGCAAGCCTCTCTTCACTTTCTAATTCACTCCTTTCAATAATGGAATTGTAATTGGATTTCTGAAGGAACATGCATGGAAAGCAATTTAAAAGTAACTTGTTAATCAAAAATTACTCAAAATTTGTGTCATAAAAAATGAGGCCATGTAGCCTTTGTCCCAAAATGCAAAATAGGCAATTTTGCCTAAGTACTATAATTTCAGAGAGGTTTACCTACCACAATATGTAAATCACAGTTATGCTTTAAATTCTACCTTTAGACAATAAGAAGTCTTACCCCTTTGTGGCAAGCATTTTTCTCTGTCTTTGACTTCAAGAAACAAAAAACAAAGAGAGAGGTAATGTATCAATCTTTACAACTTTAATCTTTCTAGGTGTTTCTCATTTTTGTGCCTCTAAGAAGAGAAACCAGAATCTGTCTCTGTTCCTATGGTTCAGGGATTAGGGAAGGACAAAAGTAATGTAGCATCACTGTCCTTTGAAGTGAGGAAGGGAAGCTCTGGACTGGTAGCTGTGTGGCTTTGTTTTGTCACTTACTGCTCTGACCATTATGACTTCATCTGTAGGATGGGGATCGTGACATCTAGTATGAGGATGTTGTGGGGATAATATGTATAATATGACAAGTACGCCACAGCACCTGGCTGGTAGCAACTGATGACCTGACTAAAATATTTAAAAAATCAATACTTAAAGAATTTTGAACAAAAAGTAATTTTATGCATGACTTCCCCCATAATACAAACACATAATAATAATAATATGAGTGAGAAAAAAAATAGCAGCTCACATTTACTGAGTGTTGACTCCATGTTGGGCACTTTGCTTATTAACATGAACAGGCACCATTTTATTCTATAGTCACAAGTATCTTTTTTTTTCTTTCTTTTTTTTTTTTTTTTTTGAGAGGCTTTTGCTATAAGGCGCATGCACTTGCCAGAAAGACAGAGACAGAAAGCGAGAAATCACCCCCCCAGGGGTGATGGCCACACCACAATCCCTTCTCCTCCATTCTCCTCTTGGGATTTTGGGCACACACGCACATGCACCTGGTGTGAGTTTAAGCCACTGGGTCCGGTCCTTGAACTGTGATTGACTACATAGGAGTCCAGTAATGTGGCCATTATGCCATCTGCTGGTACCCCTCCTTTTGCTTTTTTAAAGGTTTTTGCTATAGAGTGCATGTGCTCACTAGGGAGAGAAAAAGAAACAGTGAGAAGGAAAGTGAGAAATCACCCCCTTCCCCCAGGGTGGGGGTGATGGCCACGCTGCAATTCCTTGTCCTACATTCTCCTGTCAGGATTTTGGTCTCACAAACATATGCGCCCAGTGTGAATTTTAAGGCATCAAGTCCGGGACTTGAACTACGGTTAACCATGTGGGAGTGCAGTGCCTTAATCACTGCACCATCTGCTGGCCCAGTCAGAAAGATCTTATGGAGTAGGTGCCATGAAATATCTCCAAATGGTTGGGAAGACAAGTGGTTCCTGCCAGCCGGTAGTGAGTGCCAGAAGGTGGTAAGATGCAAAGATGACAAGACTTCATGACTGGCAGTGCTTGACTTTCTCAAGTGTGGTAATTAAACAAAAGATAAGCCCAAGATTTTACTTCTAGAAAAGAGCTCATATTTACTAAATTTCATATGTTTTACTTAGTCTAATGCTTATGTCAACTTTTCAAAAAGTAGTCTAATGCTTATGTCAACCTTTTAAAAGTAACATTACTTTCTGAAAGTACAGAAAGTACAGAAGCAGTAGCCGAAGCTGAGAGAAGATGAATGCTTGGCCTATGGACACACAGCTACTAACCGATGAACACTGGCCTGTACCTTGGGCCCTCTGATGTAAACCCAGCCTGGGTGACTGGGACAATGATGGTACTGCTCATAGAAACGGGGAAACGAGGATCATGAACTTGGATTTCAAGTGCAATTCTGTTAAAGCTGGTTGTCATGGCAGATGTGGGGAGCTATTACAGTGGGATTGGTTGGACACAGTTGAGTCAGTGGTGGGAGATGTGGATTTAGGGCTATGCCCATTCCAGTGTTATAATGGTTGAAGATGTAACTGTGAATCACTGCAAAATTTGAGTGTGTTCCAGAGAGCCTTTGTTGAGAGTGCTGTCTTGTGTGTTAGATGTTAAGATCTAGCAGCATCCCTGGCCTCTACATACCAGATACCAATAGCATCCTCCTTCCATAGTGTCATGATGAAGCAAATAAACAAAACAAAATGTCTCCAGACATTGCCAAATGGTCCCTGATGGAGGCAGGCAAAATTATCCCTGGTTTAAATCCACTGATGTGTGAGTGTGTGTGTGTGTGTGTGTGTGTGTGTGTGTGTGTGTGTGTGTATTGGGTCATTGGGAAAATCATGATGCATTTTTCCATAGAAAAATACGTCATGAATTTCCCAACAAAGTAATACATACATAAACACATTAATTATTGAGTATGGGATTGGCTAAATTGTATTGATAGTCATGAACCCCCAATTCTCCATCCATCCTTATATCCTTGTCCTCTTCAATACAACTTTACAGTTTTTCTCACTGAAGAGGCGGAGTTGATTATTCTACCCCATAAATAAGGGCTCCCTATGTAACTTGCCTTGACTCACTGTAATGAGGTGTATTGATAACTGCAAGTTCAGCTTCTGGATGAGAGGTCTCACAGAGGTCCACTTTCCCTCTTACATTATCGCCATCGCCACAAGAAGGAACTACCATCTAGTCCCCAGGAGGAGAAACAAAGGCTAGATTTGCACCGGCAAAGGTGCCCTGCTCAAACCTAGCCTACAGCAGAGCCTTCAACCAGCACACAGATGCGTGGACAAGCCCAACTGAGAGCTGTAGACTCCCGGCAAAACTATGTAGATAGAGAAGAAATCAGTGTTTCTTGTTGCAGATCACTGGTACTTCTGGCATATTTGTTACATAGGAAAAAATGAGCTGATAGAAGGGGGACAGGAAAAGAAAGACCAGAGAAGGAGGGGAAACAAGATTTAGAAAGCAGAATCAGGGCCAGCGAGTGGCACGGAGGTTCAGAAGGCTGGATCCCACGTGTCCACCTACATGGGTTGAGTCCCAGACTCAGTGGCTTGAAAAACACAGTGGGCACGTGAGCGTGCATGCCTACAATCCCAAGAGGAGAATGGAGGAAAAAGGAGTGTGGCATAGCCATCCCCTGGGGAGTATTTCTCACTTTCCTTATTTTTCTCTTTCTCTCTCTGCCTCTCTCCTGCAAGTGCATGTACCTTGCAGCAGACAAAGAAAAAGAAAAATAGAAAGGCTAACCAAGGGATGACTGAACACAAGGACTATGAGAAGGAAACTTATCATGAGATAATGAGAACAGGACCTTCCGTCTCTTACGTGAGCCTTATTTTTAACCTCGGAGCTCAGTGGAGTTGAGAGCTGGGGTTGGAGCAGAAGTTAGGTTACAAGTGAGTGATCAGATCATGAAAAAGTGTAAACAGAATTTGTAGACATCTCTTACCCAGAATTTGGTAAGGAAAGGAAGGACTGAGAGATAGACAATGAACATGTTACTAAATGAAATGGTGTTACATTGTATTCAGCCCTTCCTTCCTTCTTTCTCTTCATGAAAAAGGGCAAGTTAGTGAGTCTAAGAGATGAGATTTTCTGAGCATCTCCAAGAGCCCCGTGGGGACCTATGTTCGCTCCAGGCCCATGAGCCGAACGTGCCTGTGACTTCAGGAGTTCCCAGCAAGAGGAAAGCTGAAGTGGTGCTCAAGTGACAGGGCTGTCAGGTCTTCCCTGGTGGAAAGTCCAGGGATAAACTGGACACAGTTCTTTCTGTGGACCCTGGGAGAGTGTGCCTGCCCTCAGAAATGAGAGAGAAAAGGCACGCGGGAGTCCTCCCAGAGGTCCGGGTGAGTGAGTGTGACTCTCTTCCCTTCACTACTTTCTGCCCCTCTCTGTTTTCGCTTCGTCCTCTCTTTGGGAGTGTGAAAACCAAGGTGGAGGGGTGGTGGAGTTGCCTGAAACCTCTCTCATCTTTGCCTTCCGCTTGTTTCACATGAACACTCTCCATACTGGGCGGACTTCCCCAGGCTGGCCTGAACACTTGCTAAAGTCACACTTTGTGTCTTTTCATCTTGTACCCTCAGCTGTCCATGGAGAACCTCGGGTGACTGGGAACTAAATAAATGCTCCATTTTGGAGCTGAACTGAAATATTGGTTTAAGGATTATAAACTCATACTTGAAAGGAGTGGGAAAACACTTTGCTGATAAACTCGGTAGTTCTGTCTGCAAACGAAGTAGACATTTGTAAGGACAAGAGATTAGCACAATATGGAACAAGTGGCATTAACTTTAAGAGGCTGGAGGTACCCTGGGGTTTCAAGGCTACACAGGATTTAACAGTGTGCAGTGGGGTACTATGTGTGCTTCTTTGTACCAGGAGCCTCATGTTCATGAAAGACAGAGATGTCTACAGGGTAAGGATAATTCCTGGGTAGCAGAAGCAGACACTTGAAACTCAGATGCCAGTGAGAACTCAGAGTGGATTCCCAAGGGTTACCATTGCCATTCACTATGAGTATCGAGGTTGATGTTTAGGTCGTTTGATTAAGATGGTGGTCTGACAGTGCCAGCAGGTGGCATAGAGGTTGAGACAACTGGATCCCACGTGGCCTGCTGCACAGTTCAAGTACTGAACCCAGTGGCTTGAAAAACATGCCGGGCATATGTGTGTTTGTGCCCAAAATTCCAAGAGGAGAGTGGAGGAGGAGAGATTACTGTGTGGTCATGCCTCCTGGGGGGTGATTTCTCACCTCCCCACCCCTATATCTCTGTAGCAAACACACACGTCCTATGACAAAACTTAAACTTAATAAAATAAAAGATTGTTTAACAAATTTGGGGGGCTGTTTTAGCCCCCCACCCAAGCTGCTGTAATAAAATACCTTAGGTTAGGTAGATTATGAACAACAGAATTTCATCTCTGACAGTTCTGCTGGTTTATAGTCGAAGATCAAGATGCTAGTGAGGGTCTACTTCCCAGACTGCTTTTTTTGCTTTAAATTCACATGGCAGAAGGGGTGAACAGTTCTTTCAGGGTCTCTTTCAGAAGGGCATTAAATCCTGAGTGTGAGATCCTCACCCTTATGACCTAATTTCTTTCCAAAGATCCCGCCACCATTAATACCATCATGTCAAATGTTAAGATTTCAACATATGAAATTTGGGGGTGGACACAAGCATTCAGGGCCATGGCAGGAAGTTGGATGCTATTTCCCAGAAATGCGATAACTCATCAGCTTTTTACCCAGAAAGTTTTTGTGATTCTTACTTTGAATAGAATTTCTTTTACTTATTGTCTACCTAAACAGCTTGCTATTTTTAAAGATAGTTGGATGCCCTTTTTCCTAGTGATCACTTATATGAATATTAATATATATATGTTTAGAAAATAATTGAATTCTTATTTACTAGAATCACAGAATATATATTGTAAATTTATATTATAAATTCTAATGAGTGGTAGTGTCATGTTAATTGTGTCTAAATGACACTGTTTTTGGATTAAAGGATATATATTGTATGTAATTACAAATATTCAGTATAGCAGACAAATATCTTTTTGGACTTAAGATCACTCAGGACAAACTATAGTAGGTAACAGAGAGAATGTGTAAAAGATACAGGTGAAGGCCCACCAATCAGTTATCAAAGAGTTCTTTTTTTAAGATTTTTTTTTTCTTTTTTGCCATAGGGTATGTACATTCATGGGAGAGACAATGAGAGGGAAAGTGAAAAGTCACTTCCCCCCCAAGGGGGGATGAACACACCATAGTCCCTTCTTCTCCATTCTTCTCCTGGGATTTTGGGCACACACACACACACACACACACACACACACGTGCCTGGCCACGTTTCAAGTTTCAAGCCAGTGGATCTGGGGACTCGAACCACAATCAACCATGTGGGAGTCCAACACCTTAACCACTATGCTACCTGGTGGTACCAGTTATCAATGATTTCAAATGTAGCATGCAATAGAGGAGCTGAAAAAGAAAGATTAACACTAGTGGATGTTCCCAGCAATCTGCTTTACTCCCATCACTACCAAACTTCCTTAAAAGGATAAAGCATTTTGGCAGCTACACACCGCCTGACACAGTACATGCTCAATGAATATTTATATGAATGAATCATGGGATGAATGAATGAATGATGACTCATCAACCAACTTTTCTCTCTTTCTTTTGGCCTTGTTTCCATTTCAACCCTAGTTTACTGACACACAGAATCCAGGCATCAACTAGGGCTAATTGCAGAACACCAAAAGCGTTAAGTATTTTAAGTAGAAAGGGCTCTAACACAGTGAATTAAGTATTTACAAATTACTCGACAGCCTGGGGGAGTAGAACTCAAAATTGCTTGTACTACGAAGTTCAAGAACAACCCTCATCTGAGGATCAGGATGCTGCAAGCGATAAGCGACAAGCCACTGACATTACAACTGTCCCAGGACGCCTGCCTGCCTCCCATTGCCTGGCAGGAAGATACAGCCAAAGCAGCAGCCAGGTGACCTTCACCTCCCTCCACAGGTCATGAGAGGGTAGACAGTGACAGACCTAAATCCCTCAGCACCTGGCTTAGTGCCCTGTGCATATTCGAGTATTCAACAAAAGGTGATTAAAATGAATTTAATTAAATTAACTTGTTATTCCACAGGCTCTAGTTTGTATTGCTAGAACTAGTTTATTATAGATCCTGTTCCTTTCTTTCTTTCTTTTCTTTTTTTTTTTTTTTTTTTTTTTGGTACAGGGCGCGTGCGCTTGCCAGAAATACAGAGACAGAGAGATAGAAAGAGAGAAATTACCCCCCAGGGGGGATGGCCACACCACAGTCACTTCTCCTCCATTCTCCTCTTGGGATCTTGGGCACGCACGCACACGTGCCCAGCGTGAGTTTAAGCCACCGGGTCTGGGACTCGAACTGTGGTTGACTACATGGGAGTTCAGCGACATAGCCATTACACTAACTGCTGGTCCCGTTCCTTTATTTCTAAGTTGATTTACTTATTTGAGATGCTGTTCTCCATGGAGGACAAGTTGTTCGGAATCATTGTCTTTATTTGAGGGAGACTGGAATGAGGGGGAGATTGGAATGAGGGGTTCTGGACTGAGTTTGAGCTTTTTCTGGTAATTACAGCTGAGATCAGATTTAACTGGGATGAATTAAATAATAACCTTTGACCAGGAAATAGCAGCAGGAACTGCTTACGTATGTTACGTATTAGGGGTGTAAAATTGTCTCAACCAAACGGGCCTTTCACTTCCTGAAAGAACTGCAGGCCACAGTCATCTCAGTTTCCGTCTCTTTCTTTCTCATTTCTTTCCCTCCTTTCTTCCTCCTCCCCCACTCGTCCACTGTGGAGGACTTTACTGCAGTCCACACAGAAATATACCTTTCAGTCGCTGATAACTGATATTTTCCAGCTGGCAAAATAGAAATCACCCCCGTCATCTCGAATCTGTGTGGCTTTTCTTTGGAAATGGAAATTCCTTTCCTAGGCATATTACTGAGAACTCGCTCTTTAGTACTCAAGTATTAAATATTTCATATATGGTAATTAATTATGTATTCCATATATGTTTAGCATCAGTGCTGTTAATTAATATGCCTCCAAGCATTTTACAGATTTCATAAAATAAAATCCGCAGGAAGCATTCCCTAATGAAAAGTGTTGGGAAAGCCTTTATGTTTTTACTGAATTAGTCTGACAATAGAATTGCTCTCTGGAGAGAGCTACCAGTGTCAGGATCAAGGTGACTCCAATGGCTCCATTATTTCTTTTCCTTTTTTTTTTTTCTTTTTAGGTTTTTGTTATAGGATGTGTGCGTTTGCCAGAGAGAGACAGGGAAAGTGAGAAGTCATCCCATGGGGGAGTGGGGTGGGGATGGCCAAGCTACATCTATTCTTCTCAGGATTTTTGGCATGCATGCATGTGATTTTCAGGCTGTTGGGTCTAGGGCTTGAACTGTGGTTGCCTGTGTGGGAATTCAGTGCCCTAACTACTACACCATCTGCTGACCCCACTTTTTCCTTCTAAATGAGACGAGTCTATTCAAGGTTGAGACAACTAAAGTGTTAGGACTGATTAAAACCTGTGGTGTGGTGGTTAAGGCACTGGACTCCCACATGGCTGACCACAGTTCAAGTCCTGGGCCTGTCAGTTTGCTTTCTTACTTTCTCTCTCTCATGTTCTGTCTCTCTATGGTCAAATTAAAAAAAAAAAAAAAAAATAGAAGAAGAAAGAATAAAGAAATAAAGGGATAATTCTTTTTTTTTTTTTTTTTTTTTAGATTTTTTTTTTGCTATAGGGTACATGCCCTTGCCAGAAAGACAGAGAGAGACAGAGAGACAGAAAGCAAGAAATCCCCCCCCTCCCCAGGGGTGATGGCCACGCTGCAATCTCTTCTCCATTCTCCTCCTGGGATCTTGGGCACACACGCACATGTGCCCAGTGTGAGTTTAAGCCATCGGGTCCAGGACTCGAACCACGGTTGACTACATGGGAGTCCAGAGACACAGCCATTATGCTAACTGCTGGTCCCTAAAGGAATAATTCTAAAAGAAAAGAAAAAAAAGAGTAAGGTTTAAATGGAAGACTAAATAGAACTCTGAAGTTACAGGACATACCAAAATACATTTAACCAGTGCCTTTCTTTCCTTCTTTCTTTCTTTTTCTTTCTTTCCTTCTTTTTTTTAAAAGAGTTTTTTGCTATAGGACATGTGTACTCTCCAGAGAGACAGAAAGTGAGAAATCACCCCCCAGAGGCCTCGCCTCCATTCTCCTCTTGAGATTTTGGGCGCACATGCACATGTGCCTGGCATGAGTTTTAAGCCACTGGGTCCAGGACTATAACCGCAGTCGACTATGTGGGAGTCCAGCGATGTAATCATTACGCTTTCCACTGGTCCCACCGATGCCTTTTAAAGCAGGCATAATCCAGTGCTTTCTGGCATCATTAAATACACAGATCTTCACTGGTGTCAGTCAAGGAATAGCCGCAAGCAAGCAGCAAGTGAAAGTTATCGATGACCAACTTCCCTGATAAATAAATGAAATAAAAAAGAATGAACAGGGACAGGAACCAGCAGTTAGCGTAATGGCTATATCGCTGGACTCCCATGTAGTTGACTGTGCTTCACGTCCCGGACCCGGTGGCTTAAAACTCACGCCGGGCGCGTGTTCGTGCGTGCCCAAGATCCCGAGAGGAGAATGGAGGAGAAGGGATTGTGGCGTGACCATCCCCCCTGGGGGGTGATTTCTCGCTTTCTGTCTCTATGTCTCTCTCTCTCTCTGTCTGGCAAGCGCATGCGCCCTATAGCGAAAAACCTCTCAAAAAAAAAAAAAAAAGAAAAAAAGAATGAACAGGGACTGGCAGGTGACGTGGTGGTTTGGGTGCTGCACACTCCCACACAGCTGACGGCAGTTCAAGTCCTGGATCTGGTGGCTTTCTCTCTCTCTCTCTCCTCTCTCTTTCTCCCTCTCCATCTCTCTCTGGTAAAATTAAAATAAGTGAATTAATAAATAAAATTAAATAATTCTTTTAAAAAAAGAACAACTGTGAGAGTTCTCTCTTTTACTCCTTCATCTTACTTTTAAATGTTTCATAATATGAAAATAAGGCTCTTTCTTTTGCCAATTTGAAGATAGAATTGAGATATTAAGTTTTCTTTTTTTTTGGAGAGATTTTTGCTATAGGGCGCGTGTGCTCGCCAGACAGACAGAGAGAGACATAGAGACAGAAAGCAAGAAATCACCCCCCAGTGGGGATGACCACGCCACAATCCCTTCTCCTCCATTCTCCTCTCGGGATCTTGGGCACGCACGCACACGTGCCCGGCGTGAGTTTTAAGCCACCGGGTCTGGGACACGAACCGTGGTCGACTACGTGGGAGTCCAGTGACATAGCCATTACGCTAACTGCTGGTTCCTGAGATATCAAGTTTTCAAAAGCAAAGTTTAAGAATTTCTTGAGGAAATTAAGGAATTCACCATCAACAGCAATAATTAGCTAGCAAAAGTTGTTTTATTCCATGACTCTGACAGCATAAGCTATTGTGTAGCTTGTAAGTATAAAGAGGGACCCTAGACAAAGATCAATTCCTATAAATCTCAGATTTATTTCCGGGAGGAAATGAGCTGGCTTTTTGTAATTATTTAGTAGAGTGGAAGCAGAGCTCCCATGTATTTTTGTTCATCTGTTTTTCTTAAACATTTGTACTTTATGATAGTTGAACATGAGTGGAAGTAAGGACTTGGTGTGAATTTGTAAACCACAGTCCAGTTCATGTGGCTACTCATTCCATGTCTTTAGTGTCCCTTTCAGCTCATGGTTCCAGGTAGATTTTTTTCTCTAATGGCGGGAAGTTGAGAACAAGGGGATATGCCTTCTGGGGTGCTGTTCCTGGAGGAGGATGTGCTCTACCACATCCATGTTTCACTGTGAGTACGCCATTGTTGGCTGGCTTCTGTTCTTCTTAAACGATTTTATCGAGGTATAAAAGGCCTGTCATCCCCTTACTATGGAGTTTCCTTGTGTCGAAGGCATTTGCTTCCTTCATCCTCAAATATTTAGGGCCTGTCATATAGTAGTTGCTCCAAAGTTTTTTTTTTTTTTTTTTTTTTTTTTTTTTTTTTTTTTTTTTTTTAAGATGAAGACATGGGACCAGCTCATGACACAGAGGTGAGCATTGCTCAGAGGTGGCCGGATCCCGTGCGGTGACTACTGGTTGACACCCCACCCCAGTCAGCCTGAAAAATGCCAGGCATACATGCAAGTGCCCAGGATCCCATGGCTGGAGGACTGGAGGTGGGGAGATCATTGCTGACCAGACCCTGCAGGAGGTGCTCCTCGCTCTCTCTTTCTCTCTCTCGTGCATGTGTATACTCCATTATGAATAATGGGGAAAAATCTAAAAGAAGACACATACAAGAGCAAAAACAAACCAAAAAAACTCTTGGCTTACCTTCCTTAGGTGTGTGTTCTCTCATAGGAATGCACTTGTTCCATGAAGAGAGTTTATGCTCTTCAGTAGCGTGTTTAGAAACTCCTGGAACTACTCTCGAGAAGCCGTCAGTGAGAGGAGCTGTCTCCCGGGGTTAGATCCCACTCTCGCTATTCATGTAGACCTGTCAGAGGCTTCTATTCCAGGGTTTCCACATGGGTGAGGCAGACTCATAGTCCCCGATTCCAGCTCTCTTTTCTGGAGCAGACCTTGGTTTTTGATCAGTGCTTCCAGTGGTCTCTCATGAAATGATACGGAGCAGATGGCTTCAAGGTCAGGAAGAAGGTTCAAAGCCCTCTCCTTCCTTTTGTCTCTGATACCCTGGCAGTTTTCTTAATGGCTCTGAGCCTGCTTTCTGTGGTTGCACAGCTACTGTTATGGTACTTTTTTTGGGGGGAGAGGTTTTTGCTATAGGGTGCATGTGCTCACCAGAAATAAAGAGAGAGACAGCGAGAAATCACCGCCCCAGGCAGGATGGCCATGCCACAATCCCTTCTCTTCCATTTTCCTCTCGGGATCTTGGGCATGCTCACACATGCACCTGGTGTGAGTTTAAGTCACTGGGTCCGGGACTCGAACCATGGTCGACTACTTAGTGGGAGTCCAGCAACATAGCCATTATGCCAACTGCTGGTTTCTGTTACGATACTTTTAATGTTCAAAAAGGATTTAAAAACTTGGCTTTGAATCTATCTCTATTGAAGGCCATGACAGCTCAAGGATCAAAATGTAAGGTCGGAATCCTTCTGCATTCACTTTCTTTAGTCTTTGCTTACTGAGAACATACTAATGGGACATATGTGTGTGTGTGGGGGGCATTTGTGTTGATATATGTGGTATGTTTTGCACATGTGTGGGGTTGGTGTGGATGGAGGTGCAGGTATGTGTGTTGTGATCAATCTGTGTGGGTATGGGTGTGATGTATAGCTGAGTAGTGGTGCAGGTTGTGTGTGTGTGTGTGTAAGGAGAAAGTGAGACTTGAGAGACTGTAGATTTGGTGACTCTCTTTGAAGTGCTTCTGCTGTGTCTGACATATGTACTGTTGAGTGTGGAAACCCTAAGTGTCCAGCCTGTTGGATGTAGTGGACAAGTGCATATGACCTGAACCGGGATCAGAAAGCAGAACACTTTGACCTTAGCAGACCCATCCCATGCCCACTTCTCTTTGCTGCCCATCCCTGACCCCTGAGGGTAGCTGCTGTCCTGATTTCTAATAGAAGAGATTGCTGTTGCCTGTTTTTGAGCTATGAATAAATGGAATCCCTCAGCAGATACTCTGATATGCTTTTCTATCTGTTTATTTATTTTTTTATGGAATGTTGTGTCCTTAGTGACTCTTAAAAATAAGCCAAGTTCCACTGCATCTGATTTGAAGAATGCACACACTCACAACCCCAGAATTTAGTTTTATTATCATGGTTAATATCAGCTGTGATAACTATTATCATGATCTTCAACTCCTCCCAGAGGGAGAAAAGCCCTAATGTAATTTGATAAACAATTATCCAGTGAATATGATCAGTGTTGAGCACAATGTGTGTACCTCACCCTGTGAAACCTTAAGAGTAGCAGCTGTCTCCATTACTCAGTCTGGTGTTATTTCTAATTATTTGAAACGCTAAAACATAGTGTTCATTCTGATGACAGTTAGTGGTTGGAAAATTCAAGGTAGTCATTGCCTTCTCAGTATGTTGTGTGTGTGTTTGTGCACATGTGTATGTGTGTGATAGAATGGATAATATGTGTAAGCAGATGTATGTTCTGCAAATTTAAAGCATGCTAGTTTGTTTTTTTAATGATTATTTAGTTAATTTCATTTATTTTTATTATCATGATCATTATTATTATTTAATTTACTCTAGGGCATGTGCGCTCACCAGAAAGTAAGAGAGAAGGAAAGTGAGAAAGCAAACCACCAGGTCTGGGACTCGAACCATGGTCGGTCATGTGGGAGTCCAGTGCACTACCTGCTGCATGCTACTTTGAAAGATTCATATTGCTGCTTATAAAAGTAAGCTTTTACTGTAATATTTATACAAATATTATGTACAAATTACTATCTCTATCCTACCACTCACACCAGGATACTTAAACGCCATCTTTAGTTTGTGTATCTTTTTCTAGTTGTTACCAAGCCTTCTGCCTCATTCCCAGTAAGCCCTTAGTTAAGTATTCACACAGGTAAAATGAAAGAGGTATCTGATTTTCTGCTGCTTTAGTCATGATGTCACTTAAGTTCTTTGTTTTACTTTTACAAAACCTTTAAAAAAAAGTAATAGAAATTTAATAGACAATGCAAATAAGAAGTCATCCACCACTAATAATATTTTGAAAATGAATATACATTGCTTTTTCCATGTTTGCTTTGCTTTTAATATAATTTAAATATAATTAAGTAGTCTAAGCAGGATATGTTTGTAGGGTCTACAGAATATTGTCTCTTAAGGAAATTCTTAGTTTTAATGCTGTTTCTCCTGAATATAATTATATGTTTTTGAAATAAGATAGTTTTCCCCTAAATAGATTTTTCAGAAGCTATAATCAGTTCTCTTTTGGATGCCTCCTTATGTTCCTAGTAATATCAAGTCTGTCCAGTTTAGAATACCATATGAATTAGTATAATTTGGTATCATACAGACCAGCTGAAAGTGAATTGAATTTTGTGGTCTGATGAACCATGTATTTAATTGACTAACCGAAGGACAAAGGGACATGCTTGACTTGTGAAATTGGCTTTCCCATTTAGGTCATGTTTTTTGTGTTATCAGTTCTCTCTCTCTCTCTCTCTCTCTCTCTCTCTCACTCTCTCTCACACACACACACACACACACACACACAGATACATTGAGTATACATATATCACACATATATGACATGTTTCTTCAAGAGTATCTTTTAACTACCATTTCTACTGATGTTTCTACAGTAGCTAATCAAATAATCCTAACGTTTCTACAATGTTTCAGATCCCCAATGCCACATAGGTTGGCCTGTATGCTGTCTTTTTGTTCAGTTCAACCTGATGCACCTTATTCAATGCTTCTTGAGTATAAGACATGTGAATGGTGGTTAAGGATGCAAAGATGCATGAGGTGGCTTTTCTGACTTTAAAGACGTGCATTCATGGGGGGTCAGAAGAATCTAGAATCAATCCATAAGATCTTTCATAGATTCCCTGGAGTTAACAAGGAAATCACATCAAATTATATGATTGTATTCCCTCATCAGCAGGAAGAAAATGCTTGCTCTTTGTTTTAATGTTTTTTTTTTTTGTTTTTTTGTTTTTTTTTGTACAGAGTATGTAGTATGAGGATGAGGAAGATGTACATGCAATAGGTTTATTATGTCTTTTAAAAGCTGTCTCATTAAAACAGTTTTCAATAAAATAGTTGCAATTATAGTTTATTTATCAAAAAAATCATGGTACATCATCTTATTTAATGATCTTAGGAAGCATTGTCTGAAGTTCTTTAAAGGGAGAGATGTTTTGAATCCAGACATGATAAAGAGAAAGAAAAAGAAAAGAAGAAAACATCTTTTTAGAAAGAGATGACTTGATTTCTTACTGTCATGAACTGTCTCCTTTGAACTACTAAGGAAAATAAAGCAATATTTTTCTTGGGCCATATCCTAACAGAGAAATGAACTCCTTGCTTGCTGTGAATTATGTAGCTTTAACGCACTGGAGCGACCGTGTACTTTTCTCAAGTGACCTGGAGTTAATGCTCTACATTTCATCTCTCCTGTGATGCTGACTTGGAGTTTGCTGTGCAGACCCTGCTTGCCCTTTTACTAGAGAGGTTGGCCATCTTGGCTCTGGAGTTGGTGAACTCTTTTTTTTTAATGGTTATAAAATAAGTGTTGTGGTGCTATAAAACTGGCTGCCTTAGCATTGCTTCAGACTCTGTCTCCTCACTTGTTATTAATCAGGAACATAATTATATTTGGAGGAAGGAAAAGAGGATTTATCAAGGCGTGTCAAGATGAGACAGTCCCTAGTCATATGCTGCAAACCTACCAGCTGAGGCAAATCATTATTGCTCGCTCAATCATGTGGGTTAACCTGGAGGCAAAATGGAGAACTGTCAACACCATTACCAGTTAGATAGGAAGATCCCCTCACCCCCACTCATTGGCATTTGGAACAATAAAGATGCTCGATGCAGATATGCCAGGATAATATTTCTACTACATGTGCAGCTGTGGTCATGGGGACATTGAACAAATAAGAATAATTATAAATAGTCAGTAGGACGCAGGTGGTCAATAACAGAAAACAAGTATTCTTTGACTTCGAGTCTAACCTTGTCTCCTCTTTATTCCTGAGATAGCCAGTGGCCTGACCAGGGAAGCCAGAGATCCCTGGTTATACGCAGTTCTGGTTTAGAGCTTGCTTCAAGCAACCACAGTAATAAACACTGGGTCTATGTCAGCCAACAGAATGTAAATATTTGAAGGGTCCGATTGGCAGTGAGCTGTTTCAAGGGCCTCCTGTTTATAATCATTTACTGAAGTAAATGTTTCCTATTATACAGACAGCATGGGGTAGGTTACTGAACTTCACTGCTTGGTTAAAGTAATGTGAAAAATATAAAAATCTGGCAGCCGTGAACACTTTGGCTACTTTTTCAATATTCAGTCAACCCTTCATGTCTTTCTGCCGTGAAGGTCACCCCGTGACAGGCCTTGTGGTGCTGGCTTTTTTGAGCTAATGCACATGGCATAAGGTGTTGTAATCTGAGTTGCCTTTTACTGCTTGCTTGAGTTTACAGGCAGTGATTGCACTTGGAATAAACATATTAACTCTACACAGGTCACCCTGGAGTCCCAAGAGCTACCCTGAGTCAACTGCATTCTCTTGGAATCAAGAGAGTTTTTCAGAACAGAATTATTTCTTTTTTCTTGGAGAGGTTTTTGCTATAGGGTGCATGTGCTCACCAGAAAGAGACAGAGACAGAAAGCGAAAAATCACTCCCCCGCCCCGGCCCGGGGGGAGATGGCCACACCACAATCCCTTTTCCTCCACTCTCCTCTTGGGATCTTGTGCACTCACTCACACATGCCTGGTGGTGTGAGTGAGTGCCACTGGGTCTGGAACTCGAACCGCGGTCGACTACATGGGAGTCCAGTGACATAGCAATTGTGCCAGCTGCTGGTCTTGTGAACAGAATTATTTCTGACAACCACTAAAGGATGGTAAGATATCCACATGTTTTGACTGAAGAGATAGTTCAGAATCGTATACTTATTTGTTGTCACCATGCTTTCTCACTTATATTTTAATTCATAGACATGTACTTTTTCATTTTAATTTTGATTGCCTGTAATTCTTCGGCCTCGTCCTAAGGTTTACGGTCAACATTGAGTTGGGTTTTGGTCAGAGACTGCTAGGCTCATTTACCCTATCTAATCTAATATCCTGTTTGCTGGCAATGTTGGACCTTTTTCTTTCTCTGGCATGGGCAGTGACGAACTGTAGCCTAGCCAGCTAGTCTTCCTCAACTTTGCCCTCTTTGCATGGCCTGGGTATGATGGTCAGTCTATTGCTTGGTATAAATTAAGCATATTTACTTATTTTTAAGGATTTTGCCACAGGGCATATGTGCTTACTGGAGAGAGACATAGACAGTGAAAGGGAAAGTGAGAACTCATCCCTCACTGGGGATGGCCATGCTGTAATCTCTTCTTCATTCTCCTGGGATTTTTCAGCATGTGCCTGGCGTGATTTTTAAGCTGTCAGGTCCAGTAGTTGAACTGCCATCGCCCCTGTGGGAGTCCAGTGTCTTAACCACTACGTAACTTGCTGGCCCCTAGTGCAGATTCATTGAACGAATGAATACATTTAATTTAATGAGTGGGTTCATAATATTTATGTGGTCAGAAAATGAGGTGCTCAGTTGACCTCCAAAAAGTAACAGCATGTGGAAATTATGCGTATGGGGCTATGTTTTCTTTAGGTGCCTTCCCAACCTTGCTATTCCTCAGTGCTCTTTCCTTTTTCATAGTTTTATTTCTTGTACTCTTCACCTGCTCTATGAAATCATGTTGTTTTTCTTCAGTTTTAAAACCTTTATGTACATCAACTGATATGTATCAGTTTAGTAAGTTTGGACAGAGGGTCCATTTTCTCTTACTACTGTAACAAATCACCATAAACTGCTATTTGACGCTGTATCTTATTATTTATTAATCTCACAGTTCTGTAGGTCAGAAGTTATGTGGGCTTGGCTGGGCCCTATGTAGGGTCTTAAAAACCTAATAGGGAGATGTTTTCTGAGCTGTAATCTCATTTGGAAGATGTGAAGAAGAATCTACTTGATGGCCATCCAGATCATTGTCAGAGTTCAGTGCTTTGTGCTTCTAGATCTGAGGTTCGTGCATTCCCACTGGCTGTCAGGCATGGACCGGCCTCTTCTCCTGCGTTCCTTCTCACGTGGCTCTCTCCTTTTGGTAGTCAGCAGCAGCACTGGTGTCCTTCCTGGTTCTAAGCTCCCTGACTACCTTCTCTGCCACGCTGGGAAACAGTTATCTGCGTAAGGGGCTCAGGTGACTGAAGCCATCTAGATAATCTCCTTTTCTTGAAGTTGACCAATTAATAACCTCACGACACTGGCACAATCTCTTTTACCATGCAACACAGCATAACCATGGAGTAGCACTGGGGTGAAGGTGAGGGATCCATCTTAGAATTAGAATTCTGCTTACCACAGGGGGTGGGGAGGGATACCAAATTAGCTGTACGTGTGTGAGTGTGTGTGTGTGTGTTCAAGCTCACTAGCAGTGGTTCATATTCCTCCACACAGCATCACACCTCCTTTTTGGCATCACAGTGCATGTCAGAGCCCCCTTCTGCTCACTTTCTGAGTCTGAATGAGACTGAATCATGAGCCAATGTGAGCAATTACTCCGAGGGGCGGGGCCATCTCAGGAGCTCCTGATCTGGATTTTGCCAGTTTAAGACTTGGAAATATACTTTCAAGACATGTTAAAGAATACCGAGGTCTTATGCACATTGTCAGTTAGGCGAAGCTTATAATTTTGTGCTTTCCTCATTTGAATTAAGTATTGACAACATTAAAGTCTCTCTGAGAAACCAGCTGGAAGTGCTAGACTGAAAACGCTTCTTGATGCACTTTGGTTTTGCTGAACTTCCCTGGCTTGAAGAATTCCATGGCATTTTGCTGAACTATTTGGCAAATTCTTCTACATTTAGCTGCACTGACCAGTAAATATCAAAATGCAACATCTCCTGCATACACAATCACCTTTTGTTTATCTAGCATTTACCTTATTACAGCCTACACTTTTTGTCTTCCCTTGATGACACACTTTTAATGACAAGAACTAAGGCAACTTTATAAAGTAGGAAGTCTAATTTTGTAATTCAGAGCAGGGGAGCTTAGGGCATCTCTTACTGCACCTTTTCCCTGCTCCAGTGATTTCATCATGCTGCAGCCATATGGTTCTTCTAAAACACCATTTGCATGGCATGCCATTCCTCTCCCAAGCTCTTCAGTGACTCCCTGCTGGCTGTTAAATCAGCTTGAAGCCTTCTGGCCAAATTTATTTCTCCCCGTTGCCTAAATTAAAGCCTCTGCTATTGCTAGATTATATCTTAATATTTTCTCTCAAGTCCTGCTTCTGAACCTGTTATATACCCTAGCACTGTACGTTTTATGTTGCATTATAATTATGACTTTACATATTTGGTCTTCCCTGCAAGGCTCTTAGTATGCCTCTTAAGCATACTAATCATGTCTTAACTACCTTTATAACTTCAAGGTCTACATGTGGCAAGTGCTCTAAAACATTGATTGAACTGGTTTGAATGTACCAATCAATAGTTTATTTAATAACTATTTGTTGATTTCCTACTGTTTTTGTGCACTGTGTGAATGGTTGAAAGATAGAAAATGGAAAGGAGGTGGCTTCTGCTCTTGAGAAGACTGCGTGCGTTCCTGGAGAGAGGCATGCATTAAATTACTCTATAATGAGAATGGTAATCAGGGCATGTATGAGGACTGAAACTCAGAGCACCCAATGTCATGTGGTAGATTAGGGAAAGGCTAGGGTAAGAACCTTGGAAGAGGTGTGTCTTAAAATGGAGGGACTTTCACCAAGTGAGTCAGAGAGCTAGGATGGGGTCCAGTAAGCCATTTCAAGAAGAGAACAGAGGATAAGTGCAAACAGAGTTGTAGATCAATGTGTGTGACCCAGGTAATGCACTGGGTGTGTTGGGATATGACTATTAGGGTGAAAATAAGGCTGAAAAGATAGGTAGAAGCTGGATAATAAAAAGACTCAAATGCCTTGATCTTTGTCTTTTAGACAATGAGCAACCATTGAAAGTTGTTTTTTGTTACTTTGTTTTGTTTTTGAGGTTTTTGCCTTAGGGTTCATACACTTGGCAGAGAGAGAAAGGCAGAAACAGTGAGAGAGAAAGCAAGTGAGAAATCACCCCTCCCAGGTAGATGGCCATACCATAGCCCCTTCCCCTCATTCCCCTCTCGGGATCTTGGGCACACACACATTCATGCCTGGTGTGTTTCAAGCTACCGGTTCTGAGACTTGAACTTGGTCAGTCATGTGGGAGTCCAACAATGTAACTGCTACGCCATTTGCTGGTCCCAACCATGTAAAGTTTTTAAGGAAGAAACATAATGAGATGAATGTTTTATTTTCCTTTATTTATTCTTTCATATGAAACATGAAAGACGAGAATCTGCCCAGGGTTACTACTGACCAGAGAGCTGCTGAAGGCACACGTCCTCCTTGGTGCTTCCTGGATTGTGCCCCAGGGAGGGAGGCTGGAAGAGGAAGAGGAAGGAGAGGTCCCTCTGCCCTCATCCCTGTAGCTGGCTGCCAGGTGTCTTGTTCCCTCTGGCCAGCAGAACCCTAGGTAACCCTCCTCCCGGGCCCACCTCTCAGCTTCAGTGTGAATGCCCTTTACCCGTCTTGTCCCTCCCTTGTCTTCTGGGGCTTCAACCTCATTGCCCTACTCTAGAATATTGGAGACCAGTTCTGCTTATAATCCTTGACCCACAGTTCAGTAGGGACACACTAAAAACCAGATGGATTCCATCACTTAGTCTTGGGCTGTGCTTTTTCAACTTCAGATTTATTGATTCTTGAAAGAACACAGAGAAAGATTTATCTCAACTTAAGTCTTTTCATACCTCTATTTATCTCAAGTGGAATAACTAGAGATGCTAAAGCTCCAATTCTTAAATGTAAAGAAAGGAGAAGGAACGTCTAGTGCTGAACCTCCCCTGGGGTCCCTTCAGCGTTACAGACATTCTGTAGGGACTTGTACCTCAACGGAGAACTGGGAAACAAATGGTAGAAACCAAAATGGAGTTGGGCCAGTAGTTGGCGTGGTGGTTAAGGTTCTGGATCCCATATGGCTGACTCCGACTCTGGTTCAAGTCCCAGAAGTGGTGACTTGAAAAACATATAAGGCACATGTGTGCACACCCAAAATCTTGAGAGGAGAATGGAGAAGTAGCGATGGTGGCATGGCCATATCCCTAGGGGGTAATTTCTCATTTTCTCTCTTTCTCCCCTTTCTTCTCTCCCTGCAAGCGCACATGCCTTATGGCAAAACTCTGAACAAAACAGAAAAAAACAAAAACAAACAAAAAAACAAACAAAAACTCCACACACACAAAAAAAGCACACAGACAAAAATGGAGCTAGAGAATATGAAGATAGTAGAGCAACAGAAAAAAAGGAACTCATGGATATATTTACATTAGGCATTTTTAGAGCTTTGCCATCATTGATTCCTCTAAAGATACATTCTTAGTAAATTGAAAATCTAGTAGTGATGCATTTTTTTTTTCTGTTGGGGGGAAAAAACTTCACTATTTTTTTAATTCTAAGAAAAGTAATTTTTTCTTCAGAAATAGTTGAGAAATAAGAATTATTATAACTAGATAGTGATGTATATTTAATTCTACAACCAATCAACAGGGCAATTTTCAAATTTTATCCTCCTGGAAAACCTGAGGTTTATAGTCCCTTATCTGAGGCATAATTTGTCCCCACTTCATGTATGCTGAATGTCTGCACTTCATAGCAGAAACTGAAAGACTGGATGGTATAAAGGCATGGGGAAACAACTGTGGGCGCTAGAGACAGTGCGGACAATGGGTAACATGAGGGAGGAAATCAAGGGGAGGGATAAAAAACATTTTGAGACAAGCAGTTGGTGTAATGGCTATGTCGCTGGACTCCCATGTAGTCGACTGTGGTTTGAGTCCCAGACCCGGTGGCTTAAAGTCACGCCAGGCGCGTGTGCATGCATGCCCAAGAATCTGAGAGGAGAATGGAGGAGAGGGGATTGCGGCGTGGTCATCCCCCCTGGGGGGTTATTTCTCGCTTTCTATCTCTCTGTCTCTCTCTGTCTGTCTGGCGAACGCACACACCCTATAGCAAAAACCTCTCAAAAAAAAACAAAGAAAAAAAAAAAAAGAATACTGGTGATGTGGTTTCAGTCCTGAATGCCTGAGAACCATGGGAGCCAATGGTAACAGCTCAGATCTGAGTCTAAAAGCCAGGGAACCAGACGGATGTCTGTGGTCAGGAGAAGATGCATGTCTCAGCTCAGTAGGGAGCAAATGTGCCTTTCTTCTGCCTTGTTATTCTATTTAATCCCCCAGTGGATTGGATGATGCCCACCTTGTTAGGGGTGCATCTTCTTTATGGAATCTACAGACTCAAGGCTAATCCATCTGGATCATAGACACATCCAGAAATAATGTCTCACCACGATAAGGGTATCCCTTAGCCCAGTCAGGTTGGTACATACCCTGAACCATCTCAGGATCATAATACATTTTGGACATAGAAAGCAGGAGGAGATAGAAAACAGATGAGGGGAAGTTAATGTCAACTAGGTCATTGGAGAGTCATGGCTAGAACCTTAGAGACAAGTCTGTATGTTTCAGAAATATGCATTTATGAACTGACAGTGAGATAATCTTGCAAGTTATAAGGCCAAATTCGTTGGGAGAGAAGGCTGAGAGACTAATAAAAATGCAGGAGGATGAAGAAAATGCAGGATCCAGCCACCGAGAACACCCACAGTGGAGACGGGTAGGAACCAAGGCCAGGACAAGAAGAAGTTCTGAGAGGTGGGAAGTTAAATGAAGGTGATGTCACCTGTGAAAACAAGAACAAGAGGGGCAGAAGTGTGGTCCAGGGGAGTGAATGGGGAATTTGACTGTGGAGATCGAGAAGATTCAACGGATTTTCAGGAATAGAGGCCACACTGGGGAGATTTAGAGAAAGCAGTAGTTCTCAATTTTTATTTAAGAATCATCTCAAAAACTTACTAAAAATATAGATTACTGAGCCCTATTCAAAGAAACTCTGAGTCAGGAGATCTGGTGTTGGTTAATAAAACTGCATTAAAAAATTAAATTTTATGGGGTCATCAAATGACATGGAGGTTAAGGTGCTGGATCCCATATGGTGGTGATGCAGTTTGAATCCCAGACCTTGAGACCTGAAAATAATGCCAGGCAACTGTGTGTGTGTGTGTGTGTGTGTGTATGTGTGTGTGTGTGTGTGTCCCAAATCCCAGGAGAATGTAAGAGAAAGGGATTGTGGTGTGGTCAACCCTACGGGGGGGGGGGGGGGGGTGATTTTTCATTTAACTTGTCTTGCTATCTCTCTCTGGCAAACACATGTGCCCTACAGCAAAGAAAAACAGATTTTATCAGGGAACCAGCAGTGAGCGTAATGGCTATGTCGCTGGACTCCCACGTAGTTGACCGCCGTTCGCGTCCCGGACCCAGTGGCTTAAAACTCACGCCGGGCGCGTGTGCGGGCGTGCCCAAGATCCCGAGAGGAGAATGGAAGAGAAGGGATTGCAGTGTGACCATCCCCTCTGGGGGGTGATTTCTCGCTTTCTGTCTCTACGTCTTTCTCTATCTGGCGAGCGCACACGCCCTATAGCGAAAACCTCTCCAAATAAAAAAGAAAGAAAAAGAAAAAGAAAAACAGATTTTATTTACTTTTGTTTTGAGAGAGCGAGAGAGAATCCACAACAAGGTCCTGATGATTCTGTCTTAGTTGACTCCTTCCCTCTCCTCTCTATTCTCCATTTTTACTTGTCATTTTGAAGTCCTTCATATCACTGCTCCATCCTTCTTTTATTATTGTTTCTTTTTTAAGCAATATTTATCTCTTGAGATATATTTTTACTCGGGAATTTCACGAACAAGTCTGTTTCCCAGAAAATCTTGGTGAGTGGGTATCTGTTGACAGAAATCAAATATCTTCAACATCATTAGCTGAACAGATTGTAGCATTTGTTGAAACTTCTCGAACTGACTTTATACACAGGTTTTACCATCTGACTTGCCATTTTACAAGCTCTGTAAAATCTAAATGTAAGTCTGACAATTTGTCAGTCTGTACGCTGTTGATCTATGTTTTATGATTTCTATTTTGAAGGGGACTTAACAGCTATACATTAATTTAAATGATGCAGGGACACAAGTATGGCCCCATGATTGACACACGCTAGTTTTCACAATAGAGTGGAAATGATATTGTTTGTGTGTTCTTACACATACTGTTTTCCCTGGGCCATTTTGTAGCCCCTAACATAAGAAAGGCTGGTTAATTTTGTTAGAAAATTATTTTCTTTCAGTTTTACTCTCAATAGCCAAAGTCTTTAAGCACTGAAGTGTCCTGCCTTCTTTCAAAATTATCTTAAATGATAAACATTTATTCAGCAATAAAGAGAATATTCTGTCAACTTCGATTTTGGTTAAATTCAGTAAACGTTTTGCATCTGCTGTAATGTGTACTGATTTCTTTAAAAAGCAGCTCTAGTTCTGCTGGTCTCCATGATGTCTGGACTTCCTGCTGAATATTTACAAGGAAAGACAGTGCAAGCCCTCTGCCTGCTTTGAGGGAATAGTGTTAGTGCTGCTAAAGATAGGAGAGGTGTTTTGTTTTGTTTTGAGTTTATTTATTTCTTTCGTGAGCATGGAGATAGAGAGATAGCCAGGTAATATCCCAAACAGCGTCCTGATCCTGTGACTCACTCCTAGCCCTAGCCAGGCTAGGGTACTCACGTGATCAGCTTACTCAAGGTGGTCTCTGGATATGAACTGACCCTTCCATTGTGGGTTATACATATGATGCTCTGTGACTATAACATATATCATATATATTATGTTCTATAGCACATATATAATATGCCTATATACATACATATGTATATACGCAATACTGTCCACACACTTCTCACTTTTTAAAATATTTATTTATTTCTTCCATGTGAGAGAGAGAGAGAGAAAGAGAGACAGCACCATGACCAGGGTACTGCCAGTGAGAGTATTGATCTCAGGAGAGGGCATGTTTGCTGTAAACTCCTCCAGCAATGAAGAGGAGGGCAGTGCATAGGACCACAACCCAATCCTCCCAGTTCTGGATAAAGAGAATTTATTTTTACAAGATATTATATTTTAAGTCATTACCTATGGCTATTTGGTCGAACTCTGGCTTAAAAAATAGCAACAATTGCCCAATTTGTGACAATGAGGACTTCCTTTCAGGCCCCGCAATTTTAGTACCTTGCTAAGAGGGTTTATTCATATTTTTTTGAGAGGTTTTTGCTACAGGGCATGTGCGCTCGCCAGAAAGACAGAGAGAGACAGAGAGACAGAAAGTGAGAAATCACCCCCCAGAGGGGATGACCTTGCCATAATCCCCTCTCCTCCATTCTCCTCTTGGGATCTTGGGCACGCATGCACACGCGCCAGGCGTGAGTTTAAGCGACTGGGTCCAGGACTCAAACCGCGGTCGACTACATGGGAGTCCAGTGACATAGCCATTATGCTAACTGCTGGTCCCCTGGAGAGATTTTTTAAACTTGAATTCAAATGTTGCAAATGCTCTCACATCTTTTATTTATTTTTTTTTTAAATTTTGCCAGAGGGAATGTGTAGTTGTCAGAGGAAGATGGAAAAAGAGAAAGAGAAACAGAAGAGAGAGAGAGAGAGAGAGAGAGAGAGGGAGTGAGAAAACACTCCCGTTGGGAGTAGTCATGCCACAATCCCTTCTCCTCTACTGCTTCCTCCTTTCGGGACTTTGGACATGCACGCATATCTGCCCTGCATGTTTCTCAGTCTGTTGGGTCCAAGACTTAAACTGCACGGTTGGCCATGTGGGACCCAGCTGCCTTAACCACCATGCTCTGTGCTGGTCCCTAACACTTTTTTGAAGCTCCTTATTTTCCCAGGAGTTCTTTTTGCACACTCTTATAATAATCATTTCCACCTGATTAAACTCATGTTTAGTTGCTCATGGGTGTGTGGAGCCTACGTCAGTTTTATTGACTACCTTGGCTTTGAAAACAACAGAAGCACAACTGCCCAACCCATGAATAAGTTTTCAGTGTGGCAACTTTAAAGGAAAGCCACAGAAGAAACTGTTAGTGAAGCTGAAAATCAATCACTAGATTTCAGCTCTTTATAATTTTATATGTTTAGTAGACATCTAGACATTCAAATTATAATAGAACAACTTGCAAAGTTTTGTAAAACTCCCATTGTCAATCAAGTACATATTATTTCCTCTTAGCCTATTATTGTTTATAAATTTTTTTAAAGAATCAGAAAATGTCTGGTTCATGATGAAATAGTGAGTTGTGCTGTTGGATTCAGATTGATGGATTCAGTCCTATTGAATCTTTGAAAATGCAAATTACACTGACAGGAGGAGAATATAATAATAATTATTATTTTTTACAGATCTGTGTATGATCCTGAAGTTAGAGAGAGTGATCGGGGCTATTTGAGAATATCAAATAAAGTTTTAATATTATGGCTTGGCACAAACTGAATTAAATTAGTTCTTAAGGATAGTGTGGAAAATACCAATTCAATGAGAAAAGATGTTAATAAATAAAACAGTAATTTCTACTTTAGTAGAACCTAAATAGGTATAATGGACAATTATTTTTTCTTCAACATAATATCTTTTACTCCATGGGTTTGAATAGTTTTAAGACGTTGGTTATGATTATAAACTAGAAAATGTTTAAGATTTGTTTCTTCCTGTAGACATTTTTCAATATATCCTTTTTCTAGCTATCATTTCTTCTCATCTTTTTTTTTTTCTTTCCTTTTTTTAAAAAAAAAAAATTACAAAGCTACAGTATCCTCCTGGGAGCTTAATGATCTCAAATCAAACTTAACATGTCTATGAGTCCATGTATAGCAGAAAGATGATGAGCAAAAGAAAATATTATAAGGTTATTGTATAGAAGATGTCATGGGATAGCCAGCTGGACTCCATCCATTCTGTTTCACCATCTATAAAATCATATAATAATATTATCTGTCTCATATGACTGTTATTAACTGACACAGTGCATGTAGAGCACTTGTTATAGACAGGGCTGGTGCTTAGGGGTGCTCGGAGGGTATTCAGCCAGAACCACAGCAAGAGCAACATCAGCAACAACATCCCAACTAGGGAAAATGCCCTCACGCAAAGCAAGAATGGTATAGTTACTTAAATGTCATGTTGCTTCAAGGATTATGAGGTGACAGAATGCACTGTGGCAGGTAGGAACTGTTACTTCTCCCAGAGTCAGGTTAGAGACAATCCTTCTGGAAGTCAATGGATGAAACTTTTCAACTTAGAGATGCTTCTTCCTCTGAGATTTTTGTTTTTAAATCACAGTGACAATGCATTTAAAGAATGTAGCATTCTATTCTTCTTCAGTATTAGTAATACTGTTTTTTTTTTGTTTTGTTTTTGTTTTTTTTTATAAATAAACCCAATGAGGGACTGGCATGTGGCATGGTGGTTAAGGGCACTGGCCTCCCACATGGCTGACTGTCGTTCGAGTCCCAGACCTAGTGGCTTGCCTTCTCTCTCTCTCTTACTCTGTCCCTCTCTGGTCAAATTAAAATAAATAAATAGATATAGATAGATAGATAGATAGATAAAATTAAATGAAATAATTATAAAAAAAGAACCCAATGAAATTAAGTATTATTATACACATTTACTTCTCTTCATAAAATAGATGCGCTCTAAAAGTAGACGTGAGTTTCTAAAAACTACAATGTATGAACATGTTCTAGGAGTGCAGAATACTCTTCGGTAGCTGCATATGGATTATGTGGAAGGTTTGAATATTCCTGTAGTGAAGAGTCTAACTCCATTTCCTGACTTGTGGTTATTAAGAACTTGCGAGTCTTACCCCTCTCTGAGTAAGCTGCTAAGAAAAAGGTGCTTTCTCTTGTGCCAGCAGAATCCTTATGAGGAATCCTTGCTCTCATTTCATCTCCCATCCATTGTAAAACTGGCCGATCACCTCTTCTCCTTGCTGTCTCAAGCCATTTTGGGACTTGGTGTTTGAAGCCAGCCCTGCTATCCCGGAGGCCTAGTTATGTGAATAAATCTTCTCATGTCTTCTTGATATGTGTGTTTGTGGAATGAGTGGCACCATCAGTCATGCCTTTAGACCCAAACATTGGGTAGTGGCCTATCATAACCTTCCTTCAGCGTATTACTGTGACAATTCTGGATAAAAGTTTATTATCAGAGCTTCTTCCTATTAGCATGTTAGGTGTTGTTTGTATGTTCTAATTATTATCAGAAGAAAAATAACAGTAAAAATAAATAAGTCCTTACTTTCTGCTAAGTATCACTTTGAGTCCTTTTCATGGATTAAGTTATCTCATTTAATCCCCACAATAGTCATTGAAACAGGGTGTTTTATCCCCCCTCATCTAAGGCAAAGAAAGATTAAGTGACAATCTCGATGACATGTGTCCACTTAGATTGTAGTGAGGCTTCAGTGCATCTCTCTCCATATAAACGCAGTGCATAATTTTGGTAAGCTGCTTTGTTGGCACAGTCATTCTTACATCTTTTCTTTACAGTGGACCCATATTTATAAAGGATTACAGAGCTGGGACCAGCCAAGTGGTGTGATGGTAAGGTAGCTGGGTCCCACATGGCCAACTGTGCGGTCAGAGTCCTGAACCCAGCAGCTTGAAAAAGATGCCAGGCACATGTGCATGCATGCCCCAAATCCCAAGAGGATAGTGGAAGAGAAGGAACTGTGATGTGGCTATCCCCCCAGGGTGTACTTTCTTATTTCCTACCCCTACCCTCCATCTCTCTGATGAGCTCACAAGCCTTATAACAAATTGAAAACAAAAAAGGATTACAGGGCTGGCTGGGTAGCTAGGTGGTAACACACTGCACAAATGAAGCTGGATCCATATGGAAGATAACAGGTTTGGTTACCTGGTCAGTCATACATGCCAGAAGGGCTTGCCCAGGATCCTGATTGGCTAGGAAGTCTTGGGTAATTGCACCATAAGACCCTGTTTGGGGGTGCTTGTCTGTCTGTCTGTCTCTATCTTTCTCTCATGTGCATTAAATAAATTAATTAAATTAAAAATCAGAAAAGATCAGTGGCATGGTGGTTGAGGTGGCTGGATTCCCACATGGCCAACTTGGAGGGGGGTGTGATTTCTCTTTTTCCTTCTCTCTGTTTCTCTCCTCTCTGGTGAGCATACGCACCCTATGGCAAAACCCTAAGAAGAAAAATTAGAGAAGATCATAATGCACACCTGAGCTTTGTGCATGTTGTGGTTATCAGCAAATCCTCAAGCTAGAAGCCAGAGTCGGACTGGCTTATCTGGCTTCTAGCTTCCCAAACAAGCACTGGTCAGACTCCTAGCAGGCAACCAATAAATGTTTCTTAAAGTGCAATAATATGCAAACTTTAGATATGAGTGCTTTCTGTCTTCTGGGTTCTTTTTATTTTCTCCTCATAACTTCTCTTCTCAGATTATTGATTCTTGCTTGTGAGTGAAATGTTGGTCTTGAAAAGTCAGTTTGATTTGCATCTCTGTGATGATGAGGGAGACAGTGTGGGAAGAGGGTGGGATGGGGGAGAGTGAAAGGAAAGGAATCACGGAGAAAAATAGAGAGGCATGACTTGTTTTTATTATGATTTTATTCAACTTTATTTATCTATCTATTTATTTATTTATTTTAATTTGACTAGAGAGGGACAGAGGGAGAGAAAGGGAAAGAGAGAGGGAAACAAGAAAACAAGCCGCCAGGTCCATGACTTGAACCACAGTCAGCCATATGGGAGTCCAACGCCCTTAACCACCATGCCACCTGCCGGCCATGAGAGGCAAGACTTTTAAGGGACACAGAAATGGAGGCTTGTCTGTTGATGTGTATGTGTATGATATCTTCAACAGGACTGGTGAGAAGTGTGTTTATGTTGGGTAAATTCATTTCATAAGTTGTAGGGACGTACAGTGATCGAATGCATAAAATAAATTTTTAAAAAGTCAGTCTGAATAAGAGAGTAGACTTCAGAAGAAACCGGATACACAAAGGAAAATGTCATTTTCCTGATACAGCAGTAATGGTAGTTCAGTGCTTGGCGCTTGTATTACTGGCTGCTTGAATCGCACCTGTTTGTGTCTGTTTTTCTTTTTTTCTTTCTTTCCTTCTTCCTTTTCTTTCTTTCTTTCTCTCTTTTCTCTTTCTTTCTTTCTTTCTTTCTTTCTTTCCTTTCTTTCTTTCTTTCTTTCTTTCTTTCTTTCTTTCTTTCTCCTTCCTTCCTTCCTTCCTTCCTTCCTTCCTTCCTTCCTTCCTTCCTTCCTTCCTTCCTTCCTTCCTTTCTTTCTTTCTTTCTTTCTTTCTTTCTTTCTCTCTCTCTCTCTCTCTCTCTTTCTTCCTTTCTTTCTCTCCTCTCTCTCCCTCCCTCCCTCCCTCCCTCCCTCCCTCCCTCCCTCCCTCCCTCCCTCCCTCCCTCTTCTTTCTTTCTTTCTTTCTTTCTTTCTTTCTTTCTTCTTTCTTTCTTTCTTTCTTTCTTTCCCTCCTTCCTTCCTTCTTCTTTCTTTTTTTTTTTTGATGCTAGTGAATACAAAGCCAAAAACTTACTGAAGTCTGTATCCACGCTCCCCCCTGCTGCCCTTATAGAGGCCTTCACACATGGGTATTTCTCTGTAAATGTTTAAGTTGTTAAATAGCTGTTAAGCTCTGTCTAAGATGTATAGATTGTGCTTTGGAAAAATAGCCACCAGGTACTTCCCTGTTCTACTTGCTTTATGCTTCAATTTTCACAGCATGGTAGAGCTGTTTTCTCCACTGCCCCAAGTCCCAGAGGCTATCAGTTCTAGAACCATGACTCATTCCCCAGTCATGAGCATCACTCAGACAGCCATCCCCTCTGTCCAGCTACCACCTCCTCACTATCAAAATTTCAGATCTTGAGACCTAAACATTCCTAACCTTGGGAAGGAGATTTTAAAAAAAAAATGTTTTAAACTGAGTTAATTAGAAACTTACTTGATAAATGTTTGTTTTTAGAAAGATGAACTTTGGGATAAAATAAGAAATTTCTCTGCCTGATTATCTTTTCTCTTTCTTCTTATCTAAGAAACCCCATTTACTAAAGAAAGTACTTTGTAATTATGGCCATTTAGGGGATAACAATTTTTAAACTTCTTCAAACTACAAATGGGGATGGTTATTATGGGAAAAATATTCCTCTTCAAAGAGAGAAAGGATAGAAGACAGCAGAAATTCTAGGTACTCTACCTCCCCACGGTGGTGCTCAAATCATGGAGCCTGATGGGTGATCCTGGGTTGGAATTCCGGTCTCGATTTCACTGTAAACATCAGACTCCCTGGGGCAACTTAATCTCTGTGAGTTTCTGTCTCTTTATCTGCAAAATCGAAGTACTGCTTCTCCTTTCTTGATGTCATGTGTTAGCTTGGCCTCACAAGCACACTTTCATGACAGTCTTTGTGGTGGGCAGCTTCACAGTTGGAAAAACCCAGACCCTGCTATCCAAGTACCCCCGGTAAAATGTGGGAGGAAACCATTTAGACAGAGACTGCCCATAGAATGTGCTAAATAAATGTGTGAGGTGAGAGAGAGTCACCTGGAAGTTACGTGATCATGAAGAACAAAGTCCCATCGGGGATTTCAGGGAAGGCTTTGGAACTGACCTTTGCTTCCAAAGGACGACTGCAGAAATCTGTTGTACAAAATGAGCAAAGACGCTGTAGCAGATGGAACAAATGGTCAAGACCAAGAGGATGGGATGCAGTATGCAGGACCTTCACTGGGGCCATAGGAGTAAGGAGGAGGGTACAAACTGCAGTGGAGGGAAGTCATTGCCTCAATTTCACATATAAAGTTCACATCCCTCCCTTTTCACCCCTCTTCATCTGCTGTCTGATACATCAGTGAAAACCCTTGCAGGTCTTTCATAATCCCATAGCTCCTGTAATAACTTTTCATCAAGAAAACAAGTTCTTTTTGGGTAATTGTAGTATATGATTAAAAACTCAGTTATAGTCACTTGCAATGCAGTTAGAAGAAAGTCCATGGAGAGGATTGTGGGTGTTAATGAGCCTAATGTGGGTGAGTCAGCCAAACCACACTTTGTATTAAGACAGCTATTTTCCTTCTGACTTGCCGAGGTGCACTTTAGTCATTTGATAACTTAATGGAGAAACATCATAGTTTAATATTCAGAAAGGCATCTTTGGTATGCACAAGCTATATCCCTCCAAATACAAATGTGTTATTTCTAAAATATACATCTCAGAGGGACCAGAGGCTCAGGGTGGAAAATTCTGGGTATGTTCAAATCTGGCCCAAGCATCATCATTTGTTGTAAAGAGGAATCAGCATAATGAAGCAATCATGGTTCTCTGACTTCAAACAGGATCTCGAGGCCACTGTTATTTTGCCAGTGTTTTAGATGGTTCATATATATATATATATAAAATAACAGGAATGATGTTCTACAGAGTGACTATTCTAAGCTGCAGGCCAGATCCTGCACATCCTTCAAATTACAGCACAGTCACCTTCTTGAGAGGTTTCCTCTGACCCCTCCAATCCCACAGAAGTGCTTCTCCTCTGTCCCATGAGACTTGGCAAATTTTATTGTAATTTACCATCACCTGTCATCCTAGCTAGACTGCAAGGTCTTTGAAGATAAGAACTGCTTAATTTTTGTGCTTTTCTCACATAAGACAGTACCTGACACAGGTTAATGCTATAGTTCAAATACTTCCCCCCAAATTCACATGTTTTATTTGGTAAGCCATTTTGAAGATATTGAAAGGATGGAAATTAATCTGAATATAAACTGAGGAGGTGGAGCTTTTGAGAATTTTGAGAGGTGACTAGGCTTGGATATTGTTATCAGCTCCCTCAGCACCTGAAAACTGGAGGATTGATAAGGAGAGGAGACGAGACCAAAGCAGAGACACAGGGACAGAAACACTCTTTCTAAAGCTCTCTTTGATGTGCTGTGTTCTGTATTTGTTCTGTCCTGTCCTCCACCATGATATTCACCAGCAAGAAGACCTTTATCAGATACAATGTCATGACCTTGCACCTCCAAGACCATGCACTAAATGATCCTGTATTTTCTTAAATTATCTAGACTTAGGTGTCTCTGTCATTAGCAACAGAATGGACTTGAACCATTAGGCTTTAGATAAATGAGTGAATGACTAGAATACCAGGTTATCCTGCAAACCACCTCCTATCATGCTCACTTTGGCCATTTAATTCATTCTGTTTTATTTTTTCTTCCTTTTTGTGTGTATATAACTTAAAACATTGTTTTATTGTTTGAGAGGTAGTAAGGTTGTGTGTGAATCATATGGATTTCCTTGGGCTACATAAAAAAGTGTAAATTACATTATTTGTGTACTCATGAATAATTTCAGTTTGGACCCATGTTTATATCAATGGTTTACTGTCAAGCATAAAAATTATTTTCATCTACCACTGGTGAGTACATATGACCACTGGACCAAAACTCTTGGAAATTTGCTGGATAAAACTATAAGGGGGTCAGGATGATAGCTGCAGTTAGCTGGATTTATTATCCAGGTTAATGCCTTACGCAATTCACAACTCTTTTATTTTTCTAACTTGCTTCTTTTTTTCTTTTAATCGCAGAAGACTCATTTGTAGCATTAGTTTAGAAAATGGTAGATGAACAAAAAACTTGTCTCAAGAGGAAATTATGACCTCAAAGAAACCTTGGAAAAGGCTCCTTTTTTTTTTGAGAGATTTTTGCTGTAGGCCAAATGTGCTCACCAGAAAGATGGAAAGAGAGAAATCACTCCCCAGGAGAGATGGCCATGCCACAACCCCTTCTTCTCCATTCTCCTCTTAGAATTTTGGGCATACATTCATACACACACACTCAGCATGAGCTTCCAGCCACTGGGTCTGGAACTTGAACCATGGTTGGCCATGTGGAAGACCAGTACCTTAACCACTATGCCACCTGCTGGTCGTGGGAAAGCCTTCTATGGTTCTAATTCTTTTCATTTAAAAAGTACGTGTGTGTGTGTGTGTGTGTGTGTGTGTGTGTGTGTCTGTGTGTTTGCATTTTACATAGATGGTAGATGTAAAGTGGGAAGCAGCTAAGAAATTGTAATACAAATGGAATTAATATTCTACATAACAGAAGATTCTTCTAGGACACCACAAAACCAGTGATTTCTACTTTTTACTGAATATTTGTGAAGATCTAAGTGATCATAACAGTGAAAAAACAGTCAACAACATTGCTTATCATGTGTGTCATATCTGCTCTGCTTCAAAAAAAAAAAAAGAAAAAAAAGGAATTTTTTTAATGTTTTTAATTTCATTTAAATGTTCCCTATTTTTAGGTCGGTTAAGAAAAAAACATTAAAATTTAAACATTGTTTCTGAAAGAAAAGTAGTTCTTGAATTCCTGAGTTTTTTTCTAGCAAAGGAGTTCCCTTCAGGTTTCAAATGAGTAGTTTAAATCAAAAGCAAAGTTCTGAATGTCCCAGGTACTTACCACTCAGCGAAGGGCTTTCTTCCCGAGCACCTTGAGAATGTGCTGCTCTTCTGTACAAACTGTGAGAATAAGGAGCAAACTGTCAAGGTGGGGCCAGTGATTGGCATCTGGTTATCGCTCTCTGGAGTCTGGCTCACTTAAAAGGCTACTCTAGGCTCATTAAATTTCACAGTTTTCATAGCCACCATCTGCTCACTACAAGGAATTGCCGTACCATTCCATGGTTCTGGCACATTTTCCATTATGCTGGTGTTATAAAATCTACATTGTAGGAGCTCTCTTTGGAATCAGCATCTGAGGAAAGTAGGTTTTATTTCTCTTTAATTGTATTTTTACTCCAAGGCTTTAGTGTGGAAGTTTCCGTATGATCATGTCCCGTGACTTCCCCAAATTTCTCTTTATTAAAGAGAGAATAGTCACAGCTCGGGTAATTTTTTTTTTTTTTTCGGAGAGGTTTTTGATATAGGGCGCGTGCGCTCAGAGAGAGAGAGAGACAGAGAGACAGAAAACGAGAAATTTTTGCTATAGGGTTAAAGCCACCGTGGGATGCAAACCGTGGTCGACTCACCAGATTACGCTAGACAGCTCGGGTAGATTAATGGTATTGGACAGTTGCAATGTGGCTCTTGAAAAGCAGAGGCAATTTTTCTTTGACAGAAAATTCGAGAAACAAAGGGAAAGAGGAAAGGCACCTGATACACCCCACCTTTTGGTGGGGATGGCCAAGGGGATGGTCACCACAATCCCTTCTCCTTCATTCTTCTCTCGGGATCTTGGTCTTGTACGAACATGCACCCGGCGTAAGTTTTAATGGAAAGGAGCCTCACTGGGTCTGGACCAAATGATGTAACCACTATGCCATCTGCAGGTCCTGAAACAATTACTTATATTTTAAGGAAGTAGAAAGTTCAATGTTTAATGCCATTTGAAAAGGTTTCTTGAAAAGCGTAATAATTTCTGGACCAAATATGTAGGCCAGACCATTCCTTGTACTCTAAACTACCTGGCAGGTCCATAAGCTCAGCTTATCCAGACTTTATTCATCATTTCATTGTCCAGCCTGTTCTTTCCTCTGTGAGTGGCACTACTATCTACTTGGTCAAGTCCCTGGAGGAGGACACCTTATCTGATGTCATCGCTCTCCTTCCAATGATTATGCACAGTCAGTCAGTCATGAACCAGCTTGATTTTACTTGCCATAAACTTATTTTTTTCCTACCTCCCTGATTCATATAATTGTCCTTTTCACTCTAACTACTACAGTAACCTCTTATTTTGCCTGTCTACCTCTAGTTCCCTAATTCATTTACTCCATTTCAGTCAGAAAGATTTTTCTCAAAAGATCTGTGTTTCACTGTATACGTGTTTGAAACCACCCTGTATGCAACAAATGCACACTATTGTGTGTAAATTAGAAATTACAGCTTAAGCAAAAACAAGTGTAGGTTATTTGCCCATTTGAAATTCTTTTTTTTTTTAAAGGTTTTTGCCTTAGGGCATGTGTACTCACCAGAGAGACAATCACCCACCAGAGTGATGGCCATGCTGCAATCTTATCTCTTCCATTCTCCTCCTGGGATTTTGGGCAAACACACTCATGCACCTGGCATGAGTTTCAAGTGGCCAGGTCCAGGACTTAAATCATGGTCAACCATGTAGGAGTTGAGTGCCTTAACCACCACGCCACCTGCTGGCCTTGCCTGTTTGAGATTCTTGAATGACTCCACTGTTGGGTTCAGAAGCAAGTACAAACTCCCGCATGTGACTTTCATATATCCTTCTTTCCAAGACTCAATATTTTCTCTCGCTTCTTTCATTTCTTCAACCCTGAGTTTTGAATTTTTTTCTCCAGGTTGTTTCACTTATCCCCAAGTCTGAGTTTGGAGCCTTCCTCTGATCTTCACACACCTATTATTCCCTTTCTTTCTTTTTTTTCTTTTTCTTTTTGGAGAGATTTTTGCTGTAGGGTGTGTGCACTCACCAGAAAGACAGAGGGACAGAAAGCAAGAAATCACCCCTCCGGGGAAATGGCCATGCCGTAATCCCTACTCCTCCATTCTCCTCTCGGGATCTTGGGCACACACGCACACGTGCCTGGCGTGAGTTTAAACCACCAGGTCCGGGACTTGAACCGCAGTCGACTATGTGGGAGTCCAGCAACATAGCCATTACGCTAACTGCTGGTCCTGCACCTATTATTCCCTAACATGAGATCTAACACAAAACCTATAAGAAGAGACAAAGAGTGTCATTATAGTATGACAAAGGAGTCAATTCATCAAGAGTCTATAACAATTCTATATATATTGTATCCAAGGTTAGAGCACCTAAGTATATAGAGAAGTTACTAATACAGCTGGAAGGTTTGAAAGGCTGCAATACAATCATAGTAAGGGACTTAAATACTCCACTTTCAACAATGAATAGATAGATCATCTAGACAGAAAATCAATAGGGAAACAATGAACTTGAACAATGCCTAAGACCAAATGGACCTAACAGGTATGTATAGAATATTCCATCCATCCAGCAGCAACAGAATATAATTTTTTTCTCAAGCACACACAAAGCATCCTCCTAGATAGATCATGTATTCGTCCACAGAACAAATCTTAACTCATTTAAGGCAATGAAGATCGTATGAAGTGTATTTTCTGCCTATAATGGAATAAAACTAGAAAAGTATTTAGTAAGAAACTTAAGAAAATTCACAAATACATGGAAACTAAACAATGTACTCTTAATTAATGAGTCAAAGAAGAAATTAAAAGGGAAATTTAAAAATATCTTGAAACAATTAATAATCGAAATACAGCATCCCCCAAAATTCAGGATGCAACAAAAGGAGTTCTAAGAAAAGTTTATAACAATAAACAAATGCCTACACCAGAAAAGAAAGATCTCAAATAAACAACATACCATTATGCCTTAAAGAAATAGAGAAAGATGAACAAATGAACCCCAAAGTCAGTAGGAGGAATGAGACAATAAAAATAAGAGAAGAAATAAATTTATTTCTTGGAACAGCACAGAGAGCCCAGAAATATGCCCAAGCATTTACAGTTAAATGACTTCTGACAGAAATGTAAAGAACACACAATAGAGAAAGGATTTTTTTTTCAATAAATAGTTTTTGAATAACTAGATCACCACATGCAAAATAATGAGATTGGGCCCTTATCTCATACCATATACAAAAATCAACACAAAATGGAATAAAGACTTAAAAATGTCACCAGACCTATAAAACCGGCAGAAGAATACAAAAGGGGGAAAATCCATGACATTGGTTGTGGCAAAGATTTCTTCGCTATATCCCCAAAAGCACAAGCATTAAAAGCAAAAATAAATTATAGTAAATCAAATTAAAAAGCTTCTGAACAGAAAAGGAAACGACAGAGTGAACAGACAACCCATGAATTTGGAGAAAATATCTGCAAGCCATCTAGTAAGGGTTACTATCCAAAATATATAGGGAACTTAATTTAGTAGCAAGAAAACAAATGACCCAATAAAAAAATTGGGCAAAATACATAAATACCATTTTTCAAAAGGAGACATGCAAATGTCCTACAGATATATGAAAAAGAATGCTAATCATCACTAATATTTAAAAAAGTGCAAATTAAAACCACAGTGAAGTATCATCTCATTGTCAGAATGGCTATTATCAGAAAGACAAAAGAGAGCAAGTTTTGGTGAGGGTATAGAGAAAAGGGATCCTTTGTGTGCTATTCATAGGAGTGTAAATTAATAAAGCCATTTTGAAAGCGATACGAAACTTTCTCAGAAAACTTAAATGGAATTGTCATATGACCACGTAATCCCACTTGCTGTATATCCAAAGGAATTGATATCAGTATGCTGAAGAGATGTCTGCAGTCCAGTTCTCATTGCAGCATTATTTCCAACAGCCAAAATAAGAAAATAGCCTCAGCCTACATCATTAGATCAACAGGTAAAGAAAATGTGGTGTATATATTCAGTAGAACACGGTATAGCCTTTAAAACGGAGGAAGTTCTGTCGTTTGCAAACATGTGGATAAACCTAGAGAACATTACACCTAGTGAAATAAGCAAAGCTCAGAAAGACAAGTGATGCTGCTTGTATGTAGAACCTAAAAAAGTCTAACTCATAGACAGTAAAATGGTGGTTACCAGGGGCTGGGAGGAGTGCCTGAATGTGGAAAGAGGAGATGTTGATCAAAGGGTACAAAGTTTTAGTTAGATGGAAAAAGCTTTAGTGATAAGTTGCACAGAAAGATGTCTATAATAAGTAGCAATACATTGTATATTTCAAAGTTGCCAAAAAATCTGTTTTAAATGTTTTCACTAAAAAAGTATACGAGGTGATAGATTTGTTATTTATCTTGATTTAATCATGTCATACCGCAAACATACATCAAACATCTATATTTACACCTCATAAATATAAATTACTATTTGTCATTTAAAAATAAGAGAAAAATAAGTAAATACAAGTCAGCTGGGGAAAAACAAAGTAAGACCTAAGAGACTAATTTTAAGTATTCTTTGTATCTCTGTACTCTCCACACTATGTAAGCTTCATAAGATCGGAAACTATTGCCTATTTCTTTCGTACCGAGGAGAATGCCTGGTATGTGCTTTGTAAATATTTATTGAATAAAGGAAAATTCACTTCTAGGGGAATATTATAAGGTGAGATGAAAATGTCATTCAACAGATTTTGTAGTTGTTTTTCATATTTTCTAGAATTCCTTTGCTAAGTGAAGGCTTCCTGGCACTTGCTGTCTGAGACCATTTGCTTTGATTTATTGTTCACTTCCTTTAAGGTTAGGTGGAAAGCATACTCACATTCGACTCAGAGAAACAGGTCCAACACTTGGTGATATGTCTTAAACTATGGAAATAGATCAGATTATTTTCCTGAAACTTGGTTTCCTCCTCTGTTAAATGAAGGTAGTAATGATCCTGAACTATATGTGTGAGATCATATTAAACACACCTAACATATGCTTAGCACGTAGTAGGTGTTCAATAAATGTTGGTTTCCTATGTTGTCATAAGAGCTAAGAGATACTGATGTTTTATGTTGGTCAAAGCATTTCAGTATCTTTTATGAATTAAAGTCACTGGTTGTGACTTTAATTTACTGATCCTATCTCTGCGTGCTCATTTTACTTTAAAAACTAATATGCATTTTTCAAACAACTTAAACATACCCACATACATATACATACACCGTTTCTATCAGTTCTGTTCAGTTTCTTATCCACTACCTCATTTCGTATTCACTTTCCCCTTTGTATCTTGAGAAAATGCTCAAAAAGAATAACTCTGCTTCTAAATTAGCTTTGTTTTATTTAGAGCTAAAGAACCTTGAAATAACTTCAAATTTATATTTACAAAACATATTGAAACTGAAGACAGACAGGCATTAGTGTTAATAATCTGATGGGTAATTTCTCATTGCCTCCTTTTTTTTTTTTTTTTGGAGAGGTTTTTCGCTATAGGGCGCGTGCGCTCGCCAGACAGACAGAGAGAGACATAGAGACAGAAAGCGAGAAATCACCCCCTAGGGGGGATGGTCACACCGCAATCCCTTCTCCTCCATTCTCCTCTCGGGATCTTGGGCACGCACGCACACGCGCCCGGCGTGAGTTGTAAGCCACCGGGTCTGAGACGCGAACCGCGGTCGACTACGTGGGAGTCCAGCGACATAGCCATTACGCTAACTGCTGGTTCCCTCATTGTCTCCTTTTTGAAGTATTATCACACTTTCTTTTTCTACATCGCCATCATGGAGTTTTGATGCTTTCTATGTTTTTAAGCTGTGACTATAGAGCTTTTTTCCTCTGTAAGCATGTTTCATAGTTCTGAAATCCATCCTAAGGACAGGGTACAATCTATGGTGTTCAAAACAGATAAAATCTTTCTAACTTAGTGGATCTTTTTTTTTTCTTCAAGTTTGTTACTTTTATTTAACTAATGAGTGTGATCAAAGGGACATCTATTGATAGCGTTCTTATCAAGTTTCTTTCAAAGTGCAACAACATGAAGGCTGAATGAGTGTGAGTAGCTGGCATAGAGCTGTAGTTCTAAAATATACATTCAAGACCCCATCAAAGGAGTCAGCAAGAGCTTCTGCCATTTGGGTATCTTCCCAGAATGGCCAGTTCCTATATTGAAACTCCATTTAACGAGAAGAGAACCCTGTGTCTCATCCTAGCAATTAATTTAATTGTAATCAGCACTGATGCTTTAGAGTGAGTTCCCTGGTAGAAAGCAAACAGCTACTATAAGTTCCCCAAACAAAGGAAGTCCGCTGGAGAGTTCCCTCTGTGAGCTCATCTTTTCTCTTTTTCAGAATGTGATATTGGTATTTTCCATGGAAGAAATAGAATATGCTGAAAATAGTAAAGGCACTCGATGTGTTTGGATTGATTTTCTAAGCAGATTTACCCACTACTCGATTGCACATCATCCTGGTGTGATGTAATGTTCAGGAGAACTGGGAACTATTTCTCTAGTGTTAGGTGTCCAGCTGAAAAGCAGCCTCTTTCTTGCTAAAGCTTTTTGCTTGCTAAAGCCCTTGGGAATTGTACATATTCTGGATCCTCTTTTACACAGGGGACACAAAGCCATTAACCTGAGCACAATTGACCTTGCTAATTATATCTAGCCTCGGAGGAAGAAAGGCTTTGCATTCATAATTGCCTTTTAATACTCTCGTAAAAATTTAAGTCAGCAAAATACCATTATCCTATTTTCTTACACATACTGAATACTGATTTTAAGAATTTTCTGCTCCTATTCAGTTTTTTTATGCATGTGAGTGCAAAATGCTATGTCCATTTTCTTTGTCATCATAATTTTGAGAAGAGCATTGGTATAATCTCAAATGCTTTTCCCAAATCTCTCTGGGAATTGTTAAAAAGCCCACAGATAATTCTTATGGCTATTTCTGCTAGCTAACAGAACCTGCAGTACTGTTTTTAACTAGACTCTCTTTCCTTGGTGACATTTGTAGAATGTTACTTAGATCTTTTACTTGACTTGCTAAATTCTGATATTTTTCATAGATAATTTTACTTACGATGTTGAATGCTTCCTCTCTCAGTTTTCATTTTGATGAAATAAGAAACTTGTTTACAGTATTAAAGAACACTAGATGGAAAAAAAAGGTGCAAAATGGGATAATTTTATTAATTTTTATTTTCTCTGTTTTTTTTTTTTGTGTGTGTGTGTGTTTTGTTGTTGTTGTTGTTGTTGTCCATTCGTTTCTGCTGTGATATTCAGTACATCTTGAGGTCAGCTAAAATAGTAATTTTAGTCTGCTATGATAAAGTTATGTATACTAATTTCCATTTGGAAAAAAAAATTAGAAGCGTATTATGGCAAGTAAAGTCAGCGATCCTGTCAGAATAGACAACTAGCTCCCTAAGGACAGGAAATTCTACCTCGTTTGCTTTTTTTCACATCAGGGCATAAAAAACCAGGAATTATTCATCTCTGATATGAGAATATTAGAGAATGAACCACTGGGGATGTCAGGTAAAATTATTTTAATCATACTGGCAGTACAACTTATTACTCTGGGAACTTATTTTAGCAAGGAATGTATGAATACCTTTTGATTATCTGATTGCTTAGTGGTGGTATTGGAAAGAAAGGGGAAAAAGGCAAATCAGGCAAAATGATTAATTTAATTCTGGGCTATGGTCAAAGAGAAGTACATTTTTATTTTTCAAAAGAGATTTATTTATACTACATTATGCTGAGGACTTATTGATATGCTACATTTAACATTTCAGAGTTTAGTTTCCTAGAGACAGACCACTTGATCATCCAAATTACTCCTTCTTGCATGAAGAATAAGTTTGATGATGAAAGACAGTTACGTAAAGCACCTAACAGAAGGCGGTGTGTATCAGTTATCCATGGCCATGATGATGCTGTGTAACGAATCACCCCCAAACACAGTGGCTTGTTATGAAGCAATATTGCAGACAATGGCAAAGGGCTTGTATATTATTTGGGGACATGAGTCAATCAGTTCCCCAGATGTTGGGTCTTTATGGCTTTCAGAGTCCCACCACATTCTTATTGATTGGCTTACCTGGATTCAGGAACTCTAGAAAAAATTTCCTGAGAGGAGCTACTAAAATTTCATTTGGAAATGAGGAACAGCATCAATGAATAGATACACTCTACCACTTAAGATAACCAGAGTGTGTATAGTATGAAAGTGACTTGGCCTTTCTGGTTATTGAAAGTTAACTAGCATTTAGATGTTTCCAGATTTGAATTCTGTCTTTTAACAGCCAGCTATGTCTATTTGGGCAGGCAGTTCAACCTCCCAACCTCAACTTGTTCCCAATCAAATGGGAGCCTTAACTCCAAGATCAGGATTGAATACAATGCCTAATGTAGAAACTTTTTAAATGTAGAAGCTATTTTACCAACTTTCACAGTACTTAAAATTAGTTACAAATTTAAGTCAGGCTGTGTGCCTAAAAACGTCCAAATCCAGCACTGTGGCTATATTCTCAGATTTTATCCTGCTATACAGAACAACATTGATAGATAGTTTTATAATTTGGTTTGCTTAAATATGAGTGCACTGTTATCTTTAATTTATCACATGCTGTGTTTTATATATCAAACCAAAAAATAGATGCACAGATGACTTACATGATACCAGTGTCTGTTTTTTTTATCTGCTTTATGATTTATGAAGTCACTGTTTTGGTCAGAATTGATTTCTAATCATCCTGTGGGTATATGAAGATTAATCAAGGACATATAGATTAATCAAGGATGCATACCTGAAGCAACTCCTCTTTTTATCTTTTTCATGATAATATCCTTCTCTGCTTATTTTTTGGTCTTTCTCGATAAGTTGTGGGCTTATCAGGATAAAAGGAAAGGTCTTTAAGTATGTTAAATTACCTTGTTTTTCTCACCCTATTCACTTCAGGGAAAATTAAAGCAGAGAAATAAGTCAGGAAGAATGGTTGGTATTTGAAATAGGTTTTAGAAGGTCTGTTGCCTATGAGGATCTAGAGAGTTTGAAGAAGGAGTCTATGTTGAGGAAACCTGAGTTGGTTGAATTGCTTTGCCTCTCTTCTTGCCTCACTTACCTGTGCATGATTGTTCTGCTTATTGAAAGTTTGTCAGTTTTGGGGACCAGCAGATGGTGAGATTGTTATGTCTCTGGACCTCCATGTAGTTGACTGTGGTTTGAGTCTCAGATCCCATGGTTTAAAACTCATGCTGGGTGCGTGTGAGTGTGTGCCCAAAATCCCGAGAGGAGACTGGAGGAGAAGAGATTGAGGCATGACCATCTCCTCTGGGGGTGGGGGTGGAGGATTCTCACTTTCTCTCTGTCTGTGTCTCCAGCCAGTATAAGCACCCTATAGCAAAAATATCTCTCTTAAAAAGAAAGAAGAAAGAGGAAGAAAGTTTGTAATGTCTTTACATATATATATGTGTGTGTGTGTGTGTGTGTGTGTGTGTGTGTGTGTGTGTGTGTGTGTGTGTATTTGTCATAAGGCACATGTACTCACCAGAGAGAGCGTGCCTGGTGTGTTTTTCAAGCCACTAGGTCCATGATTGAACCCCAGACTCAGCACCTTAACCATCATGCCAGTGTATAAAGTAAACATACAAGTTGGCCTCCCACAAAGGGGAGAAATGGCCATAGAGGATCAATGTAGCCGCTCTGAAAAGGACAAAATTTAGTTATGTATGTAAACCTATATAACCTCTTATTCAAGACTAGTTCACCTTGACCTCATTAAGCCTTGTTTTATCCACCTCCTGTTGTGTATATTAGTTTACCAAACAACCCAATTACCTGCCATCTTGCATTATTGGTGATCTCTTCATGTTTATTGATTTCATTTATTTATTTTTTTAATAAATGAGGGAAGAAAGAGGAAAATGTTAAAGACAGAGGTAGATATTTTGACAGGGTCTCACTGTGTCACAATTCTTCTGCCCCAGCTTCCCAATTAGCTAGAATTACAGACACATGCAACTATGCCTGAAATATTCTTTTTGGCCCTAACAACCAAACCTAGGCCTGCAATGTGGCTTCAAGCCTCCCATGTGGCTTCAAGCCTCCCAACTGATATCTCTACCTGTGCACCATTATGGTGGATTCTGTTGATTCCAATTTGATTGCAGACTCTTTTCTTTTTTTTTAAATGAGTAAATGATCATTTAATAATTAGTTTAAAATTTGCCTGCCAACAATGGAGTAATTAAAATTTCTTTTGAGTAAATGTAGTTTGGCTGTCCCATTCAATTCTTTTTTTTAAATTCCCTCTTATTCGTACTGTGTTTTTAAACATTCGATCGCTATTCATCATTTGGCTTGTAAAAAAATTTACCCAACATGAAATACACCTCAGACCAGACCAGTTGAGAATATGATACGTGTTATCATCAACAGGTAATAAACAATTTCTGTGTCCCACAAATGTCTTGCCTTCCTATTTTTTCTCCCTGATTTCCTTCCGTGTACTCTTCCCCTCTTCCACCCTGTTTCCAGTGTCCATAACTATTTTCATTGCTTTTATGTCCTTCAATCTTTCTGTCTCTACCACAGAGTGTGGACAGTTGGAATATATTAAGTGAAGACAATACAATGTGTCTCTTTCATAGGAAAATTCTTTTCTTTTCTTTCTTTCTTTCACCCTACCTACCACCATTATGAACATATAAAACCCAATATTTATAGACTTATTGATTTGTAAGTATCCAATCCTTTGATTGCCATTTTTGTTCACCTAAAACAAGTATTGAATAAACTGGGAGAGATGGAGAAACTTTCACTTCTTAAAGTTGTTTTAAGATTCAAAAACCTTTTACTGAGTTTTAATTCTAGAACCCTCTACCAGGAGATCTCAGAACTTTGGTTGTGGCTCTACCTGGACTGATTGCATGGGCTGTCCCTACGGGGTTAACATTAGAAACAATATACTTTGGGACCAGCAAGTGGCATAGTAGTTAAGGCAGTGGACTTCCACATGACTGACCATGGTTCAAGTCCCGAATCTGGTGGCTTGAAAATCATGCTAGGCACACGTGCATGCATGACTAAAATCCCAAGAGGAGAATGGAGAGAAGAGGTTGTAGTATGGCCATTCTTCCCTGGGAGGTGATTACTCTCCTTCCCTTTCACTGTCTCTGGAGAGCACACACGCCCCATGGCAAAAATCTTAGAGAGAGAGAGAGAGAGAGAATGAGAGAGAGAGAGAGAGAGAGAATGTACTTCTTAGGAGCAGTCACTTGGTATTTCATTATTAAACCCCTTTGGGACAGCTGCTCCAGGTAACTATAAATTGCAAAATGACAGTTTATATTATGTCTCAAAGCAGTAGTCCAGCGTAGAAGGCGAAAAGTTAACTTAAGTCAATATTAAAAATGAAATGGATTAGGAACTCCACATGGTATGAGACGGTGCGACTGCAGCTGTTTCTGGACTTGCCAGTGTGATGCCCTGAAGGCTGTGCAGCCCCTGGGTCACAGTGCCATCAGTTCCAGTTTCGACTATAGCAAATGAGAAGAAAGGATTTCTCTCTTCACTAGTGCAGAGGTTTTTCCTTTATTCACTTCTGTCTCCATGTGCCTATAACACTTTCTGGCATATTTTTAGGTGCTCAGAAAATGTTTGGTTTTGAGTAAATAAATGCATGTTTTTCATTTTCTAATCACTCTAACATATTTATAGTTTCTGAGTTTATAGCTGTTAAAAATCCCATTTTGGTGGTATTCAAATTAAGCTAAGCTGTTTTTCCCCAATAGATATAGAAACTCAGACAAGAAACCTAATCATATGAGAAATATCCAGTTGAGAAAAAAAAAGAAATCAATATAATTTCAGCCCAAATAGGGGTGCATGTGTATTACATATTTATATACATTTATAGGCCTCACAAATGTTTTAATTGATAGAAATCTGTTTTCTACTTGTAAGTGGCTAGATTATGCTTATGTTTATTAATGTCTTATTAGATTTTTGTGGCACACATTTCGCTGTTGTAAATATAGTTGACTAAAATGTCACTTAAAATCATTTACTTATTCAAATACCAATTTCACAATAATTGTATTTAGGACATCTAAAAATATGAAAGTCATTCCAGATGAAGTCATGTTTTAGTATTAGAACCTTTTATAAAATGCAGTTCCTACTTAGGAAGAAAACTTTCAAATGGCTCAAAGGAGATAGCTCCTGAAATTACTACCGAATGCTTTTCCCCCCTCATGTCAATTAGAAGCCAGGTAGCCTGCAGGTGGTTTTTCTGTCCAATTTTTTTCCCTTTCTGCTTGAAATGAGCATTTCCCACAGGCCAAATTAGGCAATGGATTACCAAGTACATTTATTTTATGTATGAAGGCATCTGGAAGGGAAAATGGACCACACATAAATAAATCTGTCTTAAAAGCAGCAAGTGCCTTATTGATCTCCATTCGTTGGAAAAGAGGCTCTCTAGACCAAGTCGCATTTAAATCAGCCATCACAATAGGTAGGAAGGTCCTTGGTAGCAGTAAAGATAGTGAGCTCTTTAGACGAGAAACTTACTCTGGAATCGTATTTCTAAACATGTTAATTAAGAAAGAACTATCTTTAAAACAGAATATTTAATTGGAAAATTTCTCCCTTTGTCCAGCATTATAAAGAAATCTAAATTTCTTTTTTGCACAGACATTCAGCATATTTTTATATGATTTTTCCAGTAATCTCGAGAAGATGACTTCCAGTTTGACATTCTTCTGAGCAGCTGTAACCTTTAGGTCACATATAGAAACTATTGTTATGGATTTTATTTCGTATATAAATCATATTTATTCCTATTGCTAAATATTGGGTCACTGGAAAAGTCATGATGAATATTTGCATAGAAAAATATATCATGATTTTTCTGGGGACCCAATATTTTGGAATTATAATGTTATTGCACCATTTTAACAAAATTTAGAGATAGGGAAGTTAAGGGCAGCAACTCTCCTGAGTCCTCCAGATGGCCAACAGCCTCAGCTGGGAAGATTCTAGACGTCTGTGCCTCTGAGCCCACACAGTTCTCTGTCCAGCTGAGCTGGAGACTAATGGATACTCCTGACTTAAACACAAGGCAGCTAGGGCCTTTCTGAAAGGAGGAAATTATCCTAGGTCTGGCTTTTCTGACAGAAAATGAAGGATTGAGGTCAATGTTACATAAAGAAATGTTACTTACCAATCGTCTAGAAGACAGGGAGAAGCAGAGTTGGGAGCTGGAGAAGATCCAAGCTAGATTGGCAGGCTGGGCCACATCAGTTTGTAACAGTCAAAAGGTATTTGCTGAGACTTGACAGTGAGGCAGACATTGTGCTAAACATCTGTGCGCACCACCTCATTTAGTTTCCTTCCTGCAACAATCTTCTACCATGGGGATTGTTATTTTTATTACATTGTTTGCTGTCAGTTTCAATCACACACACACACACGTATATATGTATACACACATATATACGTGTATGTGTGTATATATATGATTGAAACACACACATATATATACATATATATGTGTGCTTGAATATATATGCATATATATGTGTGCGTGTGTGTATATATATGATTGAAACACACATATATATACATATATATATGTGCTTGAATATATATACATATATATGTGTGCATGTGTGTATATATATATGATTGAAACGCATATATATACATATATATGTGTGCTTGTATATATATATATATACATATATGTGTGTGTATATATATGTATGTATATATATTTAACATATATATGTGTATTATATATATGTATGTATATATATTTCCTCACAGAAGTCTGACAGAGAGTACTCAGACAATTGTGGAATGAATATTCATTTTGTCAATGAGGAAACCAAAATCACCTAAGACCATGCATCAGTTAGTAACTCAACCACTTGCTAGTTTTAAAAAGTCCATGATTCACATAATGATGAAAAATCAGATATCTTAGAACCCATTTTTTAAAAAAATATTGATTTATCTTAATGGGTTTTGTTGTTGTTGCCTTTTTTGGTTGCTTTTCTTTTTATAAAATTTTATGAAGAGTTCAAGTTTGTTTCCTCCATAGTTTTTTTCCTCCAATACAAAAAGGGAAAAGAAAAGGATTTGCACCTGAAATAGTGTCTAAGTGGAAACAGACTGTCTACAGAGCCCAGGAATTGTGATAGTTGAGAGTTCATACAGAGAACCTCAAAAGTAATTAGAAACACAGAAATACTAGTCAAATCATCTTTTCAGTTGGCCCTCCTGTGTAATTCTTGTTTAAGATGTTCTCTTACATTGCTCACATTGCTGTCTTTATAAGTTTCTAAGCTATTATGGGAAGCAAATGGTGATTTTCATTATAGAAAATGTTAGGAGATGCACCAAAAACATTCTTGGAAGAGCAGTGATAGGCTTTTAAGCTTTTTTTTGGGTGGTCTTCAACTATGACCCTTAGTCTACTATCAAGATAGTAGGGTGGTATCATGACTTAGTTAGTAGGGAGCATGCAGTGATTTATAACCAGGCTTCACTAGCAGCTTGTGATGAGACACACAGTGACAAGATGGCTAATGACAAGACAGATCTATCTCTACAGGAGTCCTTTGTAAGTATACTGCATGCCTACCCCAACATACACACGGCACTTATATATCATGGCCATAGATTCATGGCACCTTTTCTTTTTTTCTTTTTCTTTTCATTTATTTATATTTATTTATTTATTTATTTATTTATTTATTTATTTATTTATATTCATTCACTATGTGTCATTACAGCATACAAAATGAGATTTTCCATCCAGAAAACACTGTATATTGGCTTAATCAAGCACATTAACATACATGTTACTGTCAACAAATAATTTTCCATTTCTTGTTTCTTGTATATTTTGCTTTTTTTCTTATCCTTGATTTCCTATCTCTTATCCTCTGCCATCTCCTACCCTCCTCCAAAAAAATGAGAATAACGTACAAGAAATACTAGATACCATCAAACGTCCAAACATCCGGATAATTGGTATCCCACAAGGTGAAGAGACTCATAAGGGCATTGATAGTCTATCTCTTGAAATCCTGCAAGAAAACCTTCCAAACCTAGAGAGGCACTCAAAGATTCAGTCCCAAGAAAAATACAAAGGACTCCAACTAGAATCAACCCAAGAAGATCTTCTCCAAGACTCATGGGACTTTTTCAAATTCACCATCATTTGGCAGCTACCATGCTATGAACCAAGAAGGACTCTTTAGAAAGAGAATAATTTTAAGGACCAATGACTGAAGTCAGCATATCTAAAAGCTTTTTTTTTTAAAAAAAAATTTAAAGGTTTATTTTAATTTTATTTATTCATTCATTTATTTTATTTTGACCAGAGAGAGACAGAGAGAGGAAAAGTGAGAAAGCAAGCCAGCAGGTCCAGGACTCGAACCGTGATTAGCCATGTGGGAATGTCCAGCACCTTAACCACCATGCCACCTGCTGGCCCCCAGCATATCTAAAAGCTTTACTGATGGGTACACTCTGTCTTACCTCAGAATAATGAATTAGTTTGCTACAGCAGAACTGAGCCCTTGATTTCTCAGTCTAGGACTCAGATAGTAATGGAAGTCTGCTGGAGAGGTATCCATTTTCACAGCCAGAGAAATCACCGAGGTTTTGATCAGTCACAGCCCTCATTTTCATTGTGGTATGTGAGGGAGATGTGAAACTAATGACTGCATGCTCTAATGAGGGATGTTACAGGACGACTTCAGTGTCTTTTGTTTGATCGGCTAGGATTTTACAGTCTCTTGGCTTACTTCAAGGATCCCACTTCTGCTGAGACTCACAAAAAGATGATAGAGAATTGGGAGGTGTCGTTTTGGAGATGTTCTGTAGACAAATGACTTATTATTGGAGCATTTTTTTTTCGTATTTTTCCCTTTCATGGTTGATATTTATAGAATTTCAACGATAAAAGATTAGATATAGGTGTGTGCACATCGACTAGATCACGCATATGTAAATACTTACATGTGTGTATATATGTGTATATACACACATACCTTGGTGTGTAAACTTTTCCTAAGATAGTGATAAGCTAAATTGTTTATTAATTAGGTGCTTTTGGCTGTTCAATATCAGGACATTGAGATGCAGCAAGTTATTTCGAGTTACTTGTGTTCTTTGTAGATGACTTTTTTGATTTTCTCCCTCTGATTGAATTAAAACACAGCATGACTTCAGTAAAAAAGTTTCTTATCTTCTGAGTGCAAGGAAATTAACCTTGGGATTTCTGAGCTGTTAAACTTGGGAAAGAAATGAGAACATGTCTCTTGCATCATCTTATGCTATAGTAAGCCCTTAGTTATCAGTTATTTAACCTACTCACAATCAATTACTAGTTGACACAGATGTTAAAATGAATTTGAGTCCTATACTGCTTGTGGTGTGTTTCTGATGTTTTGGAATTGCCTTTTATTTCAAATAAGCTCAGGCTGCAGACCAAGACTGCCATTATCACCAGTATTATTTATTATTTTTCAAACATACTAGCCTGTGGAGTGAGATGTAAAACAAAATAAAATATAAATATTGGAAAGAAGATAAACAACCCTCTGTGGAAACAGTAAGGATCAGAGAAATTGAGCAGGTCATTTACCAAGGAAGAAATACAGATTGCCAATATATGAAAAAATATAATCTTACTAGCAATCATAAAATAACAGGATAATATTTTTCATCTGTCACATTGGCAAAGATGCTAAAAATGATTATTGCCATTGTTGAAAAATAGCTGGTATGTGGAAAGAGTCATATACATAGCTATTGGGAATGAAAATGGGATAAAAGTGTTTCTGAAAGGCAATTTATATATAAATTAAAATATGAAAAACATTCTCATTTGTTGCTATGTCAGCTCTACTTCTAGAAATTTACTATAGGTCATGTCTCCTTTCTTCTTTTGCATTTTAAATTTATTTGAAAATCTGATGAAAATAGTAAATCTTCTCTTGGAAATATATACAATCAAGTTAGCATTTAAGTTCTTGGGTAGTGTGGTGATTTCCAAACCCAGCAAAATGACAATACCTTGGGGACCAGCAGGTGGTGTGGTGGTTAAGGCACTGGACACTCCGCACATGGCCAACCATGGTTCGAGTCCCGGACCTGGCGTCTTGCTTTCTTACTTTCTCTCTCTCTCTCTGTCTGTCTTTCTCTGGTCAAATTAAAATAAATGAATGAATAAATAAAATTAAATAATTTTACCAAAAAAAATGACAATACCTTATACTTCTAAATTAATCTTGCATAACACCCCAAATATTATTATTTAAAAATTAGAAGTAATACTTAAAATCTGTGAAAGTCCACATTTAAAATAATGTACATATAAAATTATCAACATAAAGCATAAAGTAAATTTTTATATTAAAAAAGTGAGCACACATTATTATTTTCATATACATTATTAACCACTGTGCTCTGCCCTTCCCTTTGACTTCCCCCCATCAGCACCGTAGCCTCCTTGGTGGAGAGAAGTCAAGGGACCAACAGCCTTTTCTACCACGGCGAGTGCCCTTGAGTGGAGCTTTAGAGGCCAGTTTTGGGGTGACGTCTGCATTCTTGCCAACATTCAAATTGGAGATTTTGCTTTGTTTCCTCTTCTCTACCAAGAAAAGCTATTTGTAAGAAAGTAAATAAATACCCGTCCTGGGGCCGTTAGGTAGCATGGAGGTTAAAGCACTAGATCTTAGCCTACATGACTGTGTGATTTGAGTCCCAGACCTGGTGGCTTAAAATTCACACCAGGTGCATGTGCATGTGTGCCCAAAATCTTAAAAGGAGAATGAAAGAGAAGGGATTGTGGGAGTGGCCATCTCCCTAGAGGATGATTTATCACTTTTTCCTCTTTTTCTTTCTGTCTTTGGAGAGTGCAAGAGCCCTATAGCAAAAAACAAAAATCAACCAAACAAAATACCAGTCCAGGAGGGAGGCCCTGTGCAGTCTACTACCTGCATCCTGCAGAGAGTCCTGACCTCCAGGGTCAAATGTGACTGTGTCAAATTTTTTAAGAAATGAAGGCAACAGTGAGGACTGGCAAAATGCTGTGATTGGGAACAATCTTTGACCAAGCTTAGCAGAAGAAAAGACTGAGACATGTTGATGGTGGTGCTCCAAAAGGGGCTGTTAGGTTAGGAGAACGTTTATAACTTAGGTCAATGAGGAGGATTTTCGAATGAGAAGAAAAATCACTAGAGCCTATATCATGCAGCATCAACTCATTCACACTGAAGAACAGATCATTTTAGGGTTACAAAACAGCTCGTGCCTCGTATGACAAGCAGAACCTATCAGGAAGTAATGTACCTCTATAGAGTTCTTCCCCAAAGGCAAAATCGTTTAAGTGACAGTTGATTGTGATAAAGGGCCATTGTGCTTTCTTTATGTTATTATGCAGACTGTAGTGCTTCTCCTGGTCTACCATTTCTGTCTGGTTCAAATCTTGCATCAATACCTAGAGTAGAGAAAGCCAGGAAATTCAACCAACCTTTGTTCAAACACTTGAGCCAAGAAGGTGATTGTCTGAATGGACATCCCATTTTGATTCCAAGATGTGATTTGAGAAGTGGTTAAGAGCTTTCATTACAGACAATCTGTGTGTCTTCAGACAAGAAACTTAACCTCTCTATTCCTCATCTCTAAGTTGGTGATAATGACAGTATCAATTTCATAAAGCTATTCTAAGAATTTAATGGGTTCATGCATTAAGGATATAAAATAGAATCCGATAGCACTTAATAAATGCTGGATGCTATAATTATTTCTGTTTTTGATGAGTCTCATAAAATAATCAAGAGTGTTATCAAGTTTACTATAATTTATTTTCCTGATGACATAAAACTTTTTAGTTTAAATTTAATTTTGTTTTTATTTTATTTTGTTTTTCTAATTAGATCATCACTTAGTATGGTGTTGGTGGCCAAGGAAGAGGAATGTTTCATTTTGTTTTTATCTTGTAGGATCAGTATGTCATCTAATCCTTGTTGAACTGGGCTTCCTTTTCATACCATTGGCCTGAATTAGAATTCCTTTTGCTGGCAGAGCACGGGCTAGATGGAAGGGTCATCTCAAGGAAGCAGGACCACTCTAATCACATAACCCAGCTCTGTAGACCCAAGTGACTGAGGGTGGCCTGTAGATGGGAAGGAACCCTTTTTCTTTTTCTGATTCTATCCTTTCCTGGCTCTGGAAGCCTGCGAGGTGAAAGCGGAGGGTGAGCCCTTGGCATGAGCATCAGTGTTACCATAATGGACAGAAGGTGACTCTGAAGTTCAGGAACAGCTGCAAATTTGAGTAAGTGGAACCCGAGTAGGTGAAGAAGAGCACCTTGATGCCACATGTGATTGTAGTTTTATGGAGCCATGAGGGTGTTTCCTTTGTGAAACTCCAAAATAACTGGAAGCCCTTCTCCTGGGAATTGTTTTGTAGTAATCAAGATTTTAGGAGATTTTACCACATTATTGATCATTTACAAGATCTGAGAATGATACTGTTTTTATAACCACAGGTTGGGGAGTTGGGTGTTGGGAGATTTAAGTTTCATGCATAGTCAAGAGTGAGTATTAATCAGAGGACTTAAAGTTTGGGGATTTCCTATGCATTTTTAAAGCACATCAGTATCATCAAATTGTAATTTTTTTTTTTTTTTTTGGTCTAGACCAAAATCTATCCAAAGGATCAAATGTGTTTTAGATGAGTTTAATTACTTTAGTGATAATATTTTATTATCTAAGGTTCCAATTATGTTTTTATTTAACATTTTTCTTGAAATAAAATTAAAGTATATGAAGAAGAAATTAAGATTTTTTTCCCCGTAGACATATTAAATTTTGCAAATATATCTCTATCAAAAGAAGAACTACTCGAAACATATTTTTTTTACATCACAAAGTATATTTTCTTTTTAAAAATTTTTTATTTATGGGATCATCAGATGGCATACTGGTTACGTTGCTGGACTCCCACATGGGTGGTGGTGGTTTGAGTCCTAGACCTGGAGGCTTCAAACTTATACCAGGTGCATGTGTATGCTTGCCCCATATCCTAAGACTAGAATGAAGTAAAAGAAAATGCAGCATGGCCATCCTCCATGGGGACTGATTTTTTGTTCTCTGTCCCTCTGGTGAGTGCACAAGTCCTATAGCAAAAATCTCTCTTAACGAATTATTGATTATTATCTTTAAAAGTTTACATTAACATGTTGTACACCTTTCCAGTATACAACATGGTTTTTCCTTGCATAAATACAGTGCATAGTAGTCAAGTCAAAGGCATTCATTGCCTTATACAGTATCATCAGCAGATAAGTTTTCATCTTTGTGTCTGTTAAATGTGCTGTTTGTAGGAAGGAGGGGATGAGGGAAAAAATAAAGTGCATTTTCTTAGCAACTCCCACCCACTCATCTACACCTAATTTAGGAATGGTAAAACAACAACAAGACTTTAAAGGGAGAGAGTTTAGAAAGTCAGTGGTGAATGTCTGTTTATGTATGAGGGAGCGTCATAAAGTTTATAAGACGTATAATTATTTCAGTGCAAACAACTCTGGAAATCCATCCATAGTTTTTTTGTAATGTGTATTTTTCATCAACTTTTTGAAGACTATTCATATTGGGAATAGATTTGACTGCTGAGAAAAATCTAGCATTCCTTTGGCTTATTTATTTTTTAACCTAATCTCTTTGTTAAAGATGAGGAATTATCTGGGTCCATCAGGTGGCATAGTGACTAATGGGTTGGACTCCCCAAAAGTCAACCATGGTTCGAGCCCCAAACCTGGAAGGTTGAAAATCATGCTGGGCATGTGTGTGTGTGTGCATGCCCAAAATCCTGAGAGGAGAATGGAGGGGAAGGGATTGCAGTGTGACCATCCCCTGGGGAGTGATTTTTCACATTCCCTCTCTTTGTCTCTGTCTCATTCTGGTTAGTGCATGTGCCTTATGGCAAAAACCTTTAAAAAAAAAAAAAAGATGAGGAATTATCACCTTATTGCAATGGGTAGTGTTGGTGGGTTCTTTGATGAAAAATGTGTGACACTCCAAAGCCATTTTTTCCTTTAGCCCCTGGGTTGAATTGCTGCCAGCCAGGAGCAGAATGACTGTGGGGTGATGGGCCACATCAAGTGTGATTTGGGCTACCTGAAGGTCGAGGCTGACAGTGGAGGCCTTCCTGTCACAGAGCGAGTCTCATCTGTTGTAGCCAATTCTGTGATTGCAAATTCAATTGTTACAAGAAGTAACAATGCAGAGATTTGAAGATCTGGACATGAGACAGCAACTGTGATTGACAGGGAGGACTGAGAGATGGCTAAGAGGATCTAATCATTGAGAAAATCCTGGAGAGGCAGGGCGGCATCGTGCCGTGAGATATTTGCTGTTTATGTTGAGTCTCCTGTTAGGCTCCCAACATGCATCATTGTAGATACATAGGGAAACAAAGGGAAGGTTCCCTATTAACTCACGCCCGGCTCCACCTTTTTATTTTATTGTGCGGCCCACCCACATTGCTGCTCGCTTGTTATCTCTGTGCACGTTCAGGGGTGCTGTCCAAGCACACATGAAATAAGACATCACTGCCACTGTGATAATAGAGCCCTGACAGTAGAGAAACCACGACCCAATCAATACTTTAACAAAATAAATGACACTGCCACAAGCCACTAACCTTTCCTACCTGTTCCCTGTAACCAGTCAGTAAGGAAAGTTAAGTTTTAAAAGATCCTTTGGGTTCAAGCAGGTGGCATAGTGGTTATGGTGTTGGACTCTCACATGGCTGACTGCAGTTCGAGTGCCAGATCTGGTGGCATAAAAACCATGCTGGACACACATGCATGTGTGTGTGCCCAAAATCCTAAGAGGAGAATGGAAATGAAGGGATTGAGATCACCCCAGGGCGGGGGGTGATTTCTCACTTTCCTTTCCTTCTCACTGTCTCTCTGTTTCTTCATCCATTTTTTCAGGCAAAAACCTGGGAAAAAAAAAAAAAAAGGAAAAAGGTCCTTAGGCCCAGCTGTGGCGGCATAGTGGTAGCATGTTGGAGCTGTATAGAAGTCAGGGGTCAGTTCCCTGATCATTCTGTATGTGGCAGACACATGCGCCTGCCATAATCGCTGGGAAGGTCACAGTGAGGACCACAGCCCAAGGCTCTGTTGAGAGTGCTTGTTTTTCTCTCTCTCCCTCCCTACCTCCCTGTCTTCCATGAAATAAATGAAAAAACAAAAAACAAACAAACAAACAAGCACCCTCTTCAATAATTAGGCTACATTTTAGGTTTCACTGACATATGTATTTTATCAGGGTCCTGGTCATTCATTTTATTGACTGAAACTATTAGTAATCAGTTATTATTATTATTCATTTCCCCTTACAAATGATAAGGTAAATTACAAATTTACAGGTAGGCCCATACCAAAAGTAAAATAAACTCTTCAGGGAACCAGCAGTTAGCGTAATGGCTATGTTGCTGGACTCCCACGTAGTCGACCGTGGTTTGTGTCCCGGACCCGGTGGCTTAAAACTCAGGTCAGGCGCGTGTGCATGTGTGCCCAAGATCCCGAGAGAAGAATGGAGGAGAAGGGATTGCGGCGTGGCCATCCCTCCTGGGGGGGTGATTTCTCGCTGTCTCTCTGTCTGTCTGGCGAGTGCACACGCCCTATAGCGAAAACCTCTCAAAACAAACAAACAAACAAACAAACAAAAAACCTCTTCATGTGAAACCAGTCTGAACTTAGAGGGATTTGAAAATTAGATACAAAATATGTTGGTATGCCATTAACATGTTGGAATTTAAGGAGAATTAATTCATATTTTGTTCATTTACCACTTACTGAGCTTGAATACTGAGTAGTATCCAATTAATATGACCCACATCTCCACACTCTAGGGGTTGCTGCTCTAACGTGGACTTTTATTGCAGATTTCTAGTTATGTGTCCACAAGGCAGAATGGAAGAATCTTGTAAGAAGCCCAAAGAAAGAGTCCTGAAGACTCTGAGTGAGGACACTCACTCCGCGAGGCTCTGATGGCCTGTTCCCTCGGAAACTGAGAGCACAGACCTGCTTCATTATTTTCCCAGACAGAACCTGGTGTTAAAGGGAAACCAAGTCTGACTTCCTAGTCTAGTTCTCTTCAAAGACCTCACAACTTAGATTCAGTATAGAATCCCTTGGAATAGAGTTTAAGCACAGGCAATAGCTGACGGACATTCAAGGCTATTTTCTAAAATAGAAGAGGGCTGGTGAGAGTGAGAATTAGGGGTTAGGGGAGAGGGGACAGGTGGTGGTGGAGTGGTGGATCCCAGCCTTTTCTTGGAAGGATGGGCAGAGACGAGGTGACCCAGAGCTAGCTTTATCAGCTACCTGACTTTGTTCTCCTGGAGGATCCCGTGTTGCCTTCTGGTCCTTGAAGTTCTCACTGCGTTAAGCAGCTCAGCGTCCTTGTGATCGGGAACCTGGAGGTGCACAGAAGCCCATTGGATCAATACTGGGAAAGCTCCATCTCAGTATGCAAAGGCCTTATTTAAATCCAGTGATTGTATAGGGATGGTAATCAGCTTCAGAAAGAGACTTTTTTTTTTAATAAATTTATTATCATAATATTGTTTATATTACATTGAGTCACATATAACTTTACAGTGTATTACATTTCTTTTTCCAGAAGGAATGCCATGCCTATCAGTCAATATAAAGACATTAAAATCTCCAACATCATCATCCAATAGCTTTTTTCCCCAGATTTTTATTATTCCAATTATTTTTTAAACATTCAATCACTATTTATCATTTTGCTTATAAGCATTTTCTGAAACAGTGAAATTAAAATGTTATTGTTACTGTTGTTTTTAAATGATCTGCTCTCCTGGCTGAAATCTGTGAGGTGATTTCTTCTTCTTTGTCTTACGTGTATTTGGTTCTAAAATGTAGTGGGGGCTCAACATCAGATACTCAACTCTTCACAGACTCCTGAGGCTGGGCCCTGGATGTTTTTCCTGTTATTTCCTTTGCTGGCTACAGAGCTGTCTTTCTGTTGCAGTTCACAGGTTGATCTGGCTCTGCTGGGCAGCCTTTCCCGTTTACCTGGGCTGCTAACCTCCATGGCTGGCCAGTCTTGGCTCTCGGCTTCCACTGAGCAAATCGAGGGACACAACCAGAGGAAAACCACGATTGCGCACTTTGCTTGCTAAAAATGCACTATTGTGGCCTAAAATAAGAAAGTACGACTGCTTTCTGGACTGCTGAGCAGGTGCTTCTTGAAAAATAATGAAAGAGCTTCTTGCTTTTCCTTAATCCATCATGATTTGAAACCTTTGCGTCAGTGCAGCTGCAGTCTCACTAAAAATAAATGTGCTTGCTGAAGTGGTCATTTATTTCAAAGCATCCTATGAGTCTACTTTGTTCTTTATTCTTGTTTCTCAAACATTCAAAGAGCAAAAAATACAAAGCTTTTTTCTTGTAAGAATACACTCCTCAGGAGTGACTTTTTAACCAGCTGTCTTTTAAAGTTACAATACATATCTCTATATTATAAGTAATTGTTTCTTAAAAGGAAATCTAGTAAGAAAACCTTGTAGGATTTCTTTTTTCTTTCTGTCACTGTGGAAATTCTAATATGGTGATGAGTAGTAATGATATTCTCAAATAGTCACAATATTTCTTTGGGCTAGTTTCATAGTTAATAACAGGAAATGTGTGGTTCTGAGATGACTTTAAGAATTTCAAAAATAACAGGGCTACTCATTAAAAATTACTTTACATCATGTGTTGGGTTCTACTTTGTAAATCGAAGGTAAAATATGACATTGAAAACTCTCAAGTGATTACAGATTTTATTGCCAAAGGTGTTATTTCCTAAGAGCTGCTACTTTGGCATATGGGACATAATTTAATCTGTTATATTTCCACTTAAAGCCCAGGGTACACACACACACACACACACACTCACACATGCATTGGGAATATTATAATATAATCTATCACATACCACTAACAGATTAATCCTATCAAAATGAAGGAGTAGATTTTGATCACAAACAGATCTTTGGCTGAATGTGTCTTAAAGCTAAATTTACTCTTCAGAATATGAATATTGCTTAGTCAACTTATATTTGCCCATTGAAGATTTTTTTTTTTCACATTTAAATTAGCATTGAGCCAGGAGCAAATATCTTTAATGTCTTCCTTTCAACTTTGAAGTATGAAGTAATTTCAGACACAAACATGTTGAGGTTGGGACCAGCAGATGGCGTAATGGTACATCTCTGGTCTTCCACATGGCTGACTGTGGTTCGAGTCTAGGACATGGTGGCTTGAAATTCACACCCGGCGTGTGTGCATGCATGCCCAAAATCCTGAGAGGAGAATGGAGCAAAAGGGATTGTGGTGTGGCCATCCCCCCTGCCCCGGGTTGACTTCTTGCTTTCTGTCTCTCCATCTCTCTGGCAAGCACATGCATGCACCCTATAGCAAAAATATCTCAAAAAACAAACAAAAAAAAAAAAACCCTTGCTTTCTAAAATTAATGTGAGTTTATAGATTTTGTGTCATTTGCCTCAGGACATATTGTCAAAAGACAGGGTTAAAATGTTATTTGAATTTGCTTTTTTCCTCTCTTTACTGTAGTTCTGCATTTCATTTGCAATCCAGTTAAATGTACTCATTTTGGGTTTTATTCCATATTTACTTTTTTATCCATATCTCTCTGATTGCATTTATTTTTGATTCCACAATTGTAAAGGTCAAAACAATACAAAAGGATCACTTGTCAGTGCATTCTACCTTATTCCTGCAGGTTCATATGTGGGCCTGTCAGTGCATCTCTCAGTCTTTCTTGATGCATCATATGTGGTCTTGCCCAGATTCACACACATGATACCTAAAGCTGTCGTGGTTGTATTACGTATGCAAAGAGAGTCCTTTGAGCTTTTCTTTTTAATTTAAATTTGCCAGAGACACATGCACTAGAGAGAGAGAGTGAGAAAGTGAAAAAGCATCCCCCATGGGGAATGGTCATACTATACTCCTCCTCCTCCATTGCTCCCTTCTTTCAGAATTTTGTGCATGCACACGCACGTACCTGTTGTGTTTCTCAAGCCACCAGGTCCAGGGCTTGAACTGCGCAGGCAGCCATGTGGCATCCAGCTGTTTTAACCACTCTGCCAAGGGCTGGCCCTGCCCTTTTTGTCTTAAAATATCTTCATTTTATACTTAGTTTAATAGCTTGTGAGACATTTCCTTGTCAGAGATGTGCTATAAATCCACAGATTTCAGATTTGTTTACTGCAGTTTTAGAAAAACAGGTACATCCTGCAGAAAGTGCAGATTTGCCTGCTAGTTAAATAAATAGCAAAAGTTCGCTTATTAACAAGTTGGCAAGAAAATTAGACTATGCCTTTTTTTTTTCCTTTTTTTAAGGTCAACTTGCATTATGTTAACTGTTGGTCCCAAAGTCACCTTCCATACTCTTCTAGAAAGGAAGAGAATAGATTTCAGAACTATTGTATATTCACTTATTTCCTACTCTATCATATTTCTTCTGCAAGAAAAATATATAAATAACTGACATTTCCAAAAATTATTTCCTGTAGCCATAAGTCTATAAGTGTAAATATTTCTCAGATTTGTTTTATTCTTGTAATTAGTATGCATATCTATTGATCAGAACAACATAAACATAATATAGATGATGATAAGTAATTTATTGGAAAAATCACTCAATGAGATAGATGAGATGATTTTTTATTAATTAAATTTTTTGAGATAATTGTAGATTCACATTTATTTGCAAGAAGTAATGCAGAAATAATCTACTTTACCTACTTTTCTCCATTCATACCACTTTCCAAAATGATAGTATAATATTGCATTCATGTAGTCCACTAATTTTACTTCAGTTTTTCCCAGTTTTATTGGACTCATTCGTGTGTGTTTGTGTGTCTAGTTCTATACAGTCGGAGCACATGTATAGAGTCATGTATCCACCACCACAGTCAAGATACTGACACGTCCATTACAGCGAGGATCCCTTGTGTTGCCTTTTTATGACTCTGCTCATCTCTATCTCTCTCCTCTCATTCCCACCTGTAACCCTTGGCAACCATCACTATTCTTCATTTCTAAAATTTGTGATACCAAACAAGATATATAAATGGAACCCATCTAACTTGTAACCTTTTGTTACTGGTTTGTTTGCTTTTTTTTTTTTTTTTTTTTTTTTTTTTTTTTTTGAGAGGTTTTTGCTAGAGGGCCCGTGCACTTGCCAGAAAGACAGAGAGAGACAGAAAGTGAGAAATCACCTCCCCAGGGGGGATGGCCAGACCGCAATCCCGTCTCCTCTATTCTCCTCTTGGGATCTTGGGCACGCATGCACGCACGCCTGGCCTGAGTTTAAACCACTGGGTCTGGGACTTGAATCATGGTCGACTACATGGGAGTCCAGTGACATAGCCATTACGCTAATTACTGGTCCTGGTACTGGCTTTATTCACTTAACATAATTTCTTAGAAGTTTATCTAAGTTGTTCCATGTATCAAAAAGTGATTTATCGCTTAGTGGTGTTCTGTGGTATGGATGTACCACAGTTTATTTAACCATTTACCTGTCCAGAGACATCTGGACTGTTGGTAGTTTTGGCCTGTTACAAATAAAGCAGCTACCAACATGTAAAGGTTTATATTTGGACATGTCTTCATTTCTCTAGAATAAGTAGTAATTCCATGTCTAGTTATCCGCAGTGTACCTCTTCTCTTGTTTCAAACCTCCATTGGCCACCTGTTAAGAGTTGTAGACTTGGGGCCAAGAAGTGGCATGAAGATTAAGGTGCTGGATCCCACATGACCTACTCTGCTGTTTGAGTCCTAGACTCAGTGGCTTAAAATTTACACTGGGTGCATGTGTGTGCGTGCTCAAAATCCTGAGAGAGATTGGAGGAGATAGGATTTCAGTGTGGCCATCCCCCTGTGAGGGGGTGATTCCTTACTTTCTCTTCTTTGTCTCTCTGGTGAGTGTACATGCCCTGTAGGTTTTTTTTTTTTTTTTTTTTTTTTTTTTTTTTTAAAGATCTAGACTTGTAACCAATATATTTATGTGTGTGATTTTTATTACCTCCAACCAAATGTGTTTCAACCTTACTCTTTCTGAGTGTCTAGTGCCTTCCGTGACCCATTCCTAATGAGTTGTACATGAAGGAAAGTGAGTTGATAAAATGCTACAAACTCTAAAATTGGTGACATTTTTCACTTGCCACAGCATGTGTCCCTTGAATCCATTTGTCAGGATGACTCTCTAGCAGTGTGCTAGATATTGATTTGTCATTTACAGAATTTACTCATTGTGAACATTTTAGGGCCTGGAGAGCTCTGCTGAATTTCTGTCCCTTTCCAGTATATGCTGCTGACTAGAAGGCTGAGAGGGGAGTATTGGACTTGTGAAATAAATCGTTCTCGTGCCACTGCGTGGAACAGCACTGGGTTTGACCATTCTAAGGCCAGCTCAACAGAAGGGGGCGGATGAAAGAAGGTGTGTTTCTATGTGGTGTCATTTTTATTAAGTGACTTTGTCTTCAGAGGCACACTTCAGTGCCTTCGAGATAAATCGCCTCTGTCTTTGACAGTGACAGTGACAATATTTTCAAGTTTCACACATCCAAGAGCCAATTGATGGTGCAAATTGCACATGGGGATGCTTGATAAGTGTAAGATGGGACACTCTGCATCATTGGAACTAACTTCTAAGATGAATAACAGAAAGGAGTATGCCACTTAAATACCTAATTGGGAGCCATATGATTTATTTAACAGCTGAAGCAATGTTCATCTCTTTGTTAGAGTGCAAAAGTCTTCCACAATTATTTCTTGATACTGGATCCTAGTAAACTTGCTCCTCCAAGGATATATTGGGTCATAGGGAAAGTCATGATGCATTTTTGCATAGAAAATATGTCATGACTTTCCCGACAACCTAGTTTATATAATCAAACGAAAACATATCTCCCTGTAAAATCCCTATTAATGTTTTTGCAGATTTTATCTGTATCATCCATGCAGATACTTGGGGAAGTGTTAAACAATTTTTGAAAAGCTGTCTCAATATTTGTGACCTTAGGTACGTTACTGAAATCAATACATATCACTCAGCCAGGCTGTCCATGAAAATGTACCCCGGAGGATACCCACGTCAGAAAATCTGAGTTGTACTGCCAGCAGTGCTGATCTGTTTCTCAAAAGTTAATGAGTGAGTCTATAAGTCTCTCTGGATTGTGACTACCTCCTTCAGGGAAAACAAAAGCATGCTGTTAAATTTAGAGCAAGGCCTGGTCTTGCCAGGCCAGGCTCAACCCTTACCTTCTGGTCAGCTGCCCAAGCCTGACCAGGCAGCTCTGGACCAGCCGTTTGAGGCTCTGCTGCCTTTGTTGAGGAACGTGCAATGTCCTGCCCACCACAGTGGGCTCCAGGGCCAGTTCCACCTCATGTGTCATCTGGTAGGTCGGTACAAGCCACACGGCAGAATAGGGGCTGACCTAGCACATAGTTAATACTTGCTCTTCAGACTCATTCTTTGAAGTGGGGATTGCTTGCTTTGTAAAACACCATTTCAAAGTTTGTTAGGAATATGATATCTGAATATTAACCATACATACAACCTCCCTTTTTTCAATGATTGATGCTATGATCTCCATTTAAATTCCAGACTATGCAAACACACCTTAGATTAAGGGTGATTTATCTGTCTCTGACTCCAAACCCCTTTCATAATGTTTAACAAACCCCGTAAGAGTATTTATCACCTTCCTGTGTCCCTGACAGGCAAGGATCTCTGTGTGGACACTTGAAGAAATGACCAGAGAAAAAGTAGATGACATAAGAATGAAAAAATAAGGTCCTAGCCCTCTTCAGATGAAGAGATTGGGGTAAAAACTTGTGTTCCATATCTTGCTCTCTCAGGGCTCAGCCGTGTGATTAGGAGTTACTGTTCTCGTATCTTGGGTATCATGATCGTTGTCTCTACAACAAAGGAGTGATGTTAGGTGGCCCTGGTTAGCGCTGCAGAAACCCCTACTGTGAGTAATATACTGCTGACTTCTCTGGGATTTATTTTAATATAATTATCAGTACTTCAAGTTTAAACACCAGGAGAATAAAGAGAATAAAGAAAGAAGAGACCAAAAGAAAGAAAAGACCGAAGAAGAATAAATGTTGAGGACCCTAATTACAACTCAGTTTTACTACAAGATTTTGACAAAGGCATTTATCATTTTGAGGTGCCAAGAACATCCTCAGTGGAAATGCAGGTGGATGAGTCCGGGTACCTCCTCTAACCAGCTATCAGGATTCTAGCTGCCAGTCTTGTTTGGGAGACAGAGCCTGCTTTGGGTCTTCCATCTCAGGTCTTTTTTGCTCCCACCACCATTCCCTATCCCAGGACACACTTCCAAAGTCCCCCAGTCACATGGTCATCTACCACAGCTGTGACTTCGGAAGCCCAACTACAGTGAGTATTAAGACTAGTGGGCCTTCATGGGACACAGCTTGAGTCAAAGAATGCACTCTTAACAGAGTTCTTTTGTTCTAGTTGTGGTATGTAAGGGGGAAAGGCCCTTATGAACCCAAGGACGTTTCCTAGGTGTGTTGAAAGTGCTCACAGAGACATCTGTGTGCTCTTCTCCTTAAGGTCAGCCCTACCTGTGTCACACTGAGTTCTTTACCCTGGGTGGGAACGCATCGTCTGTGTGTTTGAAAAGTAAGCCTCAGTGGGGCCGAGAGCTTTTATCAGTTTTGTTCCATCTGTATCCTATTGTCTGGAACAGTGCCTGGTTCCTGGCAGGCACTCAGTGAACATTTATCAAATGACTACATACTAGGGAAAAAAGAAAACATTTTCAAGCTCAAAGCTTATCATTTTCATATGCCATTTTTAGAATACGTGTCTTTGAGTTTGAATCAACTTTCAACTCCTCTCTGGCATTGTATTTTCTTCTGTGAAGGTATGACTAGACTCAGGATAGGGAGATGTTTCTGAGCAGATCGTGAAAGGGGTGCGGGCATCTTCTCCATGGACAAGCTGATGGCAGACGTGCTGCTCGTAAGTCAGAGAAGTGTGACTTCAGCAAGGGTCATACTTGATGCATTAGAAATATGCCTAAAAAGTGGTTGGTCAGGGTTCTCTCAAGAAACTTAATAAGGAGGGTGTGTGTGTGTATGTGTGTAGAAAGAGAAAGAGAAAGAGAAACAAACAGAGATAGAGATAGAGGTATAGATCTATATTAAGGAATTATTATTAAGCAATTGGCTTACACAGTTGTGGGGGCCTGACAGTTCCAGAAATCTTGGGGTGGGAGGGCTGACTAAAGATCCAGGGAGGAGCTGACATTACAGAGTAAAATCCAAAGCAATCTGGAGGCAGAACTTCTTTCTTCTAGGAATCAGTCTTTTTTCTTAAGGCCTTCAGCTGATAAGTTGAGACTCATCCATATTGGATGGGTAATCTGTTTTACTCAAGGTCTACTGATTCAAATGTTAGTCACAGGCCAGGAGGTGGCATGGAGGTTAAGATGCTAGGTCCCATGTGGCTGCCTTTGTGGTTTGAGTTCCAGACCTGGTGACTTGGAAATCACATCAGGTGTATGTGTGTGTGATCCCAAATCCTAAGAAAAGAGTGGAGGAGAAGGGATTTTGCCATTCTCCCTGGGGGAGTGATTTCTCACTTCCCCTCTCTCTCTCCATCTGTCTCTGCCTGTACACTATAGCAAACAAAACAAAATGTTAGTCACTTCTTAAAAAAATAACTTCATAGCGTCATCTAAGCTGGTGTTTGAGCAAACAACTGGGCACCATACACTAAGCAAATCAGCACGTAAAATCAGTTGTCATGGTCCTGAATCACATGACTGGTCGATGTTAGATCAGGGAGTCACATGCTTTGTTGAAAAGAACAAATTTTCCTGAGAGTTTGGAAATACGAATGCATGAGCTGATTCTGTCATTGATTGGCCCTGAGTAGCCAAGGTTACTTTACTAACAATAATTTTGTAGATGTCACTGTGAGCAGAATTTATATTTAATACCTCCGTCATGGATTAAAGAGTACAGTAGCGATTTATGGTCATAATTAGCACACCAGTGTTTGCACTTTGGATTGTTAGGTGATTGGGATGTAGAGTATCTTATGGATTTTTGCTCCTCCATGGTCAACAAGGAAGGAAAGGATTCAGGGCCAGCCAGTGGCATGGTGGTTAACATGGCGGATCCTACAGGCCAACTGCACAGTTCAAACCCCAGACCTAGCAGCTTGAAAAATAGATCAGGAACATGTATGTGCATGTCCAAAATCCTGAAAAAGGGGAGGAGAAGGGACTGAGGCATGACTCTGCCCCATGGGGGATACTTTTTCACATTTCCTCTCTCTGTCTCTGTATCTCTCTCTGGTGAGCACACATACCTTCTGGCAAATTTAAAAATAAAAGAGGTGGAGGAAGGAAGGAAAAGATTCAAGGCAGTATCATATACCTGTCTCTTTCCTTTCTCTCTTTCCTGAAATGTACGGGTACTAATCATTGTGAGACGAGATTGTGACTCTGGTTTTGGGATTGAGGTTAAGAGTGGATTTTCTTTCTCTGACCTTCTGATTTGTAAGCCAAAGGCTGTTGTATGTCCAATTATGTTTTCTCCATCTGATGCTCATATTGTGATGTTTTATGTGGGCTGGAGAAAGGAAGCGCCCTACAGACAATGAAAGAACAGCAAGATGTTTTGTATCCCAAGAAAGGCCTCTAGAGAGTCTTTGTTCTTGCTGTGTCATTTCTGAGAAATACAGCGGTACGTGGCACTGAAGCTGTGCTTGGGGAGCTGGATTTATTCAGCAAAGGTTGAAGGGTCCCAGAAATCCAGGTGCTTGGGTTCTTCCACGATCGTCTCACCCACCCCCTACTCTGCCATACCCTTTCTATCCCTCTGTCTAGTCTAGGGTGAAATGAGTCAGATTCCTAACAAGCTTTTCAGGCCAGAATGAACCATGGCAGTCCAGCAACACGAAGGAGAGGTGCTGGCTTGGGCAGCAGCACGACTGTCAGACAACCAGGCTTCGTTTTGCCACAGATGAGCAGGGAATGGTGATTCATGAATGAAAAGCTGGCTGGAGTGTTAGAAAAACTCATGGGTTGGAAGAAGAGATTTTGAGGACACTGAGGTCTCCTAATACGACATCGTTAACACTGCAGACACTCTGGCGAGCTTGGTACTACAGCCCCTGTGGATTTTCATGTGCTGTGAATATTCTCAAATACTTTCTTCAGCCGGAGTTGGCCAAAGCCCATTGACACATATTGCAAACGTCTGTTTTTTGGGACTTATTTGTTGCCATTGAATGACACATGGGGGAAAAACGTCCTTGGTTTTTTTTTTTTTTTTTTTTCCTGTTTGTTTATTTCCATCAGAATGATTCATTCGTAATAAATTTCTTGCCCAGTGCTTTTTCTGCAACCTTAGAAAAGATGCTGGTATTTACTGTGCATTTCCAACTAGCTGTTAACTCCTCCCAGAGACAACTCTTATCATCTTCCAAGTTCCTTTGTTCTAACACCCTGGGCAGTGATTGCTTAAAAAAACAAAATGAAACAAAAAACATGTGTATCCTTTTGGAAAAATTAATGACCAGTCTTGTGACTTGATGTTTCCTGTCCACTTTGTGGCGCTGAAAGATTGTAACTCTTAAGGATGGGGCTTAGAAGGGCCTAATTCATCTAGAAAAAATTCCCCTCTTTCCTAGATGAGCAGGGTAACAGGCTTCTCATGAAGCATACCTGACATCAGACGTATGTCGGTGTGGGAATCTCCTACGGCAGCCTTGCACATGGAGTCCTGTGTTCTTACAGTACGTGTTACGGTGCAAGATCTGCAAGAACTGAGACTGCTTAAGGGATCAGACGTTTATGAGCCTTTATTCCCGGCCAGGGGACTGTCGCTCCCACACTACACGCAGGCAGTGTCCAGGTGCCAGCCCTGACCTGCAGTTTCACAGAGCAGTTACACACAAAAACCTCAAAAGGGGATTTCCAGTTTTGGGGAGGGGCCTACAGCCACCAGGTAAGGGTTTTCCAGTAGGGAAGGGAAAAGAGGAAGGACTAAGGGTAGGGGGTCTTAGGTGTTGTACCCACAAGGGGAATTTAGTCCGGGAAGGAAAGGCTGCAAGGATTTTTGGGAGGCCTGCTGCTAGGGCTGTGAAACCACAAGGTTACTAGGGGGTACACTTTGCAGGTTTTGTAGCAATGAGTTCGCAAGCTTTTGCAAGCATTTTACACAAGCAGAGCAGCAGTTAGTCTTTAGCTCAACAAACTCCTTTTTGTGTTGTTACCTTACTTTACACTGCAGTCCGCCACAGGTGGATGCCCACAGACGGTGTGAAAGGGAAGTTCCCACACGAGGAAGACTGGCTTAAGGGACCTCTCTGTGTATTCTCAGAGTGAATCCCTGTAACGGTGTCAATATAGAAATAAACAGGTATAGTGTCCCATACCACAGGTTTCCGTTCATTGAGACCCCATTTGCACTGGGCATAGTTGTATACACAGCATAACTAAATTTTTGGTATTTTGAGACAGTTATGAAGAACAAAGTTTTTACTGTATTCCTCTTGAAAATGAGAACCATGGGTGCATGTCTATTAAACTACATACAAAAAAGTAAGAGAGAAATGTCCTCTTTTTTATCTTTTTTGTTAAGCCGGCATGGAGTTTTTCAGTGACTTATATAGTCAACCTAATGGGTTATCACCAAACTCGGGGTATTAGGAAATGCGTGAGCAGGCAGTAACAACTGACTAGGGTAAAGTGTATGGACATAGGTCAGGATTCTGGGCAAGGGGCCGTCATGGATGATAGCAGGGCTGATTTAAAAGGAGTCATTCTGGAGGCCAGCAGGTGGCATAGTGGATAAGGCACTGGATCCCACAGGACCAACCTATAGTTTGAGTTCTGGACCCGGAGGCTTAGAATTTGGTAATGACCATGAGGTAAGGAGACCATGAACAGGGTGGAGAAGAGATTGCAGCATGGCCATTCCCCCTGGGGGATGATTTCTCAGTTTCTCATTATCTCCTTCTCTGTGTCTCTATCCAGCAAGCACATGAACCTGTGGCAAAAAAAAACCTTCCAAAAAAAAAAAAAAAAAAAAAAAAAAAACTAAAAACATTCTGAGGGAGACTGTCTTGGTGCATCATTTTATCATTTTCATTTCATTTTTAAGGAAACGTTTCTTTTCAGTTCAACTGGTGGAGTGATGGTCAAAGTGGCTGGATCCAACATGGCCAACTGTGTGGTTAGAGTCTCAGACATGGCAGCTTGAGAAACACTCCGGGCACCTGTGTGTGCATGCCCCAAATCCCAACAGCAGGAATAGGTGGAGAGGAAGGGATTACAGCGTGACCATTCCCCATGGGCAGTGCTTTTCTCTCTTTCCCTCCACCTTTCTCCTAAGTGTGCAGTGCTTTCTCTCTTTCCCTCCGTCTTTCTCCTAAGTGTGCAGTGCTTTCTCTCTTTCCCTCTGTCTTTCTCCTAAGTGTGCATGTGCCCTCTGGCAAATAAAAAAAATTATTCTCATTTCACTTCTAAGGAACCTCTATTGAGATAATTATTTCCCTGTATTTTTTTAAGAAGCAGCAGTTTGTTCACAATAGTTCTATACAGTTTTGGAATTTCATAGTGCTTTATTAGCCACAAAGACAACGAGAGTCTCATTGACTTCCCAAGTTCACTAAGTATCATAAATCAGACCCTCTGACTCACGTTTTGTGTTGACCAGACCTCATAGGGACCAGAGGGCAGCTCATTACTGGGACTGTTTAGGGACGCTTGAGCAAGGCCCACTCATTTTAATCAAAGAGAAGACTCAGCCAAGAGCCTTGCCAAGGCCTGAGGTTAGCAGACAGTGTTCATTGACAGATTAATAGATAAGCAAAAGGCAGTATATATATAGACAATGGAGTATTACTCTTCAGTCTTAAAAATGAAGGTGGTTCTGACATGGATTAACTTTGAGGGCATCATACTAAATAAAAGAAGCCAATCACAAGGCAAATATTGTGTGATCCCGCTTATATGAGATATTTAGAACAGTCAAAATTATAGAGACAGAAATTAGATTGGTGGTTGGTAGGGACTGGAGGGAGGAGAAAATTAAGAGGTTTTTTTTTTTTTTTTTTTTTTCTTTACATTTAGTCACTGTCCATCTTTACAGGGTGAAACATGACTTATCTCAGCACCAATACAGTGCATATTAGTCAAGTCAAAGGCATGGTCACGTGCATTATCATCAACAGATACTTTTCATTTTTGTGTCTAGTAAATGCTTTTTTTTTCCCCCGATTTCCTCCTTCCCATGCCCTTTACCTACTCCTTTTCTCCACCTCCTTCTATACTGACTCTAGTACCTACAGTTTGCATCCCTGCTATCATTCCTTCTAGTCTTTCAGTTTCTGCTTAGAGTGAAGACATTTGGTATATATTAAGTGGGGACATACAATGCCTGTTTTTCATAATCTGACTTGCTTCGCTTAGCATTAAATCCTGCATATACATCCCCTTTATATCAAATGTCATGAACTCATTGTTTTGTTTTTGTGACTGAGTAGTATTCCATAGAACACATGTGCCACATCTTTACAGTCCACTCATCCATTCTTGGACATTTGGGTTGATTCCATGTCCTAACAATTGTGAAGAATGCTGTAATAAACATGGATGTGTAAGTGTTTTTCCTACCATTTTCCTATCCTTTCCAACTCTGGAGTGTACTGAAGGCTTGTAACTTAATAAGAGTGACATTACTGGGTCGTATGGAATTATTTTTGAATGCATACACATACACAATTTTAGTTTTACAAGTTGAAAAGAGTTATGGGGATGAATGATGATGACTGTGAAACATTATGAATGAATTTAATTCAACTTAAATATACACTAAAGAACGGCTAAGGTGGTAAATTTTATGTTGCATGTATTTTACCACAATAATTTTAAAAAATGAGAAAAAAAACCCTGGAGGAATCTAGTTTCAGTGCCTGAAGTGAAAAAATATTCTCTTACTGTAACTAGAAATAATTATGTTTGTATTTAATTTAAAAAATCCTTTGGAGGGAAGGGAACTCGCTGGATTTGCTCTAAGTGCCTCCTATTCAGATATTATAAAAATTATACAGGTACATATCTTGCAATATAATTAAAGAACACCTTGGAAAAAATATTCTTCTTTATAAATATTTATTACTTATAAACTAGAGATTTTAAGAGAAATAAAGTTTTTTGAAGTGTTTGAGAGAAAAATTAAGCAGAAATGAGTAGCCCAAAAAGTTCTAGGACAGTAATTAAAGCTACATAGTAATATATAGTCATTATAAAAATTTCAAAATACTGTGGTTACAACATAGTACATGGATGTAATTTCTTGATATTAAATTTATTATGAAAGTGACCTTTACACAGTGGTCCAGTTTTACTAGTGATGCCAGAATAGCACACGGGTATCAAGTAGAAGGTCCTGATCACTTTTATTTGGAGAGCAGAGTCCTTTCTGCTCACCCCAGCTCCTGCGCCATGCTCAGTGCTCTAGGAAGTGTGTACAGCTGGGTGCTGGTAATATATTGACAGCTGGAATTGACCAACATTAACTGCAATTTACTTTTTAAGCCTTTGTCTGGACATTACAAGCCTTCAGTACACTCCAGAGTTGCAAAATAGTTGCATCAGACAGATTCTGCCAGGGCAATTGTTGTCTCGGTGAGCTTTCTGCTCAGCACCCTGCTTAATGGATAGGGGTCTCCTTTAGGGGAGATGAAAATTGTTCGGCACTAGATAAAACTGGTAATTGTGCAATAATGTGACTACTAAATGATACTGAATCGTATACTTTAAATGATTGATTCCATGTGCTATGACGTTGACTTCAATTAAAAAAAAGCTGTTAGACAAATAATAAAAGGGTCATAAAGCACTACAAAACAGAAAACACATTTTCAGTAAGTATTGTTCAAGAGACCTGTGTTGTGCATTTTCTCAAAAATCCATCTTTGTATTCTGACCCACATCCAGGGTGACACTAAATTCAACTGGCTGCTCTCCTTGGGGAGTTTAGGTGGTTGCAAGTCTGTCTGTGTCATTTTCTTCTTACAGTCCATTGCCAAGTATTGACAGTTTTATCCCTGAACTAGCATGTCCCTCTCCTGTCTTTTCCTCTGCTTCTGCTTCCACTTCTCTCACCCTTGCCTCCTGGCCCTGTTTCTCCGATTAGAAACCCTCCTCATTCACTTCTTTCCTTGGCTCTCCTTGGACCTTAGGCCTTCAATGACAGTACTTCAGGAGTATTGAAATCTCAGCTCCATAGATGGCATGCAGAGCCATCCCAAAGTTCCGTCTGTTTTTATCCAGAGGTCAAGGACCTCTTCTCTAGTATTTCCTCTAGGGCTGTCATGTGCTACGGCACATGTGTGGTCAGGGCAAAATAGCCCGTTTTCCCAAGGAGATTGAGAGTTCCCTGCTGCAACCTTGCCTTTCTCCTCTCCCTGCCCCTTTATCACATTCACATGCTGGATTCTCACTTACCTTTTGAGGCCTGATGCTTTAAAATTCAGTGATTCTGTTGATGATAATGTGTATAGTATTCTCAACTGGACTGGTCTGAAGTGTATTTCATGTTGGGTAAATTCTCTTTACAAGTCAAACAATGTATAGTGATCGAATGTTTAAATAAATAATAATAATAAACAACAATAATAATAAATTCAGTGATTCTTCCTTCTAAGACTTTCTGGGGTCAAAGTACCATCATTTCATTTGCTGGACATTCAAGGTGCTTTGTACTTTGCTGTACCTCTTCCACACCCTGTTCATGGTCTGCTTACATCAGTCCTGTGTGTACAGAGAAATGCACAGAAGGCTAGAAGATTTTCAAGAGCTACCCCTCTGCTCAGTGATGGAGCTAGGACTTAAATCTCTACTTTACCTGCTTCAAAGACTGTGCTCTGAATTCTCCAATGATTTCCTTTCTGTTGATCTTTGGCCTTCCCCACTTCCACATCACCCTTCCATGACCACCTTGACATTGTGATTATGTATAATAGGTTCCAAATAAACATTTCCACATGGACCAGTCAGTGGCGTGGTGGATAAAGTGGCTGGATCCAATTTGGCCAACTTTACAGTTTGAGCTCCGGACCTGGCAGCTTAAGAAAAGTGCCATGTGTGCCCAAAATCTTGAAAGAAGAATGGAGAAAGTATTGCAGTGTGACCATCTCCTACTGGGGATTATCTCTCTCTCTCTCTCTCTCTCTCTCTCTCTTTCTCTCTAGCAAGTGGCACACACCCTGTATCAAGTTAGGAAAGAGAGAAATAGTTCTAGAATATACAGCACTTGTGCAGCTTTATAAAGAAGTTATCTTTTTAAAATAATTTTTTACTTAATTTTATTTACCATTATTGTTTCCTTTCTTTTAAACTTGACCAGAAAGAGTCAGAGAGGGAAGAGGAGAAAGTAAGCCACCAGGCCTGGGACTCAAAGTGTGGTCAGCCATGTGAGAGTTCAACACCTCAACCATTATGTCACCTGCTGGCCCCAAGAAGTTTTATCTTTTTTACAGATACTATCCAATTACTTCCGGTTTGAAAGATAAATAAAACATAAAAAGATGCAATTGTGCTTTGTTTCTGTGTTTTAAGCTTTTCATATGTAGCCTGTATAGTCTTACTAGACATAAACCTGGATTGGAATCATGGTAACCAAATGTCCTTTCTCAGTTCTCACCATTCCCATGGACATTTTTCTGGTCTTTACCCCCTTGCACTGATAATACCTATATCATTAATTTAAACCCAACTATAAACTACTCTCTGTTATTTCTTAAATGGTCCTTTAAGTTTTAGTCATTTCCATAATGCCTGTGCTCCAATGGTAGCAGCTCTGTCCATTTTGATGAATCAAAACAAAAGACAAAAGGAAAAGAGAAAAGAAAAATTAAGAATGAGAATGACAATCCTTCCCTGTTATATCATAAGGATGTTTGTTTTTTAAAGGACATTATTTGAATGATTTGGAATTATTTTTCTTAGTGTTGCTATTGTCTTTCTAGCCTTTTGACAACCCAGCCTTCTATTCTTAGCCCACACATAGATCTTTCATTTATTATCACATAATTAGATGCCCATTGGTTCAAAAACTGTTCGTTGAAAAATAACTGGTCATTGCTGTATTTTTTTAAATTGTCAAAAAATTATCTAAGAAAGAAATCAATCATGCTTTAGGCCAAAATTTAAGTAGAACAGTGTTTGTGTCCTTAGCATTTGCTAGTAGCAAACAACTTAAGTGAAATCAAACACTGAGTGATATGGAAAAAGAGCCAGGACAGAAGGTAAGTTTAATAACGATATTGTTTTTCAAATGCAGCATCTCTGACTCCCTTGTATCATTAAATTCTATGTGTATTTGGTTGACAATAAATCTTGAATGTCTTTATGATTTTAAAGAAATGCCAAGTTATGTAAAAGATTATAATCAGTCATTTTAATTTTAAAAAGGATTAGGGAGCAGGAGAGTAGTTCTCTAGAAATTAGATTAAAAAATCCAACTCTTTTTAGAATCCAATGCATTTGCCAAGTAGGCAACTTATTGGGGAGAAAGGATAAAACTCTGATGACAGTTATTCTTTCAGGAAGCAAGAAAGAAACCTCTTCCTTCCAAAGGTGGCACTACCATTCATTCAGTCTATTGAAACTAAGAGCCTACTGTTAACCTTTTTCTTTTCTCCCTCTCTTTCTTCTGCAGGTTACATATCTCGGAAAAGTCTCGACCACAGGCATGCAATTTTTTTCAGGCTGCACAGAAAAGCCAGTCATCGAGCTCTGGAAGAAGCACACACTAGCTCGAGAAGACATCTTCCCAGCCAATGCCCTCCTGGAAATCCGACCATTCCAAGTGTGGCTTCATCACCTTGACCACAAAGGGGAGGCTACAGTCCACATGGATACCTTTCAAGTGGCACGCATTGCCTACTGCACCGCTGACCACAACGTGAGCCCCAACATCTTTGCCTGGGTTTACAGGGAGATCAACGATGACCTGTCCTACCAGATGGACTGCCATGCTGTGGAGTGTGAGAGCAAGCTCGAGGCCAAGAAGCTGGCCCATGCCATGATGGAGGCCTTCAAGAAGACTTTCCACAGTATGAAGAGCGATGGACGGATCCACAGGAACAGCTCGTCCGAAGAAGTTTCCCAGGAATTGGAATCTGACGATGGCTGAATGAACTTGAGGTGCTTTAGCAAAGGCAGCATTGGTCACGGAGTTCAAGAGGATAGATGAGTAAGCAACGATTCAAATTTGGGATGACAAGACTGCCAAACTATTGGCTGACCAAGCTTTTTAAATTCAGAAGAGCAATTCTAAATCTAAAGAAATGTATCATTAAAATAATTACATTATGTTGAAATCTGCTGCTGCTGTGACTGTGAGGAGGGTGGGAGTGTGGATGGGGAGGAAGGTTCTAGAGTCTCTTCTTGTTTTCTTTTCTCATTTCCCAATGCCTCCCTATGGGCAATCTTCATGCCAGTTTTCACCACTCTCAGGCAAATACTCTGCGGCTGTCATTTGATGGAACATTCCAGTCTGCCTTATGAAATCCAACAGAAGTGTTAGCAGCACCTCTAGGATCCCCAGTGGGGGTGAGTGGCAGGGGGTGTGGAGTCTGTAGGGTTGAAGGGACTCCTCTGGATGGTCCTGAGAGCTCCTCTCCCTCAGCAAGTTTCAGATTCTCTCCTCAGTATGTGAATCAGCACAGCCTTTATTGAGCTTTACAACTAACAACCTGATAGTTGGCAGTTAATTCAGTTAAACATAATGCTTTTATTTACATAAGTATATCATAGCACCCTCTTATTGTATTCACTCATCTATTTTCTTAGAGTACCTGCAATTACTAATAACCCCTTCCCTCCTCCTGCCCCATCCGTCCACTTTCTCCCCCCAATGTCCCTTCAGGGCTGGATTCTCAACATATACTGCAGGACACCAAAAGGGAAGAAAAATAACCAAGCAGATGAAACAATCAAATAAACAAATTGGAAGTTCAAAACTACCACCACAACAACGAAAACCCTGGGAAACAGAATTGGGTGATCCTTAAGTAGGCAAACTCTTGGTGGGCTGTCCTTTTCCTCAACCCTGATTTATGGTAATTTATTTAGTTCCTGGTCCTGTCTGATGAATCCTCCTTGGCAAGCTTCAAATCTGATTTGGCATCATCAAGAAAGCCTTGCCCCCTATTCAACATTGCACTCAAATAGAGAATGAGTGAGATGGCTTATCTAGACAAGCTATATCCGTCTTAACCTAAAGGGAAATCTTCTCTTTTTATCTTAAAATTGATGATTTCTTCTGGTCAGAATTGCCCATGTATTCATTATTTCTAATGAGAAGTTCTCACTAAGTGAGCCTGAGATTTCTCAGTTTTGTGGATCTTTAAATATCATAAATGTAAAGAGTCAACATTGAATGAAATTGAAAGGCATCGTTAAAATACATGCATTTGAGACCAAGAGCAGATGGCTGGTTTTCCAGGTAAAGCTTCTTCTTTATTATAAAGTCTGTTCTTAATCCTTGTGTTATGTAGGGGCACTGTGGCACCTTAGAAGCCTTAAGTGAGAGCTAATCCAATACAGAGACGATGGTGTCGGCATTTTGGTCTGTGTATCTGTGTGTCTGTGTATGAGTTTGTGTGTGTGTACGTGTGCCCCTGTGTGTGGGTCCAGTTTTCAGGCATGTAGAATAAGCATGGGATCATATTGAAGAGGATGTGCCTCTCGAAGATATGCTTGTTGCTTTACGACGTATGTAAACTATTCTTTAGCATAAATGCATTCATTCTTTAATAAAAATATGTTTGCGTTAATAAAACTGAGGAGTTTCATACTTTACATGTCTTTCCTTTCTAAAGCAATGAAACCTTGAAGAGCGAGATACATCAAACTGAGGAAAAAGGACAATTCTGTTTAAAGATGATTTTAAACTTGATCATAAATAACCCACTCCTTGTGTTTAAAAATCTTGTTTTATTTTTCTCAGTGCTCAATTTGTTTTTAATTACCGCCTGCCCCTGACTCAGATGGTGAGATAGATGTTCAGTAGTTGAAATAGTTATTTAGTGTGGGGTGTGTGTTTTAGAGGAGAGTCTTCCAAAACATTTCGCAAATGATTGCTCTTTATAAATTCTCCGGTATGTTTTTGGAGAACCCACACTGAAATCCTAGAAGTAAACACTGAATGATTTCTTCTGACAGGACTGGTTAAAAATGCCTTCTCTAGGCCATCATTTCTCAGAACAGCCCCATGAATCAAGCGGTGTCGGTGGCCATGGAGCCCGTGTATTTTGAGCAATGCCCTTCATGGGATCAGTAACAAATAGAAAGGCTTCTAAAGTGAAAATATGGGTGACCATTAAACAGATGAACTCAAGCGAGAATCACTACATAGCTCCTCTGTTTGCAAGGGCATCTCTCTCAAGTTGGACTTTCCTCAATTTCCTTTTACTCTGTTGTCCTTGAATACACATCTAAGAGGAAGAAAAAAGAAAAAAAACCAGCCACAATATGTTTCCAAACAATGCCACTTCCCTTTCTGAGCAAGACAAGGCTGAATTGCAATTGCACATGTGATTACTTATGGAAGAGGGCATTTGCTAGTATTTTTTTTTCAGGGTACTAAGTATGGCATGCTAAGTAAGTGGCTCTGATAATACTGCATTAGTTTTTGCATGGGGTGATTAGTAAACAATTAAAAAATAAATGCACAATTACATTTTTCAATTAGCTAATATAATCTTTTAGGTCATCCAGTCCTAATTGTTCTCAGAGGGGTGATTCAGCCTTGTATTAGTTTATTATTTATTTTCAAGAGAGATTTTTTTGGTATAGGGCACATGAGTTTGACAGCGAGACAGAGAGAAAGAGAGAAATCACCCCCACGGGAGAGGGGGGATTGCCACACTGCAATCCCTTTTCCTCCATTCTCCTCTCAGGAGATTTGGAGCATGCATACACATACGCCAGCATGAGTTTCAAGACATTGGGTCTGGGATTCGAACTGTGGTTGACCATGTGGGAGTCCAGTGCTTTAACCACTATGCTACCTGCTGGCCCCATCATTTTTTCTTTTAATGCTTTGTACTCTCCCTTTCTATGCTATATTTTCTTTCTTTCTTTTTTTAAAGGTTTTTGCCATACGGTGTGTGCACTCACCAGAGAGAAACAGAGACAGTGAGGAATGGCCACACCATAATCCCTTCTCCATTCTCTTGACATTTGGGGCACACATGCATACATGTGCCTGGCATGCTGGGTTCAGGACTCGAACTGTGGTTGGCCATGTGGAAGTCCAGCCCCGTAGCCACTACACTACCTGCTGGCCCTTCTATACTACATTTTTCTTTTCTTTTTTTTGAGAGATTTTTGCTATAGGGCACATGCACTCACCAGAAAGACAGAGAGAGAGAGAGAGAGAGAGAGCAAGAAATCACCCCCCCAGGGGAGATGTCCACACTGCAATCCCTTCTCCTCCATTCTCCTCTTGGGATTTTGGGCACGCACACACACGTGGCCGGTGTGAGTTTAAGCCACTGGGTCCGGGACTCGAACCGTGGTCGACTTCATGGGAGTTCAGTGACATAGCCACTATGCTAGCTGCTGGGCCCCTATACTGCATTTTCTATGCTAGCAGAAACAGAGCACTTTCTTGCGCATTAACTCCTACAGGCAAGCATGGCAGTTACTCTAGGGATGGAGGAATTGTGGTTACAGAGGTTCTACCACACGGCCATGGGAGCACAGCTGGGATGTGTTTGATGGAACTATAACCCTCTCACTTCCTGTCCAAGGCTGGTGTTCTGTTGAGGCAAAATCCATCTCCTTTGAAAATTTCAATTCCATTTCTCTTAAAGCTTGGCAGTTTATTTTAAATTAGTATACTGAGACATTATAAATAAACATTCTTTGCTATTTATTTTTCAAGTATTTTTGAAAGCAGTAGTTTTAAAAGTAAAGGCCCAAGAAGGTTTAGTATGAAGTTCTGCTTAAGTATCTTCCTGGGTATGGGAATTCTCTACTTCTGTAAAGTCCAAATGATTGTTTGTTTGTTTTCAGGACATGTTAAAACTGTAAATCAAGTTCTATTGAGATTATAGGAATCTATAGTAGCCTATAATTCTCCTTCATGCTATTTATTGTGCTTATTTTTCATATTTCTTTGTACAATTACATAAATGTCTGTTTAAACCTCTTGAGTAGAAGTGTCTTTGAGATGGGGATTTTTTCTTTTGTTCATGTTTTGTCTCCAGCAGGAATCAGGCACCCAGGAGGAACATATTAGTTTCTGTTAGTTTTATGGCAAGATTGATGGAGGAAAAGACAGGCAGAGGGGATAATAACTACGTGGTTCTTTAATTGACATGTTTTAGGACAGAATCTTGGAATCCTGGAAAATATCTTAGTGACTCCTTGCCCAGTTTCTTCAAAGGTGAGCAGATGGTTTTTACTAAAGAAAACATTATCCCTTACCTAATTGCAAAAAAAATTTGCGGCTTCTTATAGAGAGAAAAACACTGTTATTTACTTAATGACACACAACTGAAATAGAACAAACGTTATCCCAGAAAACAAAGAGGTAATACATTGAAAGACACCTGCATTTAGCGGATTACAACAGCCATGTCCTCCATTTGTTTCTGTTTATTTCTGCTGTGGAAAAGCAGAGAGAGAATGTTGGAGGAGGTTGCTTTTACTTTCAGACACTATGAAGAATTCAGCTAGGTTTTCACCACATTTATAATTTAAAAAATCAATTTTATCTGGGCTAGCCAGTGGCATAATTGTTAAGGCAGCTGGATCCCATATGGCCAACTGCATAGTTTGAGTTGTGGACCTGGGGACATAGAAGACACGCCGGGTGGGCCAGCAGGTGCATTGGAAGTTAAAGCGGTTGGATCCTACATGGCTGGCTATGTGATCTGAGTCCCAAACCTCACACCAGATGCATGTGTGTGCATGCCCAAAATCTCAAGAAGAGAAAGAAGAAGAAGGAATTGAAGCGTGGCCATGCCCGTGGGTGGGAGATGGGGGGGGGGGGGATTTTTCACTTTCCCTCTCTCTGTCTCTCTCTGGCATGCACCCTGTAATAATAATTTAAAAAATAAAAAGCCAAAGCAAGCAAAAATCTATTTTTATCCTTTTGTCATTTCTTCTGCTCTTCCCCCTTACCTTTTCCTTCCATCTTTCGTCTTTTCTCTTTCCTTCTTCCTGCCTTCTCTTTCTTAACTGTCTATGGTTTACATGACATATTCCAGACTTTCTTAGCACAGATGTGTTTTGAATCTGAAATTATTCATTCTGGTTCGTGATCCATTGATGCAAAATTTGATGAGCTTGTGCAATAGTGCAGATGGTCCTAAATCTCTGTTTTCTTTTCAGTAAGAGTGAACATGGTGACAACCTAATTTTCATAGTGTAGTAGTATTTCATAAGTATTCCTCAAATGTGCTATGTTCCCGTCTCCCAGATATACCTTAAAGTAATCCACAGTTAAGGTGAAGATTTCCACACATGTCAAAGGTAACTTGAAAATTCTTACAGATCTTCAAGAAGCGTTCCTATGAGATGCCAGGATTTGTTAAGATAATTTTATGGGATGAATTGTTGAATCTAAAATCTCTGGCTGCTTTTTCTGAAAAAGTGCCGATTGATGGAAATTACCAGGAAAAAAAAAAAAAAAAAAAAAAAAAAAACTAAGTGTGGTACATAAATTCAAGCTTAGAAAGAAAAATAGTTAGATGGGTAAAAGAAAATAAGAAAAAAAAAAAAACCTAAACCATCTTATTTTGAATATGTGCAAATAAACTGTATTTATTGAAAATAAATCTAAGACATGGTCTTGTATTCTTGATGAAAGCTGACATTCACAAAAAGATATGGGGAAAGTGTGTCTTTTTGGATGTCCTTGTAAGATTATCTTGGGTTTTGCTATGCATTTCAAATTGGGTATTCAAAAAGACTCTGAACAGATTTTGCTTTGGAAACTTACAGCTTTCATTTAAAAACATTTTGTAGTTCCTACTAAATTTTCAACAACTTGGCTTAAAGGCCAAGAAGTATGATCTGAAAATGAAATTGCTGAAGTAACACATATGTTCAACTATTTCATAAAAAACTGCCAATAATTATCAATGTTTTATGCCTATAGATTATTTTAACAACTATTTTCTTAATAAAGTATTATTTTATTTCTTTAAGCCTATGTATTAGAATGAGGTTGGGTCATGAAAGTAGTGTGATACCTGTGAAATAAAACATGATGCTACTTGAACCTGCTTTACCTTAACTCTGTCACTATGTGGCTCTAGTTGCCAGGTCAGAATATTGTCCTTGGGAACAAACACTTAAGGAAATGCATATTTACAAGGAAGGACCAAAAGTTGGTTGCATTCCACTGTCAGTCATTTTTATGAAGGCTATTTATGACGTACAGCATGATGTTTTAAAATATGTACACATTGTTGAATGACCAAATTAAGCTAGTTAACATATGTTTTGCCTCCCATACTTAAGGATTTTTGTACTGACAATACTTAAAATCTACTCTCTTAGCAATTTTCTAGAAGTTCAATCCACAAGATATCACTTTGCACCTGTTAAAATGACCATCAACAACACAATGCAAGATAGGGGTCAGCACGTGACTTAGTGGTTAAGGTGCTGAACTTTGAAATGGTCTGCTGAGGTTTGAATCCTGGACCTGGTGTCTTGAAAATCATTCCAGACACATGTGCATGCCTGGCCAAAATCCTGGGAGGAGAAAGGAGCAAAAGAGATTATGGCATAGCCATCCCCCCAAAGGAATGATTTCTCACTTTTCCCTCTCACTGTCTCTCTCCATCTCTCTCCTCTCTAGTGAGCGCATGTGCCCCATGGCAAAAACCTTAAAAAAAAATGAAACTTAACAAATATGGGTGAGGATGTGCAACATCAGCACGTAAATTAGTATGGCCTTATGGAAAAAAATACAGAGGTTCCTCAAAACACTAAAGAGAACTACCTTATGACCCAGCAATCCCCATTACTAGGTATGTTGGTACATGCTAAAGAAATGAAATCAGTGTATTGAAAAGATAGCTGCCCTCCCACGTTTAGTGTGACATTATTAATAATAACCAAGATGAGGAGTCAACCTCAGCATCTATGAAAGGATGAATGGATGAAGAAACTATGACATATACACACAGTGGGTAACTATTCAACCTTAAAGTTACTCTGTTATTTAAGTGTGAATGTTGATACATGGATAAAGGTGGGAGGACATGATGTTAATTAAGCCAGGCACAGAAAGACAAGTACTGCATTATCCTATGTGCAAAATCTAAAAAAGCTGAGTTCACAAAGCAGAGCCAAAGATAGTGGTTACCAGAGGCTGGAGGGGTAGGAGACTGGGGAGATGTTGTTCAAAGGATACAGAGTTTCAGGAAGATAGGAGAAAGCTAAAGCTCTAGTGTAAAACATGGGGACTATAATTAGTAACAATGTATTGTACCCTGGTCACTTTTTAATGGGAGTTTAGAATGAACAGACTGAAGCTCATTATAGATCTAAACAGTGGTTTGATTCCAGTTTTGCACAGGAAACAAGATCTAACAAATTTCATCATGTTCAAAATTGTATTATCTTTATGTAGTGCTATTAGGGGTATAGAAGCATCGTAGTGGGGTGGGGTAAAATTGGACCTTTAATTCAGTCTACTGCCAAATCATCTTATTGCCTTTCTCATTTTCATTGCAATAGCTTTTTCTCTATTTTAGTACTGCACTTTTAGAAATTAGTACAGTAAACCTTCATTAATTTAAATAAAACTAATTAGAAGTTTGCAATTTCAACCTTGAAAAATTCAAATTTTATGCTTTCGTTTAATAAGCAAGTAAATAGGATGAATAATGTTGCTTTTGGAAGTGTATACTTGGGAAAACACTGCTTCCACATATTAAAATAACAATTTCCTAGATATAGTGTAATTTCAGCATAAGTAGAAGCTGGAATGGATAAAATTGCAGCTTTGATGTGCTCGTTTCAAGTCATTCTTCTCTGTTTATTAAAAAAATGGGTTCTCTACTGAGCAACAGATGGTTAATGTGATTCTACAGTTCAGAGCCTTGAAAGTAATAACATTTCTCTTCTTTTAAGATATCCATCATTTATATCTCTCTTGCCATTCAGTTCGTATAAATATTTAGTCAAACAACAAAACTGAAAAGTAAGAATAACTGAACTCCTCCCCTTTCTCACAGAAACAGCTGCTGAAGTAATTGAAATTATTTTTCTTATCATTAAACATTAGTCTTTTTTTTTTTTGCTACTAGGTAGCTTAATTTTTTGTGTTTGTCTTTTAGTTATCAATACACTAAACAGTTGCATATCACTTTAAGAAGCTCAGTAACTTATCAAGGTGATGTAGTGAATTAATGATGGCAATTACTTTGCGTGGTCTGGTTTGTGCTTACAGTTCATGTCGTATAGTTTTTCAAGTCTGTGAATGTCACTGTGCTGATCTCTGCCAGTCCGATCAGATGTTGGCTCTCTCTGAATGATGTGTGGGCTTCTGAGGGTGACTCCAGCGGCCGGAAATTCTGCCCAAGAGTCCATGGTGAAGAGGGCGTTGGAAACCAGGTCCTCCAGCTGACCTGTGCCTTCCAAAGGGCCACGGAAGACACTGGCCCAGAGGAGTGCATTGTCCAGGAGAGATGCATGTGGGTAATGACTTGCCCCGGGGAGCACTTTTCTCACACTCACTTTAAAAATAGCTGCCATGGGGATCAGCAGATGGCGTAATAGTTACATTGCTTGTCTCCCATGTAGTCAACTGCAGTTTGAGTCCCGGACACGCCAGCTTAAACCACACCAGGTGTGTGTGCATGCATGCCCAAACCCTGAGAGCAGAATGGAGAAGGGATTGTGTCATGGCCACCCTTCGGGGAGTGATTTCTCACTTTCTGTCTCTATGTCTCTGTGTCTCTCTGGTGAGTGCACAGGCCCTATAGCAAAAATATCAAAAAAAGGGAACCAGCAGTTAGCGTAATGGCTATGTCGCTGGACTCCCACGTAGTCGACCGCGGTTCGCGTTCCGGACCCGGTGGCTTAAAACTCACGCCGGGCGCGTGTGCGTGCGTGCCCAAGATCCCGAGAGGAGAATGGAGGAGAAGGGATTGCGGCGTGACCATCCCCCCTGGGGGGTGATTTCTCACTTTCTGTCTCTATGTCTCTTTCTGTCTGTCTGGCGAGCGCACGCGCCCTATAGCCAAAACCTCTCAAAAAAAAAAAAAAAAACACACAAAAAACAAAATAGCTGTCATTCATCTATGGGCATTTAGGTTGATCCACACGTCAGCTATCATGAATAATACTACAGTAAGCATGGGAGTGCAGGTACCACTTTGACATACTCGGTTCACTGCCGTTGGATATGTACCTAATAGAGAAATTGTTGCTGACACAGTCATTCTATTGTTAATATGTTGAGGAACCTCTATTTCGTTTTTCAGAATGTCTTTCCTAATTTACATTTCGCAAGCAGTATGTAAAGATGCTCTTCTTTCCACATCCATTCTGGGATTTGTTCTGTTTTGTGTACTTTTATCATTATTTTGTCTTTTTGTCCTTCTGACTAGGTGAGGAGATACCTCCTTATGGTGTTGATTTAAAATGATGAGTGGCGATGTTGAGCGTTTTTTCATGGGTAAGAAAAAGGTGAAACATGTACACAGTGGATTGTTATTCAGGGATAGGAAAGAATTGAATCCTGTGACTTAAAGCAACAGGGATAAATCTGGAGGACATTATGTGAAGCCACACAGGCCAGGCACAAAGACACATACTTCATGCTCTCACTCTCGCACAGAAGCTAAGACCATTGACCTTAAAGAAGTGGAAAATCAATAGTGGTGACCGGAGGCTGGGAAGGGAATGGGGAGTGGGAACTGGGAGAGGTCGGATAGCGGGTGCAAAATTACAGTTACAGAGGAGGAATAAGTTATAGTGCTGTATAGCATGACAAGGTGACAAGTTTATAATAATTTATTGTATACTTCAAAATAGAATAGAGGAATTTGAGTGTTCCCAACACAAGGAAATGATGGATGTGTGAGGCGCTGGGTATAGAGAGTACCATGATTTGATCATCACACATATATACACGTACTAGGGCACCACATTGTACCCCATACATAGGTACAATCGTTACATCTCAATTAAAATGTAAATGAAAGAAAAAAAATTAAATAGCTGTCATGAGTGTTACCCATATTTCAGTTCTTGGTGTATTTTTCCCAGCAGTTTTTGGTTAACACTGGCACTGTTTTTCTAACAGTAATCACATGTAGGTCTTTCTTCCTCTTCTGTTATTGCCTGTTGTTAGCCCGCATGGTTTGTTCCTAAATAGACAGAGGAAGGGAGGGAATTAACATCTCGAGCGTGCAGACGTGCCAGGCCCTGCTGCACTGTCGTAAGGTTTGTGAGCCTACAGTAACAGCATCTCCGACTACAAGTGAGGGCATTTGCCCAAGACGGTGTCTCTCCTCAGCAACAGGATCCGAACTGAAGCTCAGATGCATGGAATACCAAAACCCTGGACACTCCACTATCCCACATATGTCACAGATGAAAAGAAGATGCATGGGGGGCCCCAGAAACCTCACTGCACCACCAGTGACTTGAGATTATATCCTGGAGAAAAGCCATCAAATCTGTCTGCAGAACCCAGAACCCAAACCATTGTGCTCTTTGATTTGTCACAGTTGAAGTGCTATGAAATGAAAAATTGCTTTTCAAAGAATCAAAATCTGTGGTTTTTTTTTTGTGATATTTCATTTTCACGATTTTTGAGCAAAAGGAGTGACTCAATCCACACGTCGAGTAGCCTCAGAAAATAGAGAACATTTATTTTGGAGGACCTTAGGGATGCGAATCCTAAGGTTCATTCCAGAAAACCCTGGCTCCTAAAGCTAAAAACTGGCATCACTCTTTTTCCCCAAAGTGGGACTCTGAGACTGAAGTCGCATCTATTTCTGTCTCCATTATACCATCCACTTTGGCCTTGCCCAAGACCAGGCATAGAGCTGTCACGCAGGGACAGGCTGGTGTCGGCAAACAGCAGCAGCTCCTGAAGGCGGGAGGACAGAGCCCTGCGCTACCCACAGCCTGGCTTCCGTCAGGCAGCTCTGTGACCTCAGGCTGCTCCTAAACACATGGCACTTGTCTTTCATCTGCAAAATGCCTCTCGAGAGCATGACCTTCCTCACAGCCACACGAACAGGAAGCTCTCAGGCTTACTTCCTTATTTCTGGGTGAGGAATCTGAACACACGATTTCTAGCCTCAACACTCCTCTCGTCCTCCAGAACTCTATCATTCTAAAATTCAAACTGAACTATTCCAGACTTCTGCTTTAAGTCCTTCATGACCTCCTCGTTGCCTGCCAGAGAGACTAACATCCTCCTTCTCTCCCTTCTGGTCGCCTTTATTTTAAACTAATTTATGTTGGCAAGCTGGCTCTCACCTGCTGGTCTGTGCTCAGGTTCAAATCCTGATTCTATGTTGCCTCGGACAAAGAACCTCTCAGGCTTTAGTTTGCTCATCTGAAAAGTGGGGAAAACAGGTGCCTAACCCGCTGTACACAGTGAGAATGGAAGGGGTGCATCCGTGTGAAGACCACAGCTCAGGGCTCGTGTCTTACGATGTTCAGTCGCTACTAGGGCTTTTCTTGCTTGCTTTTCCTTGGGCACAGGGACTTGTGGTAGTCTCAGGGCGCTTTGCATTTTTCCAAGAGAGCCTGACTTGGCCCTGACATATCGTGCTCCTGCGTCTTGTGGTCCCCTCTTGGCATATTTGACTCCTTCTTCCAGGCTCCTACAGACTTGTGGCGACACCTCCACAGTTGTCTCTAAAGCTGCTACGTACTTCTGCATCTACCCCACTCCTGGTCTGAGAGCCCCAGAGCAATGCTATCAAAGAGCTACCTATTACCCTTCATATTTAATTTTAATTTTCTAGCAGCTAATCTAAAGCTCTGGAAAAGAAATAAGTGAAATTAATTTCAATAGTATACTTCATCCAAGTATTTTCATTCAACATACAATCAATATAAAGTGTATCCATATACTATTTACTTTTTGTATTAAGTCTTTGAAATATAGTTTACATTTTACTAAAGGTGAGAAGAGGAAAAGAGCGAAGATGAAGAAGGTTATTAATTATCGCAGAGTAAACTGAAAAGACAGAACTGTTCAGTGTTGGTTGGACTGCTCATGGATTTGGTAGCTCTTTAAAAAGAAAGGTAGCAGAGCCAGCAGGGAGTGTAGTGGTTAAGATGCTGGACTCCCACATGGCCAACTGCAGTTCGATTTCTGGGTCTAAAAGCTTGAAAATCACTCCTGGTACATGTGTGTATAGGCCCAAAATCCCGGAGGAGAATGGAAGAGAAGGGATTCCGGCATGCCCATGCCCCTTGGGGGGTGACTTCTCACTTTCCCTCTCACTGTCTCTCTCAGTTTCTCTTCAGCAAGCACACATACCCTATGGCAAAAAACCTTAAAAAAATAGAAAAGTAGCGATGATACAAACCCCAGGACACTCATACACCCCCAGGAGCCAGTGAATAGTTCCTGTGACAGTCTGCCTTCCTCCATCTAGTTCCTCTTGATAATCCACCACCAAGCTGTGGGGACTTCACCCCAACAAAATTGTGAGCGTTGCTAGGTTTCTGTGTAAGACTTTATGTAGTGTGGATAGTTGTGATTATTGAGTCAACCACTGGGGGCTACCAGTTACCCCAAGATAGTAACAATATTTTTACTTTCTATACAACAAAATGATTTGTAAATAAAATCTTAACAGAACTCTGGTGCACGCTACTAGTCACACAGCACTAGTAGCTGCTGCATTGACAGCGTAATCTAAGAGAGGGAGAACCGCAGCTTGGTCCTGTCTCACCCACGGAGCTTATCACAGTGGCTGGTACATAGGAGGGACTGGCAAATGCTGGTTTAAAGAACAAAATGCTGAACTGCAACAATTCATGTGAGTGTGTTAGTTTGCTGGGACTGCTGTAACACAATGTCACCAACCGGGTGTCTTACACAATAGACCTCAGCGCCTCACTTTTCCGGAGGCCAGGCTGGGAAACTGAGATTGAGGTATTGGCTGAACAGGTTCTTTCTGAGACTGTGAGGGAGCTCATGTGCCATGCCTGTCTCCCAGCAGCTCATGGTTGGTGGCGATCTTTGGTGTTACTTGAAATCTGCTGCGTCACCTCAATCTCTGCCTTCACCTTCCCATGGCATTTTATGGGGGTGTGCCCTAAATTTTCCTCTTTCGAAAAGACATGGATCACATTGAGTTAGGTCCTAACCATAGCTAATTATATGTGCAATGACTCTATTCCCAAATAAGGTTACATTCTGAGATCCTGAGGATTAAGACCCAACATGTGAAATTGGGTGGGTGAGAACACAAGGCAGGTATTAATGCTGAGTCTTTTTTCAGTGCTCATGGCTTACAGGGGCAGGGTGGAAGCCCCGTTCTACGTGGTTCGCTTCCTCCTGTTGTTGTGGGAGACCTCATTGCCTGGGCTTGCTTTCTCTTGGCCAGACCAGGTAGCTGTTAGATGATCAAGGACAGAGCAGATAGTTTCTATTAAGCATGTTTTTATTCAGCTTTTAAAAATTCTTTGGGAGGGGCCAGCAGGTGGCATAATGATTACATCGATGGACCTCCACATAGTCGATTGTGGTTCAAGTCCTGGACCTGGTGACTCAAAACTCATGCCAGATGTGGGGTCCAAAATCCCAAGAGAATTATAGGGGAGAAGGAATTGTGACATGGCCATCCCTCCTGGGGGGATGATTTCTTGCTTTATGTCTCTCTTTCTCTCTCCAGTGAGCACATGTACCCTATAGCAAAAATCTCTAAAAACAAAACAAAAAAATTCTTTGTGAAATTAATTTTTGTAAAGAATTTTTTATTTAATTGTATTTATTACTATTATTTCTGAATTTAACTAGAGAGAGAAAGAGAGAGGGAGAGAGGGAGAGAGAGAGAAAGTGAGAAAGCAAGCCTCCAAGTCCAGGATTTGAACTGTAGTAGGCCTTGTGAGAGTCTAGCACCTTAACCACCATGCTGCCTGCCGCCCCCTGTGAAATAAAACTAACATGGCTTTTTTTTATGATCTTACAAATTGTTTTATTAAAAAAAAAAAAAAAACCCAGAAGTTTTAGATTTAAAGCAAAATTAAATGGAAAGTACAAAAAGTTCCCACTTACTCTCTGCCCCCACAAACAGTGCCTGCCCCATCATTAATATCCCTCACCGAAGTGGTACATTTGTTACAATTGATAGACCTATATTCACACATCCTTGTTACTAAGAGTCCATACTTAACTTCCGGCTCCACCCTTAGCATTGTTTGTGCTATGGGTTTGAACAATTGTGTAATGACTTGTATCTACCATTAGGAATACTTCGTATGATGCTAAAATGGTAGATAACATGGCTTTTAAGGAGATGAGTTTCCCTAAATCCGCCCTTTCTGGTCTTGAGTTTCTCTGTTTCCGTTGTTTCCTTTTTTGTGCTGATGTTTGACCATCACTGGTTTGGGTTGTCTGTTAAGGTGAATGGGATGGAGGGAAATGTGGTTGGAGACTGAAAGAAGCAAGGGAGTTTGGAACAAGCTGAAGGTCCTTTTCTGTGTGTGCTGCCAGCCAGCTCTTTTGTGCCCAAGATCCCCAAACCTGAGCCAAACCTGAGCTGAGCCAGTGCCCGCAGTTCCCCTCCTGATGTCCCTTGTTTTCTTTGGAAATTGGTGTTTTCAGGCATCTCAGTATGATCCAATGAAAATCTCCACATCACAGAGAGAAGAGGCTATTGAAGGCCAGAGTTTGGGATCTGCCAACAATGCGGGGATTGTGGTGCACCACTGCCTCTGCGCGTCCAGACCTCCCCCTACCCCACACAGAAGAGTCCCTCTGCCCCGCGTGGAGGAACACCCCTGCCAGCATGGAAAAAGCAATGTCAATGCCACTCTGTTAAGATAAACCCAAACCAGCGTTCGACTGGCCAGCACCCAAAGAACTTCTGTGCAGCTGGGAGAATTTATTACTAAAAATTATCTTCCAGACTGATTATTTAATTCTTTCTTTTAAAGGTCAGACTTTGTTAGATGATGATTAAAGTTTCTTTTTTATAAATTGCCTTTTTTCTTTTTCCCCAAAACAGGCTCCTGCTAGAGGACTTGGCAAACTTTTTTCCCTTTTTTTTCTGAAAAAAAGTAAGCATTGCAATACTTTTTAATTTAGCAATCTTTGTAGTGCTAAAATTTATCTTGGTTTTAGGCAAATTCAACTGACACTATAATAGTCATCCCTTAGTGTCTGCACAGGACCGGTTCCAGTGCCTCCTCAGAAACCCAAATCTGTAGATGTTCAAGGCTCTTTTATAAAATGGTGTAGTAGTTTCATATATTTTTCATCTTCCCATATAGCTTAGTATATTTTCTGATTGCCAGGAAGTGTATGTACTTGCTAGAGAGAGAGAGAGAACCCTCCACACCTCCACGAGGCATGGTCACACCACAATCCCTTTTCCTCCATTTCTCCTTGGCAAGATTTTGAGCACACACACACTCACGTATGGCATGACTTTCATGCCACAGGGGCTGAGATTCAAACAGTAGTCAGCAACATGGGATTAATTCCCAATGTGCAGTATTCAACATCCTGTATACTTTAAATTGTCTCTAGATTACTTATAATTCTTAATAAAAATACAATGTAGTTGTTGCATTGCATTGTCATTTATATTTGTACTATTTTTTGTTGTTTGCCGTTTCAAATACTTAGACTATGCAGTTAGTTGAATCTGCTGGTGCAGAATTCATAGATACGGAGAGCTGACTACAGTATCTAGTCTTCAGTCATGGTGTTCTCAGGAGGTGTTTAAACAGTACACAGATTTGGAGTAAGATGTCATATGCTTTCTTTAAAGGCTCAGAATATACTAGAAAAGGAACTCTGGAATATACTTCTGCAGACCTCTCTGGATACATTCCTTGAAAGACTATTAGATGTAAGATGGGGATGAACAAGTTAGTCCATTCAGGCTTGACACTATGCTTTCACTGGTCCATGGGACTCCACCATGGATAGGTGCTGGGGTGAAAGTTAGAGATAGAAGGGGATTTGAAGAGAACAAAATACGAGGTCGTCAGGAAAGTCATAAGGTATTTTTCTATGTGTTTCTACACAAAATTGCATCATGAATTTTCTAATGACACAGTAATAAGAGAGAGCCTTTGAGCATAAAATGGGTCTTCAAAAAGTTCATAAATAAATGGAATTAAATTACAAGTTTGAGTACAAAATATTTTTTGAAATGTATGCATAGATTTTTCATAATACACATTTCCCATGAACTTTCTAAAGACCCCTCATATTCTAGGAGCATGCTGCTCTAAATACGTCATCGTGTTTAATCCTGACAGAATCTCATGGAACGGAATCATTGTTTTACTCATTATGGATGAAGAGGTGGTGTTAAAAAGGCTTAAGGAAGTTGGCTGAATTCCATAGTGATGAGGAAACCAAGTGAGGTCTGAACTTGGGACAGTCTGATCCCCAAAGCCTGTGATTAACCTACCATGCCAGTTTCCTGCATGATCTTTTGGTCTCCTATGTAGAATATTGACAACCAGATGGGTCGATTTCTCCTACTTTAGACAAAATTAGACTGAGACTTAATCCACTCCTCCCAGTTCTTGGTATGAAGCACATTTTATACAATGCAACAGAAATTATCTCTAAATCATTACGAGTGAGGATGTGTTAAAAACAGCACTTTTCCCCTTTAAAATGTTAATTTTCTATCCACTGAATTCAATAATGGAAATGCAGAATCTATGATGAATCAAGAATTTAAGAGATACGTAGCTGCTATATACACCATTATATACACCGTACACACTGTCTACACCATATACTGTGTATACTACACACTGTCTATATACACTATACACACCATCTACACTATATACTGTATACACTATACACACTCTACAAATAATTAGAACATACAGAAAGGGGATAAAGTACTGAAATGATACCTAAGCATAGCTGGATCTGAACACTTGCATATTTGATTGTCTCTTGTGGGAGGCTGTGCACCAGCGAGTCTGCTGAGGCCATTTTTCATGAGTCTCTTACTATTGCCATCTTAGGCTCAGAGAGCAAATGATTACAAAGGCCACAATTGGCTCCCCTTCAAAAACCTCACCTTCAAAACCATACTCTGATTGGCCACTTCCCATAGCAAATCGGTGAGCTTAGAATCCCTCAGATTTGCATATCCAGGCACCTCATGATTCATCCACAAAGCAACCAATCATAACCCACCTTTTACTATCCTTCATTCAACTCATCACGGCCCACCAACATGTATATAACCACGATCCCTGGCCCATTATCGCCAGATGGCCCTGAAGACACTGAAGAGCTGTGACACCAGATCGTCTCTGGACAACCCTGAGCTGTGACACGGTGTCATCTCTGGACGACCCTGAGCTGTGACACCGCATCGTCTCCGGACGACCCTGAGCTGTGACGACACCGTCGTCTCCGGATGACCCTGAACACTGTGTCGTCTCCGTACTGCCCATAATAAAGAGACGACCCTGAAGAGACACTGCGTCATCTCCGTGCTATGACAGTGCGCCGTTCATCCCATCTCTTACTCCTTCCCTCAGGAAACCTGTTCGACTGTCCTGCGGGCCGGGACAGTCTCTCAGACCCTTTCATTATTATAAGTATGTCATTTAATACATTGCCATTTAATCAAACATACCTTTACTCCAATAGACCTTGAATGGGATAATGGTAACTTGGATAGTGTACTAAAATGTAGGCCATTGTATCATAATGATTGTTCAGATAGAAACATTTCTCTGCCGTCAGTATTTTTATGCAAAATAACATGCTTTTTTTTTTAATTATTCTGTCTTTGATTCCCAATTTTAGTTATTTTTTTTATTGACTCATAAATAATGGTACATATTTCTGAGGTACAGCGTGGTGTTTCAGTGCATGTATGCTATATATAATGATCAAGTCAGGGCAATTAGTATATCCATCACCTCAAGTATTTATCTATTTTTGTGGTTACAGCATTCAAAATCCTCTCTTCTATCTTGAAATACTGAATTCATTATGATTAGCTATGGTCACCCTAGTGTATAATAAAACTCCAGAACTTATTCTTCCTGTCTAACAGTAACTTTGTATCTGTGGACCAACTTCTGGACATTTCCACTTCCCTCGAAAAGAAGATGTTGAAATTTACAATCAGATTGTTATTCCAGGGGTCGCTATTACAGCTCTGGCTTTATTTTGTGGCATTCTATTTTGTATCTTCATTTCATAATCTAACACAATATTTTTTTTTTCTTATTTTTGGAGAGGTTTTTCGCTATAGGGCGCGTGCGCTCGCCAGACAGACAGAGAGAGACATAGAGACAGAAAGCGAGAAATCACCCCCCAGGGGGGATGATCACGCCGCAATCCCTTCTCCTCCATTCTCCTCTCGGGATCTTGGGCACGCATGCACATGCGCCCGGCGTGAGTTGTAAGCCACCGGGTTCGAGATGCGAACCGCGGTCGACTACGTGGGAGTCCAGCGACATAGCCATTACGCTAACTGCTGGTTCCCTAACACAATATGTTTATAATGTAAAGAAAAGGAAATAGTAGTCCAACTATGTTATCATGTCAATGACAGTCTTCTCATTTTAGCAGGGTTAGGAAATGATTGTTTTTTTCCCTTAAAAATGTTCCTCATTTGGTATGAATATGGCATGTTTTGCACACACACACGCACACACACACACACACATTTGAAAGTCATATTGATATGGAAATACTTCATTTAGGAGTTACTTCTAGCCAAGAATGGCACATGCTGCTAAGATGCTGGGACTACACGCAAGGTCCAGGTTTGATTCCCGGTCCAACCTAAAGGCCAGGACATGGTGGCTTCTACCTGTAGTCTCAGTGACTTATTTGGTGGGGGCAAGGGAGTCATGATCTTGAGGCTTGCCAGGACAACATAGAAAGTCTAATAAATAAATAAATAAATAAATAAATAGACTGGGCATGGTGTTTGGTGCCTGTGGCCCCAGCTTGAAGGTAAAACAGGGGAATTGCAGCGTGGTGAGACACTGTTGAAAGAGAGAGCGAGAAATAAACAAAAGAGAGAGAGAGAGAGAAAAGCAAGAAAGAAAGAAGAAAGAAAAAGGGAAAGGAGAAAAATAGAATTACTTTTGTTGCTCTTTAAGTCTGTTAAAAAAATACATAATCATGGTTTCCCTGGTGAAAATTCTTCCCAGAAGACACAATATGATATGAGATATTCACTAACAGCAGGTAATATACAAAGTCATTTCTACTGGAAAATATACCATCTGGAAAAAGACAGTTTGTGGAAATGCATGTCAGTATGATTATGTTATCCTGGGTTAATGATGATGATAACTGCATCATCAAAGTAGATTTTTTTTAGTAGGAAATGGGAGAACATTTGGAAAGTCATTATGGATAGCCTTTGGTTACATTTTCTGGCAATGGCTTCATGCCTTTCAAAGTAGGAGGGGCTGCATTGAGACCATGCAGCTGTTTCTATGTGCTGGATAAAATGTATGAGGGATGAAAGGATAACTGAGTCTTAATATGACTAAGAACACCTTCTTTGAATTATCCTTAAATAAACCTATGATGAGCTTGACCTAAAGCCCTGTTGGTTCTCTATGCTTCTGTGGCCTGGTTATCTTCTGGTTCCTCATATCCTCACACCAATGGTCCTTGAATATACTATTCCTCTTGCCTAGAGCTCTGCTCCTGGGGCCCAGTCCCCCCATCTTAATCTCAAACCCTTTGACTCAAACAATAGAAGAGATCAAAAGTCCTATACTATACCCTACTTCCATAACCCTATGAGCCTTTTCTCCCACTCATTTATATAGTTGCAATTCTGCTTTTATTGGCAAGACTGTGAGTAATGGCTATCTACTCCCTGATCAATTATAAATTCACTAAGGGGCCGCCACAATGGATGCCATTTAGACGGGATCCATAAATATTCTCTGAGGGAATTAATGCTTGACCTTGGACTACCATCCTGAATTTTTTAAACCAATCATTAGTTTCTGAGCAGCAGCGGCTCAGCTGGTGGGTGGGCAGCATGTTTTGTTGGCTGAGTTTCAGCATGGCTGATAACTGTGGAATAGAGACTTCATCTGTTTGAAACTGTCTGAGCTGTGTGGGGATCAAAGTCGGGGGAATTAGAACAACGGATTCCCTAATCAACAAAGACAGAAGGACTTCAAAGAGATTTCTATACTGGGAAGAATGGGCAGGAGTACAGAAGAGGGTCCAAGTCTGGATGTAGGAAACGTTAAATCTTCAGGTCTGAGTTTATATTTCTACAACATTGCAAATGTTTGCCATTTAGTTCCAGGCATGTTCCCAAAGAGAACAGTAATGACTAGAATCACAAATTATGAGAACTAAAGGCGGCCTTGGAAAATGGTTCATTCTTTCTTCCCAGATGGAGATCTAGAGAAGGGTGGTGACCTACTCACAGCCTGAGTTTGGTGACAGGGTCAGGTCTGGAATCAAGCACACCTTCTGTCAGGCTAGGTCCCTCCTTACTGTAGCAAGTCTTTTGTTTATATATCTGGGACCTGCTGCCTAGGAGGGGTGACCTGGATGAACCACTTCGCCTTTCAAAAGCTCAGGTTTTTATTTTGCATGTACAAAATAACAAGTGTATGCCAGAGAATATCTAAAGTCCCTTTGAGTTATAGATTAGCTGTTATTTTCAGTGAACCCTCTGTTCCTCCCAAACTGTGTGATTTCTTTGACATCAGTTCTAAAGCAGAGACTATAACTAACAGTAGGATACAGAAGTTCAACTTCAATAACAGGCTGTGCTTATGTAGCACTCGCTATGTGCTAGACCTAGGTCTAAGCTCTATAAATAGTTTGATTTTCAGTGACCTTATCTCCATTTCACAGAGTGGGAAACTGACACCTGGAAAACTTAAAGCCATGGCCGAGGTTTCACAGATCCCAAGTGGCAAGGGTAAGATTTGAATCCAGGTAGTTCTGGACCCAAGTCCAGAGACTGTGCTGACTTTGTTGAGAGACAACTGTATGAGGGTCAGCATGTGGCAAGATAGTTAAGGCTTTGGACTCCAACATAATCAATTGTGGTTCAAGTCCCAGACCCAGCAGCTTAAAAATCGTACCAGGTACATTTGTAAGAGTGCCCAAAATCCTCAGAGGAGAATGGATGAGAAAGGATTGCAGCATGGCTATCCTCCCTGGAGGGTTATTTCTCACTTTCCCTCTCATGGTCTCTCTTTGTCTTTCCAGTGAGCACAGACACCCTAGGCAACCCCCCCCCCCCCAAAAAAAAAGAAAAGAGTGAGAGAGAAACAACTATATGTACAAAGTGAACTCCATCTTTTATAAGTATTTGTTAACATATTACATTTGCATATTATTTTTTTTCTGAAAAGATTTAATGTGCCTCACTGATGAACACACTATTCCAAATAAAATAAATGAATAAATAAGGAGAAAGAAAATCAATGGGTAAGGTCAATACAGAAAAATATTTTAAATACTTTACTAAATGTGGACTTAATCTTTGGCTCTGGGTGTCCTAGTAGCTAATGTTAAATAAAAGAAAAATCACCTGGAAACTTCCATCTAAAGAAGAAAAGATTTGGAAAAGTTAATTTTTAGGAATCTCCACAAATTATTCTGATAATAAGCAAAATAATTAAATGAGATTTATTATATTAAAAATATGAAATGATGGAGACCGGCAAGTGGCGTGGCGATTAAGGCGCTGGGCATTCCCACATGGCCGACCATGGTTCAAATCCCAGACCTGGTGGCTTGCTTTCTCACTTTCCTCTCTGCTGGGACCATGCAGTTAACACAGGCTGAGTATGAAAGAACTGCCCCTCGTGCCTAGAGCAAGGACTCGGCTGAGAAGAACTGTTTGCAAGGTCAACAGTTTTACGAGTTCTGGACCTCACAAATTGTGTTGCTGTACTGTCCTGCACTCAATTTCTCTGCCATGGGCCTTATTGCCATACCCCAGGACCCCATAAAGGCACCCCCAGCCTTACTATAATTTTTACAATAATCCTGAAAGAATGTGGATCCACTAAGGCGGCAGCTGCGTAGGGCGGCGGCTGCAAACAGGAGTTACTCCCATTAGACTCACCCCACCTTCCTAGAAAATGTCAATAGAGAATGCTACATGCACTTCTCCTACTAGGGATTACATAAATAAGCATTAGAAAGGTCTGAGTTAAAGTTACTAATGGGCAAAACGACCTCAGTAGCCGGGAGGGACTCAGGGACTCATCCATGAGGTGCTGTTACCCTAAAGACCATAAGCCACCCTTACTCTCAGGACAAGGGCAAATTGCCATTCCCCAAGCCACAGTCATTAACAGCATGTAGATGGTCCCAAGTACACAGCAACCTTCAGCTCCTCACAAGACCTCATTCCTTTCCTATGTAGACTCACCCTCTTAGCTGTAGACTACCCCAGAGATAACATAAGTATTTCACTTTAGTATATACTAACCTTGTCTTTACTAAACCAGACAGGATTTATTTCTAGGTTTCTGTAATTGCTACCACCCTAGCCTGAAGCTAAAGTTCTCAAAAAGCTGACCTGAGGCCAATCTGGGACTAAAGTAATCAAGCTGGTCTGACTGAAGTGGTCAAGATTCCTGGGAGCCCTCTCATCCAAAGACCCTCCCTGGTAATCAAGATCAAAGAAGAGAATACACCCGAAAAATGGACTTCCTCATTCTAAAAATTATGACTGTTTATACCTAAACAAAACAGACGTCATGTTTTATGATTATTGTTCCTATACTTTGAATGCCTTACCTTTTAGAGCAAAATATTTCACTTACTTCCCCTCACCCATCCCACTACTGTAAAAACTCCTTCTATAATAAATACGCATGACTTCTGGCCATCAGGGCTGCAGTCTGGAGTTTACTCTGGCTGCAGTCGGCTGAGAACATGCTAAAGGGGCGTGAGGTCTCAGTCTGATTCCTGTTCACCCGCGTCGCCTTCCTGTGCACCCACCCCGGCTGTCCCGGCACCTCTCTCTCTCTCTCTCTCTCTGTGTGTGTCTTTCTGGTCAAATTAAAAAAAAATGAATGAATGTACAAATGAAATTGAATAAAATAATTAAAAAAATATGAAATGAAACAAAAACCAATTGGTCATGGGACCAGCAGTTAGTGTAATGGCTATGTCGCTGGACTCCCACGTAGTTGACCGCGGTTCAAGTCCCGGACCCCGTGGCTTAAACTCACACTGGGTGCGTGTGCGTGTGTGCCCAAGATCCCGAGAGGAGAACGGAGGAGAGGGGATTACAGCGTGGGCATCCCCCCTGGGGGGTGATTTCTCGTTTTCTGTCTCTCTGTCTCTCTGGCGAGCACACACGCCATGTAGCAAAAACCTGTTAAAAAAACTAGACTTTCATTTTATTTTTATCTTAAAATACAGTTTCAGGAATTTCAGAAATAAAGTACTGTCTTCCATTTCCTTTCATTTTTTAAATAATCTTTTCTTCTCTCTTAACTTTTTTTTAATCACATGAATTCAGCCAAAGTGGGAAAACCTAGCCAATTATGAGCTCAGTCTTCTTTTGTCTTTTGCAAGATAGTTAACATTCTGAAGCTCCGGAGCTCTGTGTCACTCTCAGGACAAAACTGGTATCAATGATGCCTCATTCATTTTAGATAGACCTAGGCGCCCTCCCGTCTCACCCTGCTCCCAGGTCCAAGTGTCGTTCTCAACTCTCATATCACCCCCACACTCACCCTCCTTTGAACCCAAAGAGAATATACCACAAACTCTGCTTTGAACCTGCAACCTAACAAGCCTAATGGTCAAATATCTTTATCTATAACTATATATCTATATCTATATCTATATCTATACATAATTTTTTTTCTGTAGACTCATTCAACTGAGAGCTCATTATCAGGCAGTTTTTTCCAATCTGAGGCTGCAACAACTCCCTCACAAACACACACACCAAGTTGCCACAGCTACCCAGATATTCAATTGCCACAGATACCGAGATATTCATGCATTTGTGCACCTCTTTTACTTTTTCATCAACTAGTTAGATATTCATTTCTTTATCCAGTGTTATGACACATTCTGCTATGAATAAATAAATAATTCTCCCTTTCTTTATGAAGCATGATGGAGGGACAAATTAATCCATAATCTTACAAGTACATGTGTGATAATTTTGAGGGAGTCCTAGGAAGTACAAAAATACAATGCCAGATCTGTGCTGGGTGTTTTGCTCTTCTTCATACTGTCCTTTCTCTCCATCACTGTCATGCTAGTCTTATTCATTTTTAAATTTTCACTATCTTATGAAGCCTTTCACAATGATTAGGACGTTCGCACATCTTTAAATGAATTGATTTCCTTTCCATTTCCTCAGAATCCACAGAGTCTAGCCTTCAGGTAGGCAATTATTTTGCCCTTAATCCAAATATAGCCCTGGTAACCTGAGAAGAGCAGAATATAAACCAGTGGTTCTCAGAGTGTGGTTTCCAGCATAGGGACCACCTGAAACGTGCTAGAAACATGTATTTGCTGGCTCTACCTTAGAACTAATGACTCAGAAACTCTGGGGATGGGCCCCAGCAGTCTGCTCTATAAGAAACCTCGGACTTATTCTGAGGGTTGCTGAAGTGTGAAGGCATTGTAAAGGTAGGTACTCTAGCCTTTTGAATACGAAAAACAGATTTTTTTTTTTCTCCAAAGTTAATACAGTATTGATCGAGGAGTTTAACTCCCAATGCACTCCTGTGCAAATGACAAGTCCAAGTGGGTTAGCAAGATCATGGCTTTTTTCTTTCTTTTTCTTTTTCTTTTTTTCCCTATAGGGCACGTGTGCTCACCAGACAGACAGAGAGACACAGAGAGACAGAAAGCAAGAAATCACCCCCCAGGGGGATTGGCCATGCCACAATCCCTTCTCCTCCATTCTCCTCTCGGGATCTTGGGCATGTACGCACACGCACCCGGCGTGAGTTTTAAACCGCCAGGTACCGGACGCGAACCGCGGTCGACTATGTGGGAGTCCAGCGACATAGCCATTACGCTAACTGCTGGTCCCCCAAGATCATGGCTTTTGAAGGTGATGCTCAAATTAGCATTTTACTCTACATAATAGATTTGTATGTTTCCAGATTAAAGGTTTGTTTTCTATGATATTTTTTCCTGCCTCACCACCATTCCTTCACCCTATCTGGGTAACAATGAACTAATGTGGAAAGCACACCAGTGCCACATAGATTCAAAACACTTAAATTAAAAGAAAATTCCGTTTCTTAAAAACACTGCAGATACCAGAGACAGTGTGGGAGGAGGCTGGGAAATGGAAGAGGGTGAGAAATAAGGGGAATATATATATATATATATATATATATATATATATATATATATATATATATACACACACACACACACATACATATATATACACACACACACACACACACACACACATACATCTCAAGAAATGAAAAATTATTTGTTGATGATAACATATATGATTAATCCACTATACAGTGTATTCTGGATGGGAAACCTCATTTTGTATGCTGTGATGATGTTCAGTGAATGAATGTAAAGTAAAACAATTCTAAAAACACATATGATTTTAAAACGATTAGGAAAAGGTACAAATTATGAAAAAGAACTGAGAAATTATAAACAGTGATAGGAAACAAACACCTGTTCTCTGACAGGGGCCGCTTCTGAGCTTTGTGAGTTTAAACAGATACATGACATAAATTCTCGGAAGTAAAACCATCTCATCCTGACAGAGTCCCACCTCCTCTTGCCAGAGGAAGACAAGACAGTATTGAGAAATGGAGCACTTTCTGATAGTTGCCACTGACTTTTTTTCAGGAAACTATGTAAACTAATGTAATCTTAGCAATGAGAAAATGATGACCACTGACTTCAAATGACTTAAAAATTGCAAGTGTATTTGTCTCCATAGGGATAGTTGGTATGCTTAGGGAGAGGGAAAGAAGATAGAGATATGACAAAGCTAGATAAATCAGTTATTTGAGCTGGCAGGCATTTTATTTTATTTTTATTTTTAAATTTTATTATCCAATAGGAGTGTCTTATTTTAATATGAAATCATAAGCCACTTAAGCTCACTTATATTACACTACTGTTTGGTCTTAATTATGTCATTAAGTTTTATTTTATATCATTATTTTATTATTGTAGAATCTGTACATGGGAGCTAAAGAGGATAAAGCTTCAGGGCCCCTCCTTTGCACCAGGGCCTCTTCCTTGGCTATGGAACAGGCCCTAACAATATATTCACCAGGCCATACATTTTTTTTTTTTTTTTTTTTTTTTTTGAGAGGTTTTTGCTATAGGGCGCGTATGCTCACCAGACAGACAGAGAGAGACATAGAGACAGAAAGCGAGAAATCACCCACCAGAGGGGATGATCACACTGCAATCCCTTCTCCTCCATTCTCCTCTCGGGATCTTGGGCACGCATGCACACGCATCCGGCGTTGAGTTTTAAGCCACCGGGTCCCAGACGTGAACCGCGGTCGACTACGTGGGAGTCCAGCGACATAGCCATTATGCTAACTGCTGGTTCCCACCAGGCCGTACATTTTTGTAAAATTTGCAAAACTATGATGTTTTTGTGTTCATTTCACCGTAAGAAAATGTCCAATTAGTATAGGCTTCAGCCTCACAAACCCTCACTCTCTTCTTCCCCAAATGCACATGTAAAGTAAAGAGTGCAGAAGGTATGAAAGGACAGAGAGGTGACTCATTGCTTCTAATCTCTAGTTATTACAAAACAATGCTTTGATGAGTACACGTATGAGTTTGATGGGGTACCATAACAAAGAACCACAAAGTAGATGGCTTCAACAGCAGGAACTTACTGTCTTATAGCTCTGGAGAAAGAAAGTTTTAAATCCAGGTGTTGTCAGAGTTAGTTTCTTCCAATGACCAAGGAGAATCCATGCCTCCCTCCTAGCTTCTGGTAATTAGTTAGTGATCTTTGTGTTCCTTGGCTTGTGGTCGCATCATGCCAGTCTTCCTATGGCATTCTTCCAGCGTGCATTTCTATGTCCAGGTTTACCCTTTTGATAAGGGTACCCGTCATTTTGGATTAGTGGCTCATTCTATTCCACTATGACTTCATCTTAACTACTTACCTCAGCAACAGCTCTATTTCCATGTTGACACATTCTAATGTAAGGGGAGTTAAGACTTCAACAAATGAATTTTGGGGATGGGGAGTACAATGTAACTCACAATACTGAATGGGATAAGTAGTTTCCATTTCTTCTCCTGACCCATTCTTCAACCCTCTCATAAAAAAGGATTGAATCCATGTGCTCACTTGCCCTCTGATATCATCTAGTTTCAGTTAACTAGCACAAGCTAGAATTGGAAAGTGGGAGAAAGGGATGGTCTTCCCCCTGAATTTCTCTGTGGAAATCATTGTGAACAAAAATTAAAAAAAAAAAAAAAATAAGAAAGAGAAAAAGAAAGAAATTCACCAATGTCTTTGTTTTTATATCCTTTTTTAAATACATAAATCACACGTTAAATTTTATTTTTGTGTAAGTTATGACATAGGGATTCATTTCATTTTCCCTATATGGCTACTAGTTGACACATAGCTCTTTACTCAGTGGTTTTTTGTTCCTACGATTTTTTTTTTTAATATAGAGTGAGTGGAGTGAGTGTGTTTTGCCAGAGAAAACAAACAAGGAAAGTGAGAAATGAGAAATCACCCCCCCACCCCAGGGGATGACCATTCTACAATCCCTTCTCTATTCCCCTGTTGGGATTTTGGGAACACACACACACATACCTAGCATGTTTTTCAAACCACTGGGGGCCCAGGACCATGAATTTGACCATGTGGGGATCCAGCCCCAACCACCATGCCACAGGCTGGGCATATTTTTATACTAATTTGAAATGCTGTCATGTATACTAGTTAGTTTGATTTCTTTTTGTGTTTGTGTAATAAGATACTGAAGACTGAACTGTGTTCAGTTGCCTCCAAAATTCATATGTCAAGTCCTAACCTATGAAAGTGGGAACTTTGGGAGGTATAAATGAAGTCATGGGGACTTTTTGAATGAGTTTAACATTCTTATAAGAAGATGCACCAGAGAGAGTTCACTCATATTCCCTCTCCCCCCATTTATGTTGTGTGAAGACTCAATGGAAAGGTAGTCATTTGAAAGTCAGGAGAAGATACCTTATTCGGAACCAAATTACCAGCACCTTGATCTTGTACTTTCTAGCCTATGAGAAATCAATTTCTGTTGTTTAGCCCGCTCAGTTTGTGGTATTTTTTTTACCATGACTGGAACGGAATAAAACAGATTTTAGTACCAGAAGTGGAGTGTTGCTATAACAATTATCTAAAAATGTGGAAGTGACTTTGGAATTGGGTAATGGATAAGGTTGGGAGATTTTTGTGGTGCATGTTAGAAATATGGATGCTAAGGGTGAGTCTTGTAATGACTTGGGGAAAAAAAAGACAAGAGCTGGAGAGAAATCTTCCATCTTCTTAGAGAATAATCATGAATAGGATTGTGTTAAAATGTGGGTATTAAAGGCCATTCTAATAAGGTTTGATGAAGAACATGTCATTGGATAATTCAAAGAAAACAATCTTTATTATAAAGCGACAAAAACAAAAAACAAACAAAAAAAAAACACCTTAGCTCGTGGTGTTTATATTTTAATGGAAGATAGAATTTTCAAGCAATGAAACTCAATGTTTGGCTGAGAATATTTCCAAACAGAGTGTTGAAGTAGTAACTTGCTTTATCCTGATTTACTATAGTAAAATGCAACATGAGAGCAATAATTGTAGAATAATTGTTAAGCAAAATTGAAATAGAACATGAATATTTTGAAAATTCTCAGCCTATTCACATTGCAAAAATATATAAAAAATTTTCAGGTAAGAATATTAAAGGGGAGACTGAAGAACCTTTTAAATGAGATGATTAGTATAAGTGTGAACTATGGATCAAATCAGTCATCTCAGCAGCAGCCAGGACTAGAGATAGGATTTTACAAGCACTTCTCACTGGCACTAAACAACAGAACAATGTGGCAGAATGAAAGAAGGCTGTTTTGATAAAATGGGATGATAGAGATTTTTGTCTATGAATATGTGCTATTAAATGACCCCAATGGCAATTCAGAAATCATCAAGGTCACCATGTTGGTTTCAACAGTCTAGATCATCTCTGCTGAAAGCTGTGGTTACAGAGCTGTCTGACTGAACTTAGAAGACATGACTCCTGCCTAGAAAAACTTTAAGAGCATGATATTTGCACAGAATAGCCACGGATGCAGGACCCCACCTGGTAGAGGCTTTGAAAGATGATTTTCCACCTTGGGAGTCTGGGAGTGGGACTGTAATCCCAGCATGAACAGAAGTCAGGGCATCAAGACAAAGAATGTTATTCTTGAACCTTAAGATCTAATTAAGTATGCCTTGATGGGGTTTGGACCTGCTTGGAATCAATCACTTCTTTCTTTCTTCTGATCTTTCCTTTGTAGAACAGGGATGTCTATCATATGCCTATTCAACTTTTGTATTTTGGACACATTACTTGTCTGGTGTCACATATCTACAGTTGGAGAAGAAATTTGTCCCAGGATAAATTATATCTTGAGTAGTATAGACTGGGCAGCTTATATGACAAAAACATTATTTTCTTACAGTTCTGGAGGCTGAAGTTCTGTTAGGGTGCCAACATGGACAGGTTCTGCTAAGAGTTCTCTTCCTGACTTGCAGATGACCACCATCTCTCTGTGTCTTAATATGGCAGAGAGAGATATAACTCTCTGGTATCCTTTTGAAAGGGCACTAGTTGTATCATGAGGTTCTTACCTTTGTGATCGAATTTAAACCTAATTACCTCCCAAAGACCCAACTCTCCAAATTCCATCACACTGGGAGTTCTGACTTTTTATATGATGTTTTGTGACCTTCAATTCCTAATACTTTGATTGCTTTTGCCATATCCTTTTATATATATATATATATATATATATATATATATATATATATATATATTTACCATACCTGTTCATTTTTAACTTAATAAGAAGCATAATGTGTGTCAGTGTTTGTCAAAGACAGCAGATCCATGATCTTGAATCATGGGTCAGGCATGTGGGATTCAGCCACCTTAACCACCAGACCACAGGCTAGCCCTATTTTTGAAGTTTATTTTATTCATTATAGAGAACATGTGTGCACACATGACAGAGAAAGAAAGACAGGAGCACACTTTACAAGGTCTCTTCACACCGCATACCCTTCTCCCTGGTGTTCCATCTTTTAAGGATCTTGGACACATGTACATGTTTTTAAGCCAGCCTGGGATCTGAACCTGCAGTCAATCATGTGACTTACATCGTTGAGACTGAGTTTCCTACAAGCTGTTCCACCAAGCTAGGCCTACTGTTAATTTTAAACAAATGAATAAAGATTACTTAAATCTGTTGATTTTGATTTCTAAGATGACAAATATAAATAGATACAGCCCACAGAAACCAAAGTCTTTTGATACTCGCAATTATTTTTAAAGTTTGAAAATGTCCTGAGACCAAAAAGTTTGACATCTGCTAGTGTACTGGTTAAAAGTATTGATTCAAGGACCAAATGACCTGGGTTCAAATTCTGTCTTCCTCTTTCTAGTTACATGACCCTGGGCAATGAACTCCACTAGGCTATTTACTTTGCATTTCAGTTTTTTCATTTATCAAATGAAGATAATAGGAGAATGTAACCTAATGTTTTTTGGGGATTAAATGGAATATATGAACAGGTCTAGCATTTTGCCCAGCTCATAGTGTGAGCTACATGTATTGTTGTTCAATGCATGATACTAATAATCATATCATAATTATTCATATTCAATTGACACTGTTTATTCTTGAACAGTTATTTTATAAAATTAATTTAAAGAAGGAGCAAGGGCCATGCCATAAGCTAGTGGAAATTTCTTTTCATAATTCCAGGTTATATATTTGAATGTCTTTATTCTACGCTCCCTCCAGGTGAGCTTAACTGGTGCAGGGACCCTAGACATACTGCATCTCTTTTCTCCGCCTGCTATTCTTGGCTGACAGCCATGGGATATTTGATTTATTAGGTCAGTTCAGTCCCTATTCATTCCTATTTTTCTCCACTTTTTTTAGTCCATAAAAGTCCAAGGAAGCTCCTGCTGCTGGCCTGTGCATCTATCCCTACTGTTCCCAAAAGGGGAGTTTTGAATTTGCCACTTTCTTCAAAGAACTGTGATCTTCTAGATTATCTGCCTTGAGGGTCCTTGCCCAGCTGCATTTCTCACTCCCGTTTAACATTCCCTGAATTTTGCAGGCCTTCTCTTTATAATATGTTTTATAGTTACCAAATATATTTAGCTTCATTAGGAATGAAGTCTGAATTTCACCTCTGCTCTTATTCTCTCATTCTTCTTGTCACTTTTGGGACGTTTTTGAGAACATTGAGGACAAAGTTTTTGAGTTTTTTTTGAGAGATTTTTGCTATTGAGTGTTTGTGCTTGCCAGAGAGACAGAGAAAGCCAGCAAAAGAGAAAGTGAGAAATCACTCCCCAGCAGGTGATTTGCTGCAATCCCTTCTCCTCCATTCTCCTCTTGGGATTTTGGGCATGCATACACAGACACCTGGCATGAGTTTCAAACCCCTGGGTCTGGGTCTCAAACCGTGGTCAGACATGTGAGAGTCCAGTGCCTAAACCACTATACCATTTGCTGGCCCTGACAAACAAAGTTTATTCCACACATAGGACTAGACATCTGTTTTACAATAATTGTAGCAAGTTCTGTGCTAACATAGCTTATGTCTTACATTATTCTTACATCCCAAATATGCGTTTTGATCTGCCAAAAATATAGTCTATATTAGTCCATCATCATGTTGCTAAACATCAATACCTGAGACTATGATGTGTAATTAAGAAATGCATATGTGGCTCATGATTCTGGTGGCTACAAACCCCAAAGGTGGGAGGGGGCTGACATCTGGTCAGCACGAAGGGCTACATCAGAACATGTCCAACAGAAGCAGAGAGAAAGATATGCACTGGCATGTGTGAAGGGAGAGAGAAGGAAGAGGAAAGAGGCTTTCCCCTATTCTCTCCCTTCCACACTCCCAGCTGACTGGACGGTGCACGCTCTCAGGGAAGGTGGGTCTTCCTCTCTCGGTTCACTGACTCACCCGCCAATCTTGTCTGGCAAGGTGCCTGTTAGCATTGAGGGCGGATCTCCTCTTAAATATCTCACCATCTCCTAGTACAATTACATTAGGAACCAAATCCCAAAGTAAGACCCTTTGGGGGATACTCCATTATTCAAACCATAGCACAATCACCATAGTTGAAGAATAATATAAAGATTTTCTTTTATCATCTAATGATTCATGTGGCTTGATACTATTTTCTCCCTGAAGTAAGGATCATGCACAACCAAGCAATTTCCAGTTTATGCCACTGCGCTCTGGTCTTGTCCCATGTATCCCATGGAAACAGAAAAGCAAAACAAACACTTTCCTTCAAATAATTTGTTTTAGGGAATCTGTGGTCCTCACTCTACGTTTACCAAGTGTGAATTCCGCCATTAGATTTCCAAGAAATCACACCAGTCACCTGACCTTAGCCATGTTTTTTTCCCAGCAAGATATGTATGAAGAATGGAAAAGAAATGACTTGGAAAATTTTTAAAGGGAAGAAAATTTGGATAATTTTAGAAGAATATTTCATTGGAATAGCTTCACTTGATTATACACCTTTGCTTTCTTCTGGTCTTTCAGCCTTACAAAACATGGTTTTAATTTTGAATACTACCTGTTGTTAAATTATTTTCCACCAAGTCAAAAATAAAAAGAATATGTAATGGATTCCAGATTTAATGCAGCTTTGAGAAACATGAGATATTTTAGAGCCCTGGAGGACAATGAAATGCTAGGGAAACTTCAAAGCAAACCCCAAAGAAGAAATACTCAAGTTCTTGTCTTGAGCTCTCTTGGCTATTTTTCTAACCATGAGAGAGATCGGCCTCACTCAGCCGTAGAAACAGGTGAAAAATGGATCACTAACATAGCAGAACACTTTCCACTGCTAAACTAAAGGTTTTTTTTTTTCTCTCTCTCTTCCTTCCGACATATCTAGAGTGACATGATTAATTTCTATTTTTTAATGCTGAATACAGAATGAGTGCCAAACTGAGTTTCAATATTTCAATTGCTGTTCTCTTTATAGGACAGAGACACTTGTTCTGGGACTGCAGGTCTGTGCATAGGCCAGATAGGACTCCTGAGCTTATATGAACAGACTTGATTGTGCTTTTTACTCCTGATAATTAATTAGTGGGAGCTCAGAAGAGATTGACAGCAATGGTGAGTCTGAGTTTGTTTAATTCGAACAGATGTCAACAAGGTACAAAAGTAAGACTGATGACCCCCTCTGTGGCTTTAGGTGATCCGATAAGAAATAGTATGGAAACTTAGGAGGACAGGTCAAAGAGAACTTCCTGTCAGAGAAAATTGCCTTTATTGAAAGAGTAAGACATTGGGAGGGCTCTGCAGACCCACTTCACTACAAGGATTCACCCAGAGATAGAGTATTCTGTGTCCCTGCTTCACAAGTGACTTGCACATTCTTTCCTTCAGGGAATGCTAGAGATCTCTGAAGAGGTCTTTCAAAGAGTGGTATTTGGAAATTCAGCCCCCTCTTTTAAATCCAATATGTGTTCATTGAGTTTTTAGGGATTGAGCCGCTGCATATATTGGACTTTAGCGCTGCCCCGAATGACTATGAGGTGGGGGGTAGGGAGAGCTTCCAGAGACAGGAGTAAAAGAAAAGGGAGTGGTATTACATGAAGTGAGGTGGGGAGGAAACTGAGTTGCAGGCACCTCAATTAGAACTAGATGGCGTACAACATGTCTTCCCAGTGTCCCTAGCCAGAAAAAGTGATGGTTCTATTAACTTATATGACAGTGAGTCTTGGGACCCTATAAACTTGAGTTAACATCCAACTTCACCACTAATTAACAAGGTTTTGGGTATATGAGGCCTCTGTATAACATCTTCACAAATTTTTTGCAAATATAAAATTACTCTAAAATAAAAAGTTTATTTAAAAATGCAGTTTGCTTTGTTCAGAAAGCAGCACATGATTATCCTGAATCTAAGCCTCTCCACACCCATGCCTAAGCCCCGCTCCTGAGTATATGGTAGCACCAGTCTCTGTGCAAGGCTGAGGGAACTGATGACTGAGTATCTATCCTAGGAAGGCAGGAAAGCTGGGAAGCCAAGGAAGCCTGAACCAAGCCTTCAAGCTTCTGGTGCATGCTTCATCCTCCCAATGAATCTCATTTACAAAACTAAAATTCAGAGATGAAATTATCAAGAATTTTGATATTGTGACCACAGAGCATTAACCCCAAGCATTAGGTCTCCTTTCCATTATGGGGCCCCCTGTATGATTGTACTGTCGTACGCCCACGGTCTGGCCCTGCTGCAGGAACATCCTTGACTAAGCAGCCCTTTCACTATCTTCTCAAGGAAAAGTGCAAGACATACCACTGTCTGTGATTTAGAGCCGAAACTCTTTTTTTTTTCTTTTTAAAAAATTTACTTATTTAAAAAAAATTTTTTTATACATTCAATCACATTATTTAGCTTATAAAGCAAACATTTCAATATGCGAACATTTCTCCCCAGTAAAGTTGATCAAAATATCTTCAACCGATAACACCACATCTCCCCATCGATAACACCACACCTCCCCATCACGTCAAGAACTCTTAATCCTCTTATTCCATGGGCTCCTTTAGCAGCCAGATAGAGCCTCCTGACCTCCCTCAGAATAATTTGAGTCCGGTTAGCACAGTACATTTCAATATGCCCCTCCACATGATCATAACTTTCTGTGCAGACGCTTGTGCAATGTTCTGGCCAACTATCAGGTGATCCTGTGCCCAGTAGTCTTTTTCCACTGGACAGTTCAGCCACATGTTATCATATTGGTGACTCAAACAACTACAATTCTTTCCAGTATATCCTATCTCAATCTGATGTTGACCAATACTTGGCTGGAGTTTAGTCAAAGACCATTCCACAGTATAATGTTCTAACTCAAGCTGAACAACAAGAGCAGTTACCCCGAAAGCCTTTTAAAATGAGTAAATTTTGAAGCTTCGGAATTTCAATTGCTTTGGAGAATACAAGGGAGAACTGAGTTCATAATTGGCCAGGTTCCCCCAGTTTGGCAGAAATTACGTGATTAAAGAATGAGGACAAAGAAAAGGAAATATAAAAGAAAATGAAAATACAAGGAGGTAGAAGCAGAGCTTCATTGTCTGAAATTCCTGGAACAGTACTTTAAAGATGAAAGTAAAATTGAAGGGAATGTTACATTTCAGATAGAAGTTAGCGAGAGAGAGTGAGATTAATGGATTGATTAATTCTTACCACTGCAAGTGGGTAAGAATTAATCCACAATGGGCAGGCATGGACAGTCTCAGCCAGGCTTCTTCTGTTGCTGCAGGTTCAACTGCACATTTGATTGCTATATCTGGTCATCACAGAATGGGCTCTTAGGCCATTGACAGCTGGGACTGTACCTTAGGTGCTTTATGGATGGACTTAGATTGCCCCCTGAAAGCAGGGAGTAAAATGCATTAAGTAAACACTCAAGGGAAGAAAGAACATTTAACAGACACTGAATTGAAAAAGTGTCTGGTGATGATAATGTGTGTGGTAATGTCTTGGACTAGACTAATAGGCAATGTATTTATGCTAGAGAAAATCTTTATATCCATTGTAAGGATGTACAGTGATAAAATATAAACAAAAAACTCCACTTTGGACTAATATACAATGTATTCATGCTGGGAAAAATGAATTGATAAACTAAAACTAACCTTTTATTTTAGAATAATTTTTTAAAAAAGAAAACACTTTTGAAGTTTTGGGTAAAGTGTGATTATCTGATGAATTACAGAAGCACCAGCCCAGTTCATTTATGTGTGAGCTGTTACTGTCCTGAACCCATTTTGTTGTCCTTCAATAAGGGCTGGAAGAAACATCTGGGAGAGAAGATAAAAATTCATTTTCAGATCTCTCTTGTGCTATCCTTGGAAGATCACCATAATTTTCACTCATGTCAATACTTTCATCTGGGGGTCATAGAGTGTGATGTCGGAAGTTTTCCATGTGCCTAGTGGAATGTGTATTGCAGGAAGACAATTTTGTTTCATGCACATATTCAGCTCTGTTACTTTTATTATTACAGAAGGAAACTGGTTCTGAGAACATCATTTCTAATGTGTGTGCATCACTTTAAGTAAAAAATAAAGGTAAAAGATACGTAGTAATATATTGGAAAAGTAAAAGTGTTTTCCACAGATGGGAGGAAATTCTCTTATTTATAATTACCTTTCTTTGGTTATTTTTGGTCCTAAGCATGAGTCATCCAGACTCTTTTTGAAGTTCTTCTAATTAGCTTATTTCTCATTGAATGACAAATTTTCCTTTTTGTCCTCATCCTAATCCTACCCAAAATACTTCAGTATTGCTTCATTACATATTCCTTAGCTATGGCACCTAATGCACTTTGCTTCATATAATAGTCAAGATTTATATCCTTCTTCCTTCTGCAAGGACTCGAGTCAGCTAGTAACCTTTTTGAGTGTAGCCAGGCTATGGTAATTTTTCTCCCCAATTATGACATTTCATGCTGTCTGTCTTCATGTAAACAAGTGATCTAATATCCTGTTTGTGCAACTAGTGAAAGGTTATGAAATTAAAAGAAAAACCATTTCCCTGTTCTTCAACATGACATATCTAACCCCCAACATCCTTGAGACTTGGCAGGCAAGGTGCGAGGTAATACCTGAAAGAGGAGAAATCCCAACCGTGCACAAAGTTGGCTTTCTGTGCTGCCATACGACATGACGTTCCTCCACCTATGAGACACTGGATCCTCATTTACTCACTCATTCTGTCATTTAATGTCATGCATTGTCTGGAAGGTTATGATTGGAACTGTTGAAAATGCACTGACTTAAAGTCCTGGAGGAACAATGTGTTGTAGGTTTCTGGTTCTGGGAAAAAGAAAAAAAAAAAAGAAGAAAGAAAGGAAGAAAAGAAAGAAGAAAAAGAAAGAAAGAAAGAAAGAAAGAAAGAAAGAAAGAAAGAAAGAAAGAAAAAATAATCATATGAAAATGTTTCCAGTCAACATGTGTTAAGTGCTTCCTCAGAGGTTTTGTTCTCAAAGGTTTTAGCCCAAGCATCTTAACTCATTTCTGTCTTCTATGTGTTGTTCCTCAGTGGTTACATTAAAAGGAATCCTTCAAAGTCAGCTCCGTTGGTAATGGCAGAAAAAAAACACGAGGGAGGTGAGGAGAGTAAGGAGAACTTGATGAGGAATATTTTATTCTCTTGATGAGGAGCTGGCTTTCAGTAGGTCCTACGTAGTTTACTAGTGGTGATAGCCAATTGGGTTATTTGATGAAAACACAAGAACTATAGCACAGATAACTTCAAAAATGGTCATGTAAATGTCTAATTATTAAAGTATCCCTGAGAATGATTTCCCAGGAAATTTTTTTTTTTAATTTGAGGTTAATTAGTATTATTATTCCTCAAAATCAAAAGCAATAGTGATGATAGCTGCTACCACTGAGAAACTACCTGGTGTAAGGTTGTAAGCAGTATGCAGCATTATTTCTCCTTTATCCCAGTACAAAAGCAAGGGGTTAGATGCTCAGATAATCTCAGTGTATTGCCAATGCCACATAGCTTGTTTATTGTTTTTTTCTTTCTTTTATTTTTATTTTTTACATTTAGTCACTGTACTTCTTTACAGCATACAAAATGATTTCTACCTGCCATGAATATACTGCATTTTAATCCAGTCAAAGATATTACCATATACATTCTCATCAACAGGTAATTTTCCATTTTTGTATCCATTAGATGTTTTACTTTTTCTTCTTGTTGATTCTCTCTTCCTGCCTCCCATACAGTAGTATCTATAGTTTTTCTCTATGTTTTTATACCTTCCAGTCTTTCAGTTTCTGCTTCCAAGTGCAGACATTCAGTATGTATTAAGTGGTGACATACGATGCCTGTCTTTAACAGTCTGGCTTGCTTCACCTAGCAGTAAACCTTCCATATTTGTCCACTTTCAACCAAATGGCAGAGTCTCATTTTTTTTAATGGCTGACTAGTATTACATAGTGTATATGTGCCACACTCTTTCAATCAATTTATCTATTCTTGGACACTTGTGTTGGTTCCATGTCTTAGCAATTGTGAATAATGCCACAATACACACAGATGTACAAGTGTTTTTGTTGTTGTTTTTTTTTTTTTTTTTTTTTTTTTTTTTTTTTTGAGTATTCCTATCCTTGGGTGGATACCTAGGAGTGGAATTGTTAGATCCTATGGTACTTCTATTTGTAGGTCTTTGAGGAAGCTCCACATCATTCTCCACAGTGGCTGTACTAATTTGTATTCCCACCAACAGTGTAGGAGGGTTCCCTTTTCTCCACAGCCTCACCAGCTTGTTAATAGCTGCACAAAGATTTTGACAATGTGAGTCTGGTTCACTGAGTGGATTTCTTCACTTTTCTTTCTAGTGTAATGCCTTGTAGAATATCAAAGTATTGATAGGAAACACAGTGTAACTGGTAAGCCTCATGATACTCTATTAATAACAACAATGAGAGCAATAATAGGGTACAAAAACACACATACACCTCCATACACAGTACCAACTTCCAGGAGCTTCCCTGTGTTGTCAGGGCTCAAGGAAAATGGAAAACTACTTCTCCTTCCAGAAAAATCTTTGGATACTTAATCACCCCAAATGAAAGGAACAATAAAGAAAAACATTGCATATCCCATTAAAAGACTGAGAAAAGTTGTGAGACTCTGATATGATTGAGGGAAGCAGGGAGTATGTTTAATAATGGGTTTTCAGATACTTGGGAAAGATCAGTAGAAAAAGAGGAGCTTGGCTTAAAAATAGAATAAAGGCAATTAAACAATAATAACAAGCTACAAAATTAAAACCCAGGATAAAATATTAATTATGTTTATAGAGTAACCAACTCTCTTAGTCTTTAAAAAATGTAGAACTCATTTTTTCCCGCAGTTGGCTCTTTAGTGCTTAAGAAGCAATGCATTAAGGTGGTTAAGTCAGGGCCCACTAATCTGTCTAGCCTGATTTGTCTCTTGACTTTATCACTTTTATGAGCTGTGTGAATTTAAGCAGATTTTTAATCTTCTTAAATGTAATTTTTCTCTTTTCTACAATAGGGGATATATTATGTACTTATTTGGAGTTTATGCACAATAAAAGTTATCTACACAATAAAAGTGTCTATTATGCTTTTAATACAGTGTTTGGCACACAGTTAATACATGTTAGCTATTACTGCTGCTTTTGAATTGTTTAATTATGGTCTGGCTTGAAAATAGGACTTTAGTTCCACAGTATTCACATTCCCCTTTGGGCAAAGAAGACATGTGATAGACATTTGTCATTTTATGGCTACACAAAATGTATATACCTTTTATATTTGGCAAGAATCACACAATCAGTACAAGCCACAGGGAAACAGATATTTCTTTTTCCAGCTTCCTGGCAGTAAGAATAGAGACATATAACCTTGGCTGGAATGATAAAATAGGTTTTGAATATGAAAGAGTGTTGAGTGAGAGAAGAGCCCACTAGACTGTTTTATGGTGTATTATTGAAATGAAGGTCTAGTGGACTCCTACTGTGTGCCTGCAGATCCTGAATATGGTGGGCTACAGCCATTCTCCAGTGGTAATGGCACCTACAGTAACATCATAAGCAGACTATATTCATGGTAGAATCTCTATGATTCCTAGCTTCCCTTGGCTTTTGTCTGTATTTCCATGCTTGTTATCTAGTTATTCTAGTGATTGTATGAGGTCAGCTATATTGGCAAAAACTCTGCAGTACAATCCCACCAATTCAAAAACAAAACTCAATGACATTCAATATAAGTATTTATTTCTAACGTCTATGAATGCAGGTTCATAGAACGTCATCTCTCTTAAACCAGACTTGACAGGCTGGGCTGCAAACTGTGATTAATTCCAGATCTCCTCCAGATTTTTGTCATGTTCTTTGGACCAGTAGCTCTTGGAGGCATATCCTTCTGATGCTGAAAGACTGTGCAAGCACATTGTTTGTCAGATTTGTCTCTGCTTAAATCACACTTTTTAACATCCAACTAGCCATAGCAGTCCCATGGGCAAGGCCAACATCAATGGGATGTCACCTCTAGCGAGATGAACCAGAGAGTCACAAGGAAAAAGTCCTGCAAGGTTAAGACTGTGAATACAGGGAACATAAAGAACTGACAATACTAAAGCAACTGATCACACAGGTTCTTCAACATCCATCCAAAAGTCTTTTCTGCTTACATCAGTGTTTATCCATATTTTTTGTAAAAACAGAAACTTGATATGTACAGAGACTATTAATAAGAGTTCAGGAGAGGTCCAGCCGGTGATGTGGTGGTTAATGCACTAGACTCCCATGTGGCCAACTGCTGTTCAAGTCCTGGACCTGGTGGCTTGCTCTCTCTCTCTCTCTCTGTCTCTTGTGAGTTCATGTGCCCTGTAGCAAGTTAAATAATAATGATTTAAATAAATTAAATAAAATAAATAATTTAAAAAGATCTTCAACTGGACTGGTATGAAGTGTATTCCAGCTGAATAAATTCACTTTACAAGCTGTAGTGATATGTAGTGATAGAATGTATAAAGTAAATTAAAATAAATTTAAAAAATTAAATACAGAAAATAAAGAGTTGGGGAGAATCTCATAATGTTATCCAACCTAGATAGCAAAGAAAACAATGAAAATCTAGTGTCTTCAAGTGTCTTAAAAGAATGGGGATTTAGAAACATATGCTCTAGGGGCCAGTAGTTGGCATAATGGCTATGTTGCTGGGCTCCCATGTAGTCGATCATGATTTATATCCCGGACCTGGTGGCTTAAATTCATTCCAGGCACGTGTGTGTACGTGCCCAAGATCCTGAAAGGAGAATGGAGGAGAAGGGATTGCAGCATGGTCATCCCCGTGGGGGGTGATTTATCGCTTTCTGTCTCTCTGTCCTTCTCTGTCTTTCTGGTGAGCACACACACCCTATAGCAAAAACCTGTCCAATAAATAAATAAATAAATAAATAGAAACTTATGCTACATAGTTGCAATGCAGTTTGTTAACTTATTGCCCATTGTGACCTGGAGTGCCCAGTGAAGGCTCCTAAGTGACTACTGCTTTAGTGTAATATAATATAAAAGCATGCATTATTCAAACCACGTGGGATGGGGTGATCACATCTAAAAACATCAAATAGCTTAAACAGAATAATAAGCCCAAATCAGTATTTTTCTTATCTCAAAGTACAAACCGAAAACCAAGAACATTACATGATGGGTAAAATAATTTATTTTACACCTACGGTGCTGAGGTCATGCAAAACAAAAGCATAGAAGAGTCCATGCTTTATCAAATGACAACATTGCTTTAAAAAATACAGTGTTTGTCAATTTCTTAGGCATTGACTGAGGCAGAGTGGACTTCTGAGATTTAGAAATGTTCACCTGTATGGCAGCGCGTGGGAGAACTGGTGCTCCACGAGCTTCAGAATTCAGGACGCCACTGAGCCCACATTGCTGCCTGAAGCAAGCACGTATTCTTTGTCCAGAGACAGTTCCAGCTTAGCTTAAAGACATATGAGTCCTGTCTGTTTTGCAAAAGAACTTCATTTTTTTCTCATTTATCTTATCTACCCTGCATTTTCTGCTGACTTCTTAATATATTCCTACTGCAACATACCTAAGGGGGTCGAAGAAGTTTCACACACAAAGATTACAGTTTTCTTGTTAATATGTATCAGCGAAAATGATTCGAGTGGTATGTGTGGAAATAAATTCCAAGAATGCTAGAAGAAAAGTATAAATATAAATCAGACTAATTTATTTCAAAATCTGAAAGCCTTGAGAGAGTCCAGATGCAATATACTAGTTAGAAGTGGTTTTAAATGTTTGCTTGGTCTACTGAAGTGACCCATTATAGATTAATTGGAGATGTCACATATTCTATTTATAAAACAAAGAGACAGAAAGGCTGGGATAAACTCATGTGAAATGCAGCCACCCTTCATATACAGTCCACATGAAGGCACAGAAGAGTCATCATGTTTTTTGTTTGTTTGTTTTAAGGAATTACTTTATCTAACTTTATTTATTTAATTATTTATATACTTTAATTTGACCAGAGAGGAACAGAGTGAGAGAGAGAGAGAGAGAGAGAGAGAGAGAGAGAGAGAGAGAGAGAAAACAAGCCGCCAGGCCCGGGACTCAAACCATTGATGACTATGTGGGATTCCAGCGCCCTTAACCACCATACCACCTGCCGGGCCCATGATGCACCATTTGTAAGGTCTTAAAAAGAAGTATGTGTGTAGGGAGCATCACTATTTATTAAGACATTCTGGAGGTACTTTCTGCAAGCTGATGATAAGGTAGAAAACAATGCATTTAAAATTGGCTTTCTAGTTTCGATAATATTAAGGTACAGAATGTCAGACACCAATAGCATGTGACCACTAGAGCAGGACTCACACATCATGATCAAGGTGGTAAAGTAGATGTTTTGATTCAGAGTGAGCTTTGATTATGGCTTTCTGATCATGAAATCCCAGGGAATAAAAATAAGGAATAGTTTATTAAGCAGCATTTGATTTGTATAACTTAAACAAAATGTAAAGAAAACATTGAAGGTCCCCATGAGAATCATGCCTTCTTATCAAATTTCCAGATTTAGAAGGAAGGAATGAAGAAAAGAAATAAAACTTTCAAAAGATCAATCAGTATAGCACAGAATAATTTATTTTTTCTTCCTTTTTTTTTTTTTTTTTTTGGAGAGGTTTTTGCTATAGGGCACGTGCACTCGCCAGAAAGACAGAGAGAGACCGAGAGAAACAGAAAGTGAGATATCACCCTTCACGGGGGATGGCAACGCCACAGTCCCTTCTCTTCCATCTCCTCTCGGGATCTTGGGCACCCACGCACACGTGCCCGGTATGAGTTTAAGCTACCACGTCTGGGACTCAAACCACAGTCAACTACATGAGAGTCCAGCGACAAAGCCATTACGCCAAAGGCTGGTCCCGCAAAGAAAAATATTTTTACTGACTTAAGCAAGGGAGATAATAGGTGAGAGAAAAGGTCATGGGAAGGAGTTTTATGTCTCTCTTTTTAATTTTTAAACTTTCAAGACCCTGGATATATTTTTCCTCTTGCTTCTTTTTCCCCTTTCTATTCAATTTCCCAAACCACCACTTTTTTCCTTCTCATCCTATATTTCCCTTAAAACATTATGGAAAACACCTAAACCCCAATTTCCAAATTCCAAATTTGGAAATTTGATAAGAAGTCAAATTGATAGATTCAAAATTCTAGTAAGGTGAATGACTAGGAATCCTTACAGACAAGACTCATCATAGTGTCACATGCATATACAAATCTTCCTCCAGCCTTCCTCAAGGGCACCTGCAGTCATTTAACTGGATAATGCTTAAAGTTGTGGAGGTTATTTTACAGTCTTAGAGATACCCAGAAACTTTAGTAGGTTGTGGAACTCAAAGGGTCAAGGGATATGTGAAGTTTTGACCTTGGTCTTCCCATAGCAGACCCACCTTTAAGTTCATCCTACAGTTATTTACCTAGTGGCTGTAGGTGATCAGAAAAATCTTCTGAAAAAACGAGAATTTTCACACTCATGTGTTGATTCATGGAACAAGTACTATCTTTGCAATAAAAGTTCTGACCTCAGGGCCAGTAGATGTTGTGGCAGTTATGTCACTGGATTTTCACATGACTGACCACAGTTGGAGCCCCAGACCCAGTGACTTGAAAATAACACTGGGCGCGCGTGTGTGTGTGTGTGTGTGTGTGTGTGCTCAAGATCACAGGAGGAGAATGGAGAGAGGATTGCAGTGTGATCATCCCTTCTGGGGGATGATTTCTCACTTTCCATCTCACTGTCTCTGTCTCTCCCTTGAGTGCACATACCCTAAGGTAAAAATAGCTAAAAAAAAAAAGTTCTCACCTCTTACCAGTATAGTAAATATAAAACTTTGAGTAGTGGAAACAATGAAAAGCATTAGATCCACCATGCTCTACTTCTCAAACGAACAAAACGCTATGTAAAACTTATTCCCCAAGGCATAACTGGAATACAAAGAACATCCAAACCTCAAATTGCTTGTAAGTAGAAAAATAAATACCAAACTCTAGCAAGTTGTTTCCCACCATTCTTGACTCAAGCTTTTGGGTAATACAAGGACAGTTCTGGAAAAACTTAGGGAAAAAAAGTATAATACAGACTTGTGGCAAACCCATGATTGATCAAAAAACAATACCAAAAAAAGAAAGTCTACATGGACATAAAACTTACTGAAACCCTATACTTTTCAGAGAACAGTTTACAGAAAACATTAAAAATACATCTAGGCCCCAAGAAGTCAATCTTGAAAAATACTGTTTTAAGGGAAATATATGGTTAGAAGAAACGAAGTGGTGGTTTTAGAAATTGAACAGAAAAGGGAAAAAATAAACAAGAGAAAAAAAAAAAAAGCAGTGTCCTGAAAGATTAAAAATTAAAAAGAGAGACATAAAATTCCATCTCATACCTTTTCTCTCATCTATTACCCCCTTTTCTTGATCAGTGAAACAGTTATTCTTTGCTTACGGACAGAGAAAGTGAAAATGTTCTTTTGAAAGTTTCATTTCTTTCCTTCCTTCATTTTTTTTCCCTTCCTTTCTTCATTTCCTTCTTTGATGAGAGGAGAGAGAAAGACAGACAATCATCCTCAACAGGTTCTCATGCTGCAATCCTCCCCACATAGTTCAAGTAAGAAAAATTCTTCCAGGAAAACAAGCATTGCCTAAACTAAAAAAAAGAAAAAAGAAGAAGAAGAAGAAGAAGAAGAAGAAGAAGAAGAAGAAGAAGAAGAAGAAAGTTTAAAAAGACAAACTAATATAAGAAATAAAGATTAAATAACAAGTTACCTAAGATAGAATGGATGCAATTAAAAAACAATATACAGGGGAACTGGCAGGTGGCATAGCAGTTAAGGCACTGAACTGCCATGTGGTTCTATGTGGTTGAGCATGGATCACTTTCCAGACCTGGTTGTTTGAAACACTCTGTGTGTGTGTGTGTGTGTGTGTGTGTGTGTGTGTGTGTAAGAGGAGAATAGAGGAGAAGGGATTATAGTGTGGCCATACCCCTGGGGAGTGATCTCTTGCTTTCTGCCTCTGTCTCCAGTGAGCATATGTGCCTTATAACAAAAACCTCTAAGAAAAAAGTGTGTATGCATGTATACAGATATGTATATGTGTGTGTATATATGTATATATATATATATATACACATATACACACACACACACATATATGCACACACATATATATGTGTATATACATATATATATATACACATATACACACACACACATACACACACAAGCCTTTAAATAAAAGCAGGATGGTGCAGCTGTAATGTACTGTTCAAAAGAAACTGGATACCGCATAGTGATCACATTTCCAGTCCCTGACTCAGTCACTTGAACATGTCAGCCACATGCCCAAGTACCCATAGTCTGATGGGCTGGGAATTGGAGGAAGAGAATTATAACATGACCAGACTCTGAAGTGGATGCTTCTCTCTCTCTTTGTCCTCTTTCTTTCCTTCTCTCTCTCTCTCATGCATGCACTTGCATCTAATCATGAATAAAGAAAAATAATTTAAAGAAGTGCTTGAAATAAAAGACAAGCAAGGAGATACATGTGTATAATTGGAGTCCTATAAAAGCTTTAAAAAGGAAAATCAAAAAGAAATATTTAAAAAGTAATTATTAATAAAAAATAATAAATAAATAAATATAAAAATAAAACATTTACTGGAGAGGGAACTGAAGCAGGCACATTCTAGTGGAGTCCATGCTTAGAAGTAATAGTTATATAATTAGAATTACCTGCTTTTGTTCATTTAGCTGGAGGAAAGCCCAGTTGTCAAGAACACTGGTGGAAAATCTGTAGACTTCTTGACTAGAGTAACCATAGGATTTAGATTGGGGCAATCATAGCTATTAAAGAGGAATGAATATAGCAGAGAGAAAGGAATGAGCAAAATCCAGAGAAGGACTATTTATGGCTGCCCATGTGTCTAGATGACCTTTGAAATCATGAAAAATTGAAGCATGCTCTACAGCTTAGCTAAAAAATAAAAATCCTTATTTTAAATTTGAGCTAATTCTCAGGAATGCAGTGGTTCAGGATCAACCAAACTAAGAGCCTGCTTAAACAAACAAACAAATGATAGCACTCCTAAAAACTAACAGTCATCTTATGAAACTAACTGAATCCAGAATGTTGACTTTTTGTTTTTTTTGGAGAGGTTTTTGCTATAGGGCGCGTGCGCTCACCAGACAGACAGAGAGAGACAGAGAGATAGAAAGCGAGAAATCACCCCCCAGGGGGGATGGCCACGCCGCAATCCCTTCTCCTCCATTCTCCTCTTGGGATCTTGGGCACGCACGCACACGCGCCCGGCGTGAGTTTAAGCCAGCGGGTCCGGGACGCGAACCGCGGTCGACTGCGTGGGAGTCCAGCGACATAGCCATTACGCTAACTGCTGGTCCCCAGAATGTTGACATTAGAATGTCTAGGATATAATCCAAAATTGCCTGACATATGAAAAACCATAAATAGAACTCATTCTCAAAAGCAATCAATGGAAACCAGAGTTGAGTTGATCTGATGTTAGAATTAGCATGAGTATTTTTTATAATGCTCATATAAATATCCTCAATAATGTCAACATACACCTTCAGTGAATTGAAAGAAATTTCAGTGAGAAATGATGAAAATAACCATATCAAAATTTAAGGACTGAAATGTCAAATTTACCACATGACAGAATGAATAAGACAGAGGAGAGACTCAAGATAAATCAACAGAAAATATCCAATTTGAATACAACAGAGAAAAACAATTAAAAAGAAACAGAGCATTTGGACTTCCTAGATAATATAAAAATGTCAAATATGCATATAATCAGAATTCCTTCATATAAGGACAGAATATGAAGGAAAACAGTATTTAGAAACAAAAGTGGCTGAAATTTCTGCATATATGTCTACACATTTGAGAGATAATCACCAAATGACAATCATGAAAAATACAAACAAAAAAAGACTATGCCTAAGCACATCCTAGTCAAACTGCAGAAAGTCATGATAAAATGAAATCTTGAAAGCGAAAGAAAGGTGACAAATTACATAAAAGGGAAAAATAATTTGAATAGATGCGATTTCTCACCAGAAAACATGATGCTTGAGAGTGGAAAAAACCTTGTAAGTGCTGAAAGAAAACTATAATAATATTTTCTGAAAATAGGAGACCTGAATGTACATATCAAAAGGGCTCACTTATTACTGAAAAAATTGGCTTACATGATCAACTGTGAGACATATCCTAAAAAAATTATTAAAGTTAACAGATAAAGAAAATTTCTAAGTATGGGCCCCTAGGAAAAAAGATTTAAAAATTTATAAGAGAAAAATAATTAGGCTGTTATCAGATATTTTAAAAACCATACAGTGCAGGACAGTAAAGGAAGAGCATTTTCAAGAATGCAAGGGATGGAAAAATGAACCAAGAATTGTTTATCTATTCAAGCTATCCTTCAAATAATAGTGCTGTAAAAAAAGTTTTAAACATTCAAGACATAAAGGAATTGTATACACCTGTTACTATCTTTAAAGATATGTTATATGTTAAAGATATGACATATGTTAAACATATGTCATATGTTATATGAAGATAACTTCAGCTAATTGAGATGAATTTGAAATTTTCAGCAAAATGACAGATCGTGAGTAAAAAATTGTTAAGATGAGAATAGGACAAAAGTGTGGTCAAGAGTAGACTAATATTATGCTATATAATAGATGCTATATATTTCACATTGTATATTCTGAAAGAATAGAATTAGTAAAACTAAAAATTGAGAGGAAAAGACTCAGAGAAAAAGGAAATTTGAATGAAGCAATTAATTGTTTTATATACACTACGTGAGAGTTAAGGGTACAGTTAAAAGCTGACAAATAGGGAGTCAGCGTGTGGCATGGTGGTTAAGGCGCTAGATTTCCTGCATGACAGATCACATTTCGAGTCCTGGACCTGGAGGCTTGAAGGTCATGCCAGCTGCCTGTCCATGTGTATCCCGAGAGGAGATTGCAGTGTGGCCATTCCCTCGAGGGGTGATTTCTCACTGTCTCTGCCTTTCTCTGTATCTCACATGCCCTATAGCAAAAAATCTCTTCTAAAATAATAATAATAATAATAATAATAATAATAATAATAATAATGAATAATAATAATAATGCAGGACAAGTGAATGCAATAAATTATCCTGGATTTTCTTTTTTTTTTGTCTATACAGACAATAATTACAGAATTGTCAATATCTAAATGAGGTCTGTGGAGTTAGATAATACACTATTCATGTTAACATCTTGATTTTGGTAATTTTATTATAGATGGGTAGGGGGATTTTATATTTAAGAAAATATACATTATTTGGGGTAAATAGAATGTGTACCACTTACATCTCAATGGTTAAGAAAAAAATGAAAGAGAACAACAAAAGAAAAAGGAGGAGAAGGGAGAAAAATAGTGAAAAATGAAAGAAAAGAGAAGAGAAAGAGAAAATGACTGGGTTAAGAATATCAAAGGGCTTTGTACTGTTCTTGCAACTTTTATATATGAATAAAATTATATAAAAATAAACTATTTCAATGGGGGAAAAATAATATGAACTTTCAAGTGAAAACCCATGTTGTAGGACTTGAAGACTGCATGGGTGGTAGTTCAGCCCTGTGTCCCCTTAACCTTCCAGCTTGACCAGTTGAGAAGACGGATTGGCTTTGCAGGGCTAGCCCTGTTTAGTTGGAAGTTTAATCAAGGGATGGCATCAGTTAAAGCTGTTATTCCATATGTGTTCTTTTTATTAAACAAATCAGTAGAGTCCTTGGTTTGCCCCAGCAGGTAAACATCTTGACCAGCAGAAACATCTTAAGACAATAGAAATATGGAATGAGTATTGAAGAATGAAAGTATTAAAACCCACTGTGGTCTAATGATAATTGTGGATAAAAGTGCTGGAGAGTAAACCCATATTTTTTCCCCTCAGTATCAGGTATATGTTTTAATTAATTTCCTTCTCCCCCCCCCCATCTCTCCCTTATTGTTAATCAGGATTCATTGACTATTATTACTATTTTATTCATAGTGTGTGATATCAACTCAGGATTACCACGTAAATAGAAGAGGATGTGAGACTGTGAGCAGGATGCAGGAGCTCACGGCACTTTATAATCTTCTCCTTGGAAAGGTGAGACTCATATGTGATTGCTTAGTTTTAGTGGGGTATTTTTTCTTTTTCTTTCTTTCTTTCTTTCTTTCTTTCTTTCTTTCTTTCTTTCTTTCTTTCTTTCTTTCTTTTTCTTTCTTTCTTTCTTTCTTCCTTCCTTCCTTCCTTCCTTCCTTCCTTCCTTCCTTCCTTCCTTCCTTCCTTCCTTCCTTCCTTCCTTCCTTTCTTCTTCTTCTTCTTCTTCTTCTTCTTCTTCTTCTTCTTCTTCTTCTTCTTCTTCTTCTTCTTCCTTCCTTCCTTTCCTTCCTTCCTTCCTTCCTTCCTTCCTTCCTTCCTTCCTTCCTTCCCTCCCTCCCTCCCTCCTTCTCTCTCTCTTTCTCTCTTTTGCTCTTTTTCTTTCTTTCTTTCTTTCTTTCTTTCTTTCTTTCTTTCTTTCTTTCTTTCTTTCTTTCTTTCTTTCTTTCTCTCTCTCTCTCTCTCTCTCTCTCTCTCTCTCTCTCTCTCTCTCTCTCTCTCTTTTCTTTCTTTCTTTCTTTCTTTCTTTCTTTCTTTCTTTCTTTCTTTCTTTCTTTCTTTCTTTCTTAAAATAAAATTTGCCAGAAAGCACATGTTCTTGCAAGAGAAAGACAAGAGAGGGAAAAAGCACCCCTACTATGGAGCTGGTCATGTGACAATCCCTTCTCTTCCATTTCTCCATTCTGGCAGGATTTGGGGCACACACATGCCCGTACTTGACATATTTACCAAGTCACCAGTATCAGAATTTGGACCATGATTGTCCACGCATGATCCAGCTCATTAAACTGCTAGGCCATGAAGCCAGCCCTTAGTAGATTTTCTTTTAGGAAAGTGTAAGAATGAGGGGAAATATGTAGGACTATTCTATGGAAAAATGTCAGTTATGAGATACTTTGTTATTCTTCTGCCTACCATCTAAACTCTGAATTATAACTGAATGATTTAAAAAACTGAGGGTGTGCAACCAGCAGGTGGGTTGGTAGTTTAGGTGCTGGACTCTCACATGGCAGACTGTGGTTCGAGTCCTGAACCTGGTGACTTGAAAATTATGCTGGGCACATGTGCGTGGGTGCCCAAAATCCCTGGTGGAGAATGGAGGAAAAGGGACTGTGATGTGGCCATTCCCTCTGGGGGATGACTTCTCACTTTTCCTCTCACTGTTTCTGTCTGTCCCTCTCTCTGGTGTAATGCATGCACCCTATAGCAAACAACAAACAAACAAACAAACAAACAAACAAAACAAAACAAAATAAAAACCTGTGGGTATTGAAGGAGCATTTGAAGTTGGCTGCTATAGAATCCAGCATTAAAAAGGAATGATCCCAGCAAGTGGTGGTAGAATTTTGATCCCTGTTCCCAAGTCTCATTACTGCTCATTTTGTGAGCTACACAGTATAATTTCAGTAAGTCCAAAATCTGATTAAATTAGTAAATTGTGGACCAACCAGTGGCATCATGGTTAAAGTGGCTGGATCTCACATGGCCAACTTCCTGGTTCAAGTCCCAGACCTTGGCAGCTTAAAAAAACACTAGGGGTATGTGTGCGTGTGTACCCATCATCCTTAAAGGAAAATGGAAAAGAGTTTGCAGTGTGACCATCCCCTATAGAGGGATGCTTTCTCATATTCCCTGCCCCTATCTCTCTCTGTCAAGCACATATGCCCTCTAGCAAATTAAAAATCAAATGAAAGATAAATAAATAAGTGAATTGTAGTAAATACAAATCAAGCTGCTGCAGCAAAGATCTCACAAGTGCATTCTGCTTCTGTCATGTGAGAGCTGAGAGAGACGCAATTTGCAGCTTTCAATTCCTGACCCTATGCAGAGAATCAGAGTCCTTCCACCTTGTGGCTTACCTTAGGGTGCTCTTACCTTTACATTGGAAGCTGTATCAACCAGTACCAGGTTCACATCTGACCTTGCAGAGGGCTAAGCCACATTTTTAAAAAGAATGTTTTTCTTTTTTTGCCATAATGTTTTTCTTTTTTTGAGGTGTATATCATGCTGGATAAAGTCTCATCAAGGTCTAAATGATGTATAGCGATTTAATGTATGAATAATAACAACAATACATAAATAAAAAAGTATTTGTTTAGTTTTATTACTATTATTATTTAATTTGATCAGAGAGACATAGAGAAAGTGAGAAAGCAAGCCATCAGGGCTGGGACTCAAACCATGATTGACCGTATGGGAGTCCAGTGACCCATTGACCACACTACCTGCTGGCCCCAGTAGATAATGTTTTTCTTGCATTTTATTGTCAAATACTTATTTGTGTGACCATTCTTAGCTGTAAACTAGAGTAAGAAGCAGAGTCTTTAGATGGGATATTTTGTGCCTTAATATAATTCAGGAGAAGAAAAGCTTTTATTGCTAATGCAAGAAGGAAAAAATGGATCCTAGGGAATCGTTACGTTATAATGCTGTTCCACATTTGGGGAGAATTAATTTCGGTTGTTTGCAACCAAAAGCTCCTAAATAGGCTAGTATGTTACCTTGATGCTAACCATCCATGCAAATATTTGGGAGTGATGATCAATATTTAAATATTCTGTCTCCTCCTTTAACTTTGGTGTTCCTCTCTCCAGTGAACTTAAAACACGATCTCACTTAAAAAAAATATTTTCTCACAATATAACTATGTAAGAAAGAGTTTGCAGAACCTTGAAGGTTACTAACTGTTCGAATAAATTATGGAAAAGAGACCAGACTGGCCTGCATAAGGGACTATTTAAAACAAGATCCAGTCTTTCTTCTTTCCCTCCAATAGTTTGCTCATGCAGGCAGGCACTACACTCATCATGCCTGCTTCTCAAGGATTTGAGGAGGCTTAAAATAAAGACCACAAGAAAATTAAAGCAAGAACCATTGACCCTAGAAGCTTAAAATGAAAGAAAAATTAATGAATGAGTGGAATTGGGGATGCATTAGGAAATCATGCAAGATGAAGAAAGCCACTTCAGATGACACAGAGATTCAATAACAGTTAATCAAAGGAGATGGTCAAACAGTTAAGTTGTATGTGTGTGTGTCTGAAATTATAGGATTAAACTAGATAAGTCATAAAAGGTCATCAGATCATTGAGGCCAGCAGATGACATAGCAGTTACTTTGCTGGACTCCTGTGTAGCTGACTGCAGTTCGAGTCCCAGACTTGGTGACTTGACACTCAACGCTGGGTGCGTGTGTGTGTGTGCCCAAAACCCCAGGAGGAGAATGGAGGAGAAGGCATTGCAGCGTAGTCATCTCTCTGGGGATGTGATTTTTCACTTTCTCTCTCACTGTCTCTGTTGCCCTCTCTCCATGGCGAATACACAGGCCTTAAGGCAAAAACCTCTAAACAAACAAACAAACAAAAAACAAAACCCAGTCATCAGATCACTACAGACATCTTAAACATTTTTCCAGATTACTAAAAGTGAGAGAAGTAGAAAAGTATTAACATGGCATAGCAGTGAAAAATAAAAAAAAAACCTAACTGAACATTTCCCTATGACATTTCCTTTGAAAGCTTTCTGTTTTGATTTGATACCCTCACTGTAAACCTAAATTGGCCTATTTTCATCAAACCACTTCCCTTAACACTACTATAGCAGCTCACCCCCCAGCAGAATAGTCGAAAAGCTTCCAGAGAGTCTGGAGAATTAGAAGTTTCCTGTATTGTATTTGTGGTGTTAGTGTGGGTCTCTGTGTGTACACATGCGGCCTTGTTCTGAAGTGTTGGCTGATTATAGAAAGACTATTGAAGCCATCAGGTTATTGAAGGACTTTTGAGGAGGGCAAAAAACATATTATTACATATCCATGCTAGGGCTGATTTTTCGTGGTTATTTTAAATTTTAATTCCAAATACGAGCTTCTCCAGGTTTTATTTCACCTGTGATGAGAGAACTCAGTTTCCTAGAAGGTACCTCTTAATTGCAATTCTGATTAGGCTATTTATTTCCTTAATCCATTCTAAAATGGAAGTAAGAGGGTCACAGACCCAGCTTTCCCCTCTAACTTCTCTTACTCACAAATGGAAGTATTTTGAATGAAAAGGACATAAAGCTCCTAGTGAGTACAGACTGGGACTTAACAACACATACATGTTCACAGAAAAAGTCCAATTAAAAATCTTTTTAATTGGAGCAAGGTCTTGCCATATTGCCCTTCTGTGGCTAAACAGACATGAAAGTCTATCTGATCATAGCATGGAACTGGATTATTACAAAAGCAGATAAAGGCAAAGATGCATGAATACATATAGTTTTCTTTGGATGACTTACAGTGAAAATGTCCTTCAAACGAAACTTAGTTGGGCTCCATGGTCTGGTGGTGAAGGCAGTCGGATCCCACATGGCTGACCTCATGATTTGAGGTTCTGGATCCAACAGTTTGAGAAATACTCTGGGCACCAGTGCCTGTGTGTCCAAAAACCCAGAAGGTGAGACAGAGGAGAAGGAATTGTAGCATTTCCATTCTCCATAGTGCTTGCTTTCTCCTCTCCTTTTCTCTATCTCTGGCAAACACATGCACCCTCTAGCAAGGAAAAAACAACAACAACAAAACAAAAAAAGAGTAGCTTCATTGTCTATTGCTAATGTTTTCTGCTGAATCCTTGACACTTTGACAAGAATAGTCTAGAAACTGTAACTTAAGAAAAAAATGCATTTGGTGTTTAAAATACAGTCATACAATTATATGAGGATCTTAGAATTTTAGATTTTCTAGGACTTCTTATATGAAAACGCTTATGATCTCATCATTTAATTGCATAGAATCTGTAAATTTGGTAACGATATTCTTTTTTTTTTTTTTTTGAGAGATTTTTTTGCTATAGGGCGCGTGCGCTCACCAGACAGAGAGAGAGAGACATAGAGACAGAAAGCGAGAAATCACCCCCCAGGGGGGATGGTCACGCCGCAATCCCTTCTCCTCCATTCTCCTCTCGGGATCTTGGGCATGCATGCTCACGCAACTGGCGTGAGTTTTAAGCCACCTGGTCTGGGACGTGAACCGCGGTTGACTATGTGAGAGTCCAGCGACATAGCCATTACGCTAACTGCTGGTTCCCAAGATATGCTTTTGTGATGAAGTTCATCAGGAAAAATTTCACGTGATCTCTGATGATTCTTTATTTGATATTCTACTATCTATTATCTGGCCAAGTTCTTTAAATGACATAACTAATTTTAAAAGGCAAGGATTCTCCCTCTCCCTTCTCTCTAAAAAGCCCATATATTTGGTGGCTATTTATTCTCAAATACAAGCTAATTAAGTAGTCGAACTCTGGTACAAAGTGCTTGAAATATGAAAAGTGTTGGCTAATCCAAGATACTACAAGATAGTTATTATACATGAATTTATGCCATATGAATTAATGATATCTGAAGCTGAAATAGATCAATTCCTACAGGCAAGGACATTCAATCTTGTTTGAGTAACTCTGTGGGAAGGTTCATCCTGTAGTACTGTGCAATGACGGGTTCCCTCCCCACGTGCCTTCTGCATTTGATGTTCCCCCTTTCTTACATCTCTCTCCCTTCTCTCCTTTACTCTTCTCTTTCTTTTTTCCAATTTCACTTATTTTGTCTCCCTCTCAATCTCTTGATTCTCACTCTACCTCTGTTTTTCTGGCTAATGAGTAGAAAATAAAAATATGACTCAGCTATTAGCTTCACTACATATTTTCAATGGTAAGAGTTTGTCTCTGGGTCCTGGGATTGTATACTGCACATGGCAGGTTTAGATAGACGGTGATGAGAATGAAAATAACAACGAGAACAAACTAAGTTTGAGGAACAGAGCAGATCATATCATGTTCAAAACCTATAACTCATATTCCCTAATTATGTGAAAACAAAATTTATTTCAGTTTCGTTAATACATTGGAGGAGCAGATCTTTCCTTCAATAACAGGTAATACTGAATATCTAAGTTTACTTTACTAAATGAGTAACAGATAAAATGACTCTGCTTGGATTGGTTTAGGCCAAATTGATCATATTTATGTGTCTTCGCAACAGCCACTAAAGGAGAAAATCAGGTAAGACCTCCACACTCTACGCCGAGTGAGTGACGGTAAGTCACTAATAGTTAGTGGCGGATGCTGGTTTTATCAAACTTTTATAAGAATAACTCCTCTGTTCATTGAAAAGCTTTTGCTGACTCTAGGAAAAAGAATGGAAAGAATATTAGAAAAAATTCTTTTCTAAAATTAAAAATAATTTTTATTTATTTTTACATTCAATCACTGTGTATCATTACAGCATACCAAATACATTTTCCCATCAGGAATACACTGTACATTGTTCAGTCAAAGATATTGCCATATAAATTATAATCAACCGATTTCTTTCCATTTTGGATGCCTTGAATGTTTTGCTTCTTTCTACTTCACCTTGATTCTCTCCCCTCCCCCCTTCCCCATTTCCCACCCTCCTCCCACACTGTCTCTGGTATCACCATTACTTTCCCCATTTTTATACCTTACAATCTTTCAGTTTCTGTCATAGAGTGCTGATGTTCAGTATATTCTTTTTCATCGAATTTGGTCATATTATGAGGGCATTAGAATTAGTTTTTGCTTTGTTTTGTTTTAGGATTTTGCTATAGGGTGCATGCACTTGCTGGAGAGAGACAGAGAGAGCAAAAGAAATCACCCCCCAGAGGCTATGGCCATTCTACAATCCTTTCTCCTCTTGGGTTTTTGGTCACACATGCAGATATGCCCAGCATGATTTTTCAAGCCACCAAGACCTGGACTTGCATCACAGTTGGCCATGTGGGAATCCAGCACCTTAACCACCACTCCACCTGCTGGCTCCTGGAATTAGGTTTAAAGTAAGTTATATAAATCTATAAGCGTCCTAAAATATCAGTGTATTATCCTACTAAGAGACTGTCTTTTAGGAATGATAGCATTGCCCTCTCTTTGCTACCATTACTCAGCTAGGCATCAGATGATATTCCTAAAACAATCAAAGCCTTCTAAATGAGCATCAAAAAGCTCTCACTTGGGAACCAGCAGTTAGCGTAATGGCTATGTCGCTGGACTCCCACGTAGTCGACCGCGGTTCGCGTCTCGGACCCAGTGGCTTAAAACTCACGCCGGGCGCGTGTGCGTGCGTGCCCAAGATCCCGAGAGGAGAATGGAGGAGAAGGGACTGCGGCGTGACCATCCCCCCTGGGGGGTGATTTCTCGCTTTCTGTCTCTGTGTCTCTCTCTGTCTGTCTGGCGAGCACACGCGCCCTCTAGCAAAAACCTCTCCAAAAAAAAAAAAAAAAAAAAAAAAAAAAAAGTTCTCACCCAGAAATTCCAGTAATGAAATTCAGTTCAGATAGCTAGCCGCTTCCATGTGGAGCTTCTTTTTTAGTTTTAACAATTGGAATTATTTTTTTGTTGTTGTTCTTTCTTCCTTTCTTCCTTTCTTTTTGATAGGAGACTAAGAATATCACTATTTTCCTATAGGTAAATTTTCCCTATATTCAACGTTTTCTGCTCAAAATTAAAAGAACAAAATAATCCCAACATTTAGAACTGGATCACCTGGCCCTTTCTCTTCTTATCTTCCCCCAGTTGAAAACATTTACATCTTTTAATGGCCAAAATCCTTCTGGAACTGCAGTTAGGCTCAACACACTCAAGCCTCAGGACAACCTTCTTTGTGGTTTTAGCCTTCTTTGGGAATATTGGCTTTGCCTTCCCACCATAGCCACTCTGCTTCCAGTTGTAGCACCTATTTTCCTGGGCGTACAGGAAATCCTTGCCCTTCTTATATTGTACACTGAGCCACTTTGTGAGGCTGTTGCATGCCACACTTCCTACAGAAAGTCCTTAGAATTTTAGGTCCATTGACCATCCTGGCGGTACAGCTGTCTTCACATTGAGAACGAGAAAATCAGCATCCATGATCAAAATCACCTCACACAATTCTTTACCTGCTCTATTACTTCTGGAAAAAAATTGTTTGAAGATGTTGTAATTTGAGTCAATGCCATAATCATTCATACTACTGATTGACTTAAGTCACTTGCCACACGTAAGCAAAGAGCCAGAAAAAGAAGGCATTTGGGTTTCTCTCTCTTGACCTAGGTGAGAAAGATCCTTATTCTTTCCTGACTTCTCAGAAGGACCTCTTGTCCTCTCCCATAGAAGCCATTAGCACTGAGACGGAAATTCCAGGACAGCAGAGTTGGAAGGTATCTGTAAAGTGAATATATTGCCTAGAGTTTGTTAACTATGCAGTAAACTTGTTCAAGTAGATGAATGGATAATGGATGTATGGATGCAATAGAATTCAATACATGCTTTCTCTTTAGTCATTTTGACAACACCAACAGCACACACTGACATCTGTGTAACTTACGTGATTTTCCTTAGAAAATTAAGGTGGTGAGAAAAAAAAAACAAAAAACAAACTAGAAACTCTAAAAGTTCCTAAAATTTTATAGACTGAAATGATGAAAATGTATCATTTGGTAATATTGTTTCTCGCAAAACTGCTCTACTCTTTGTTTTGATGAAGACAATGCAAGTATTATGATTTGCAGGTTAACAGAAGAAAGTCTCAGCAATACTACAGGGGAAAGTGTCAACTGCAGCAAGCCAACACCGTGAACAGGATAAGTGCTTTTTTGCAAATGCCTCACTCTCCAGAGTCAGTGTTCATGCTTGTGTGATTTGTAAGTTATGCAAGGGTAGAGAAAAAGGGAATCATAAGAAAACATAAGATTGATGTGGTTAGGGCCAGCAGGTGGCATGGAGGTTAAGGGCACTGGACTCCCACATGGCCAATCGCAGTTTGAGTCCCGGACCTGGGGGCTTGCTTTCTCTCTCTCTCTCTCTCTCTCTCTCTCTCTCTTTCTCTCTCTTCCTCTGTCCCTCTCTGGTCAAATTAAAATAGATAAATAAAGTTAAATAAAATAATTTTTTTTTAAAAAAGGATTGATATGGTCATAGAAAACAGTGGACATTCCTATCTGTCCATTTCTTCTTTTTCTGTGAAGTAGGGGATGACTTTATCTGCTAAGAGTGAAAGGAGTTGTGATAGTACAGGAGTCAGAAGAGAGTAGAGGAGGTCTAGAACAGACTTGGGTAGCTATCTGGCTCGAGATGGATGCTTACTAGCAGTTTCAAGACAAATTTCTATTAGAATCACTAATTATATGGGAAAAATAAAATAGCAGTTTTCAAGAATCCAACACTAAAAGTTGGAAAGAAGTGATACTCATTTTGAAGGAGAAAGAATGTAGTTTAAGAAAAACTTGAAAACTTTATCTCATGACACAGTCTGGTTCCATGTCATGAAACAAACATAATATTCTTGATGGAAAAATTCTAACAAATTAATAGATGAAGGAGAATAAGAGTTCATTAAACTATTCTTCTCATATAAAGAAGATTTAGATAAATGTTAATGAGAATACCTAAAAAACTTACAGGACCTATTATGATTATCACTAGCATATAGATCTAAAAATGCTGATTAATTTAAATAAAACCACCACCACTACCAACAGTACAGAAAGTTTATATACCAAAGACAGGGGGAAAAGATATCAATGAAAAATGAAAGAAAAAAGGAGTGACTAGAGCCAAATGATTATAATAAGAAAGGAAATTAATTAACTCCCAATTAAAATTCAAATACTTTCACATCAAAGTATAGCAATTAACTGATGGTTATAAGAGATGAATTTATAACAAAGAAACTAAAAAGTTAAATGTGAAAATAAGGAAAGTTATATTAAGAAAATCCAAAACAATACAAAGTAGAGTATCACAAGAATAATATTAGGAAACCAATAAGTACTGTAAAGATCAATGAGAAGATTTTACCAAATGAGTTTTAAAATTAACCTGTACAATAGTGCATACTTGTGGTATTTCAGTCCATGCTATTTTGATGTTGTACAGATTTTTATGAATTTCAATATGATTATTTTTCTCTTGTTAAGTTTCTTAGAAGTTATATATTAATTTTAACTTGAATCATTTAATATTATAAAGTTTTGTTTTAAAAATTAGATAATTGCCCATTAGATAATTACTCATTGATAACAACAAAATACACATCAAAATACATACATTAAATTTCGTTTAAAATCAAGATAAAATAGCTGGAAATACTATAAGCATGAATAATTTTACCATGGTATTCTCAGTTGTTAATAGTGCAGTTAATAAAATATAAATGAGTTTATATGGGGTTTGAACAATATACTTTATCAGATTAATTTATCTGATTGGTCTCATAAACATAGAGACACATCACCTCTTTCAGAACCCATACAGTATTTATAATACTTGATATATTAAGTTATAAATAGAATATTAATAAATTCCAAATAGCTGAAATTGTGTATTCTTCAACTTTTTAACCACAAAAGCTTAGAAATGATTATAAGAATTATGACGTAAATAAATACATGACAAAGAGAAGTAAAAACTGCCATTTCTGATGTGTATTTACTACTATATAACAAATTGCTTCAAAATGTAGAGGTTTATAATGATAAATATTTATCATGTCAGTTTCTGTGGATCAAACTTCAGGGGCAAGTTAGCTCTGGGTGGTTCTGGCTCAGGGTTCCTCCTGAGGTCGCAGTCAAGATGGTCAGCCAAGGCACTGTCATCTGAAGATTTGACGAGATTGACGAGCGTGCGAGTACACGCCTTTCATTATGGCATGCTCACATGGCTATTGGTAGAAGGCCTGAGCTCCTAGTCATGTGGGTCTCTCCACAGGGGCGTTGGAAGCATGGCGGCTCATTTCCCCGAGACATGGAGATCCAAAAGAGAGAGAAGGCAGCTTCAATGTATTCTTTTATATAATCCTAGAGGTTATTATCACATCACTTACACTTTATTTCTATTCATTAAAAGTGAATCACTTCTATATATGCAAATCTTTCAGTTTCCACCACAGTGTGGACATTATATAAATGTATATATGTGTGTATATTGTGTGTGTGTGTGTGTGTGTGTGTGTGTGTATATATATATATATATATATATATATATATATATATATATTTGGGGGTAGAGATTTTTGCTATAGGGTGTGTGCACTTGCTAGAGGGACAGAAAGAGACAAAGAGACAGAAAGTGAAAAGTGAAAAATCACCTCCTAGGGAGGATGACCATGCCACAGTTTCTTCTCCACCATTATCCAATATAGATTTGGGGCATGCATGCACACATGCCCAACATAAGTTTTAAGCTGCTGAGTCTGGGACTCAATTTGGAGTCAATTACGTGGGACTCTAGGAACGTAAGCATTCTGTTACCTGCTGATCTCCCAGTTGGTATATATTAAGTGGGGACATACAATTTCTCTCTTTCATAGCCTAGCTTGCTTCACTCAGCAGTAAATCTTCCATACACATCCACTTTCTATCAAATACCAGGGTCTTTTTTTATGTCTGAGTAGTATTCCATAGTGTATATGTGCCACACTTTTTCAATTCATTCATCTGTTCATGGACATTTGGGTTGACTCCATGTCTATTGATGAACTGTTCTGGTGTGAAGTGTATTCATGTTGGGTAAATTCACTTCACAAGCTGTAGTTATATGTAGCGGTTGAATGAATAAAAGAAATTAAAATAATAAAATAAAAAATAACAATAGTAGTAACATAAAAAAAGTGAATCATTGAGAATGGCTTACACTTAAGAAGCAGCATATAAGGTGGTGCCTCTTTTAGGGAGTGTCACAAAATTTGTGAACTCATTTTAAACCATAGTAGACTGTAGTCACTTATCAATATTAGTGGAATGTGACTGAAACTTTTTAAAAATTTTCTAACAGGAAAGAATGAAGAAGAATGAAGGGGAAAGAAAGTTTTAAATTCAAGAGTCTAAGAAAAGCAGTAGAAATTCATCCCTAGAGGAGAAAAAAAGACAAACACAAAGATCAAAGCAGAAGTTAGTGAAGTTTATAAATAAATAGAAGACAAAGAATATTGAGAAAAGTGAACTTATTTAAGTCCCAGTGCTCTAAGAAATTCAATTAAGTAGACTAGCCTTAGAGAAGTAGAATGATTACCATAACCACATTTCATTAGAAGTTTGAAAGTAGAGACAACTATGGAAATAAATGTTTTTTAAAAATGATGAAATAATACTATTTAAAATTTATGTTAATGCATGTTCACATTTTAGTTAAATAGGAAATTTATTAAAAAACACAAATTTGTAAAATTGCTTCAAGAAGAATTTTAAAAACCTGAATTGACATGTAACTATGAAAAAAATAGAAAATTATTATTTAAAAAGTACTGGATTTGTCTCTCCCAGAATCATTATGGGAGTCCAGAAAGTTTTACTTTTTAATTTTTTCAGATATTCAATGAGTTGATTATGTTCATGCTATTTAAACTGTTCCAGAATATTGGAAATCAAAAAATGTTATGCATTGGGAACCAGCAGTTAGCGTAATGGCTATGTCGCTGGACTCCCACGTAGTCGACCGCGGTTCGCGTCCTGGACCCAGTGGCTTAAAACTCACTCCGGGCGCGTGTGCGTGCGTGCCCAAGATCCCAAGAGGAGAATGGAGGAGAAGGGATTGTGGTGTGACCATCCCCCCTGGGTGATTTCTGGCTTTCTGTCTTTATGTCTCTCTCTGTCTGTCTGGCGAGTGCATACGCCCTATAGCGAAAATCTCTCAAAAAAAAAATGTTATGCATTAATTTTATTAGGCAGATAGGAGTCAAGTATCAAAAAATAACCAATATAGCAGAAAAAGCTATTCAATTTTTAGATTTCTTGAATTATACATATATATATATAATCTTGAGCAATACTGGTAGTATAGTGGTAGTAAGGCAATATGAATTTATTGGACTTTAAAAATCAATTCAAAAGTTGCTGGCTTATAGGAAATAAATCAAAAGCAGCAAACAGATACTAGAGAGTTAAAATAAAATAATAGAAAAATATAAAATAAGCAAATATAAATAAAATTCAGCTAACAGAAAAACAAATGTAAACTATTATAATCCTGACACAATTGAGTCACTTAATTAAAATAAAAAATCCAGCAGAAGAGATAGGAGAGTCATGTTCTATTGATCAAAAAATATACATATATAGTAAAGATAGGATAGTTTTTAATCTCCATGAACTGAATACAGTGGCCTCACAATGTGTAGATTTTGAGGAAAATAACCAGTACAATATTTCTAACCATTCTGGAATGTTTTGTGAATCTTTGAAATATCCGTACTCCTTGGTCCACTTACTGTCCTTCTCAGAAAAATCTAACTTTAGAAAACAATCCAAAGGAGATGAAAACTAATGTCCAGATGTAGTATAGAATAATGATTAAAAAATGTGGATTCAAGGCCAAATAGTCTAGATTAGAAACCCAGTAGCTGCTATGGTACCTAGTGAATTTCTGTGCCTCAACTTTTCCATCTGTAAAAGGGGGGTTAAAGCATCTACTTCACAGAGCCCCCTTCCTTTGGACTGAATCAGTTAATATATGTAAAGTGCTTAGTATAGTACATATTCACTCACCAGTATGTGCAGATTTTCTCTTATTAAATTTATCATGAATATTAGTTTTAATGAAAAACAAATGAACAAAGAAAAAGTAACTAATATGATCAGAGGGGAACTGGATATATTTATTAGAGGAATACTGTGAAGTCATTAAAAAATAATGATTAGAAAGATACTGTGCAAAATAAAAACTGCTACTGATAGAATGTTGAGTTAAAAAACTCATAAGTAGAAACCAGTAGTTGGCATAGTTAAGGTGCTGGACTCCTACATGGCTAACTGTGGTTCAAGTCCAGATCTGGTGACTTGAAAATCACTCCAGGTACATATGCATGTGTGCCCAAAATCCTGGGAAGAGAATGGAGGAGAAGGGATTGTGGCATGTCCAGCTCCTGCCCCACTCACCCCAGGCAGTGATTTCTCACTTTCCCTCTCACTCTCTCTCATTCTGTCTGGCAAGCACATGCACCCTATGGTAAAAATCTTTAAAAAAATGAAAATAAATGTCACACTATCATTATACACATTGGATTTCTTAAACATATGAAAAAATTGAAGTTCACACCAGTGTTATTTGTGAAATATTAAAAATAGGTAATTCATTTTCTTTTATTCTTTTTTACTTTTAAAATTTACTTTCTGTTGGGACCAGCAGTTGGCGTAATGGCTATGTCGCTGGACTCCCACGTAGTCGACCGCGGTTCGAGTCCCAGACCCGGTGGCTTGAACTCACGCTGGGCACGTGTGCATGCGTGCCCAAGATTCCAAGAGGAGAATGGAGGAGAAGGGATTGTGGCATGGCCATTCCCCCTGGGGGGTCATTTCTCTCTTTCTGTCTCTCTCTGTCTTTCTGGCGAGCGCATGTGCCCTATAGCAAAAAAAAAACTCTCCAAAAAAAAAAAGAAAAAAAATTACTTTCTGTTATGCTAAAAAAGCACCAAGCATTTCTTTTCAAAATACGATGTTCAGATTGGCTGCTGCATTGGCAAGCAAGGTGGCGAGAAGGGCAGTTCTGCCATCAACGAGGTGGTGACCCGGGAATATACCATCAACGGTCACAAGTGCAACCATAGTGTGGGCTTCAAGAAACATGCCCCTCGGTCACTCAAAGAAATCCAGAAATTTGCCATGAAGGAGATGGGGACTCCAGATGTGCACACTGATACCAGGTTCAACAAAGCTGTCTGGGTCAAAGGAATAAGGAATGTCCCATATCCAATCCATGTGCGATTGTCCAAAAAACGAAATGAGGATGAAGATTCACCCAACAAGCTCTACACTCAGGTGACCTATGTACCTGTTACCACTTTCAAAAATCTATAGTCAATGTGGATGAAAAACTAGCTGCTGATTTTCAAATAAAATTATAAAACCAAAAAAAAAAAGTTGAAAAAGGGAGATCTGTTATAATTTTCCTAACTTTAACACCTTTCTCTTGGTGAACTGATCATAACGATAGGAAGAGAATTCAGATTAAAATTCAGAGCCAGCGATATCATTATTTCTCTTTTTTGGGTGATTTCAAGAGGGAAACCATAGCTGCAGAATCATCTTGGCATGACAATTATGGTATGGGGCAAATACATACTGACTTGTCCCTTCTGTTTTCTGCTATACTGTTATAATTGAATTACTTTAACTTACAACTTCTCATTGACTCCTTTGAATTGTAAACTTTTGGCCACTTTTATTCCCAGACATGTTTCCTTTCACTATGCTAAGGGAAGGGCTTGTTCTGCCTCACAGGAAGCTGCTGGCCTTTTTGTATTCTTCCATGTTTCCTTACAGTCATGTTTGAACCCATCCCAGCTGATGGTGCAGTGGTTAAGGCACCAGACACACGCATGACCAACTACAGTTTAAGTCCATCATCACTTTGGGTGTGTCCAAGGCACAGGCTCTTTCTCCAACCTGCACTGAGAAGTATTAGTAAAATGAAGTCTATCCAGCTTTGCCCATTTCTGTCGAGGGCAGGCCACTATAGGGACAGACCTGGCTTTATATCAGCATTTTATAGGGGTGTCTCAATAACTTAGCTCAGTAGTGTTGGCCAAATTTAGATGCAGGAAGAGTTCTATGTCATTTGTCAATTCACTTCAGGTAGATGGTTACCCTCCCCTTGCCGGCTGGTGAAGAGATCTTTTCCCATTCAGCCGGCAGAGCTCCAGCTGACTTCAATCTGTCTCCTCAAGATGAACACTTGTCACCAACAGAAAATGGGTTCAGTGCATAGTAAGAGCACTTGACTTTGAATGGAATGAGGTTCCCTGTATCTTGAGGTATGTTGCAATTTGGACAGGGCAATTCCAGAGATGTGGCTCATCTCCCCTTCTACCGATCACAGGCAATTCTGAGTATCTTATAACTCTTCTTTATAAACTGGCTGTGAATTTAAACTGCTGCACACGCAGGAGGGTGACAGAGTCAATTTGACTTCCTGGGAAGAGTGTTACCGTTGTTTTGTGGAGAGGATTAGAGAAGCATGTCTAATCTAATTGTCTCTCAGTAATAGAGTCACTTTAAGACAGTCTCTTCTAATGAAATTCTTTACTGGCTTTTAAATGGTGTCTTCAGAGTAATCTAGAAAGGCTGGCTTAGTCCAAGTGCTATATGGTCTGAAAAGTGGAACTGTTCCATGTCCACTTTACAATACCAACCCCAGTCCCTACTTACCCTACCAAGGCCTCTGGGGGTGATATGGGCTTTCCCAGAGGTTTTCTGATGCGTCAGAATAGTATATAATTCCAGCCAAATCCCATGGTCATTCGTTACCCATGGATAAAATTTTATACCGTTTTAGTTCTGGTCCCAAATTATGTCCAGTCAGTGATGAATTGGCTTATTAGGGAATACCAAAGAGCTCATTATAACTATTTTTCAGCATTACAATGTCACTAATAAGTGGTCCTAGCTTGACTATAAAACCTCTCCCATTATTAATTTCCTATGGAAACCCATGATCCAGGGCTGGCTGAGGTTGGGGCAGATCACAGCTGCAAGACCATGTTTGGGGTTCTCTCTTTCCCTTGTTTATGGAAGAAAAATAATAAGTAAACAAACAAAAAAGTGTCAAGGGTCAATTGCAACTCAGGTTGCATGTAATATCATTATCATATGCTGAGGTTCAAGGTCAAGTCTGTGTATCTCTCCGTGTTAGTTTTATCCACAGATTCCAGCATTTCTCTTTAGAGGTTTCTGGCCCTGCTTTAAAAAGGTAGAGCCTCTCTTCCTCATCTGCTTTCTGAGTCAGCTGAGAAACAAAGCACTTGAGACATCAAAATGGTATCTTCATTTCTAATAATGTTTACTTTGAAGAATGTGTCCTCTGTCTGTGGGAAAGTGATCTTGGGAAACTGAACTTCAGAGTCACTAAGCCCATGCAGGTAGACCATCGCTGTAATGCCTGAGGCCAGATGGAACAGCCCAGGATCCATGCTCCTGGGCACAGGTCTGGAGAGCAAAGAGAGTAGAAGAGGCAGGGCTACACATGCCAGCTCCTCTCTTACCTTCATCTGTAGGAACTTTCTTCCCCTGGGGAAGGAGCTAAGTTGGAAGTCACAATAACAGAGCATCTCCACGTGGAAGAAGTCATCAGGATCCCTGCCAACCATCCTCTGCTAACCCCTCACTAATAGCCACATAAATACATAAATAAAATTAGAGTTTTGCTCTGCACTTTATACTCGTCATCTTCATTTTTATATTTTGTGCTGTTGCATCTCTTTTAGGCTCTGAGGGCTCTTGTACTGTGTCTTAGATATACAGAGCTCAAGTGTGGCACCATCGGGAAAAGCCAACATGTTCACTGACCTCCCATCAAACCGTAGCCACTGGAGCCGGCGCCCTGGCATGGTGATAATACACTGCTCAAGAGAGGCTGACCCCACATGGTAACAGTCTGAATCCTTGGTCTGATCAGACTGAAGGCCAGGCACACACATAAGTGCTCAGGATCAGCTAGGCTGGAGGACTGCAGGAGGGGGATATGACGTGACCAGACCCTGTGGAGGATGCTCATCTCTCTGTTTGTCTCATGCATGTGTATGAGCACTATCATAAATAAAGAAAAAAAAAAGCCTATGTTTCTCCACCCGGAATGTGCCTTGTTGGTGTGACAGGGATCTGCACAATCACAGTGGAATGTGACTCTTCTTCATGGAGCAATGAATTATTAAAATATCTGGGAGAAAAAAAAACAATACTAATAGCAAAACCACATTATATTGATCGTAATAAATTGTGTTCATGTGTTGAAATATAAGAAAACATTTACATAGATTTTAAAGTAAAATATGAGGTTTTAAAGGAAATTCTTTGGGGCCAGCAGGTGAATGGTGGTGAAGGCACTGGACTTCCACATGACCAAACATGGTTCGAGTCCTGGACCTTGGCAACTTGCTTTCTCACTTCCTCTTTCTCTCTCTCTGTCTCTGTTTCTCTGGTGAGAGCACATAGCCTATGGCAAATTTAATAATGATAATAATAAATAATAATTCTTAAAAAAAAAAAGAAGTTGTCCTGGTCACTGGCTGCTTTGAGCTATTCTCCCCGTACCTTGAGGGGTACACTTCTGCTCCACTATTGTGGATGGGGAGGGGAGGATATATCTTGGATCAACATTGGGAGAAGCAGTGAAGTGGTGGAAGGAAATAAGACAGATAAATCTTATAGAAAAAGTTTGTTTTCTTGCTAGGTGATAGTTTGTAAATTATATAAAAGAACTGGCCTTCAGTTCTTTTTTCATTATTTCTTATTCACATTTTTTTAGAACATTTGATTTAGAATATTTTTTAGAACAGTATGATTTTTCAAGTATGCATGCAGTATGTGATGATCAAACCAAGAATAGTCCCATATATGACATTTTCAATGGAGAATTTTACATTCTTATATTTGTGGGCTTCAGTTTTCTTATTTCAAATTGGGACATGATTAACTTTTTCTACTTTATAAAGTTGTTGTGAGACGTGATTGAGACAATGACTTTGATGATAGCATTGAAGTAAATAATAGAGTGACAGAGAGAGTATGGGCTGTCATTGAGATGCACCATCTTCATTCATTTGTTTATTTACTCACTTGTTATCCATTCAGCTGACTATTAGTACATTTGTTCTCTCATTTACTCATGGTTATTATGTAATTTTATGATATCAATACATGATTCTATAGGATATATAATTTAACATATTTATCTTAACTTATATAGGGTGTAATACTTTTATATGTTAAGATAAATATGTTCCATCATATTATTTGAAAAACAGGGCCTTTATTTCTAACCCAAGTTCTTCACAGATTTCACCCAAATTAGATTCCTCAAACTCTATAGGCATTAACATGTACTGGAAAATGTAGATTAGATTTCATGACGCATGGTCTCTGTGGAGCCTCAGCACACAAGCAAAGAGATCAGTAACTGCAGACAAGCCAAAGCCGTGGAGTGAGGTTTACAGAGCAGTTTCGGAGGAGTAATGGCTGCAAAAGCACATAGGTCCTACACTCTCTGAGGCACTTGTTTATTGCCTTTAAAGATGCACTAGACTGAATAATTAAGTGACTAAAGATGTTTTGAACTACAATAACTCATGCAGAAGGCAGTGGGAAAAGAATCTATGGGTGTTGGCAGGGATGAAATTCAGCTTTGAAGGATGCAGCCTGGCACCGGGTGTCCTTACCTGGCGGTTACAGAGCTAGCCAAGATTTCCTCCATTTATTCTGAGTAAGTTATCCTGGAGTTGAACTAATGCTTCCTTTAGCGTTCTACTCTTAAAATGGATGTAGGTACTTCATAGTTTATGTAGCCTTAGGAAAAATGCCTGCTGAAATTTCCATAACCTATACTTGGGGGACTGGATTGGATCTGACCTACCTTACAGTAAGCAGCTAAATGAGAGCTAGGAAATTTTGGGAAGATCTTATTCTGGGAAAGAATCTTGCTTCCTGTGACCTCTCCTGGCATATTTCTAAGTCAGATTGTCATTATGTAGATGGAAGAGTGAAGTATTTGGGAAATGATAAACAGAATCAGTAACTTAGATAATAAGCAACCAGACAAGGATGCATACTGCCTCTCCTTGTTTTAGCAGCTATGAGGACTCATGGATGGGCACTGAGTACTGTGGTGGGTAGGCCTCTGAGGCTTCCTTGCAACAGAAGTTTCTTCTGTTGACTGACTGTGATGAGAAAAACAGGTTAGGAGGATCCAGTGAGGAATGGCCTCAGGCTGGCCCAGAGCAATTACTGACAGTTCTTCAAAGGTATGAGCAGGTGCAATGGACCCTCCTGTAGAGACAGGCTGCACTGGCCAGGCAAAGGGTCTTGGTCCTGATGGTGGCATCTGCTAAGTACTTGCTCTGTGCCAGGCATGGTATACTCTCGCTTTGTGTACGTTGGCTTATAACACTAACAACAGCCCTTTGAGATAAGTAATAGTCTTATTTTCTTTTTCAGAAAGGGAAAAATAAGATACAGGTTTAGCCAGTGCAAGTAATAAAAGACTAACTCAGAAATGCAACCCAGATCTAAGGAACTCCAGAGAGCACACTCCAACCCATTTCCTATACTTTCATAAATCATACAGGAATACATTTGTGGAACATGTGTGTGGAATCATTAGAGAATTCTTACTATTGTGCATTGACTGTTGAACTTCTGGAAATAGTCCAGTGTTTGAACAGCACTCCAGAAGGCAAATTTGCATAACGGTGAAGAGCAAGATGAAGAACAAGAAGGGATCACAGCTCTGCAAAGGGCTAGTTGCATAAAATTGTGCAGCTCAGTACATTTCTGTGTCAGGTAATAATGGAGATAATACAGTGTTTAATTCCTATTTTGAAGACTAACAGGTATATTAAATGCTTAGGTTCTTGCTGGATCTATGGTGAACCTTTTCATATAACAACAGAGTATAAGGAGTGCAAATGAGTATGGCTTAAAATAAATGCTATTTGTCCATAATGATTGATTAGCATGTACTCCAGATTTATTAGTTAAAATTAACTTTTGATTACAGGTGATAGAAGCTAAACTCAAACTAGCTTAATAAAAATGAAAATAAAAGTTTACAGATGTCAAGCAAGGCCAGATTCAGAAGGTAAAATAATATCACTAACTTCCCTTTTCTTTCTCCTACTCTTTTAGTTCTTTTAGTTGGCTTTGTTCTCGGGCAGGTTTTCCATATTTGGTCCTAGATTAGAATGAGCTTATCTTTTCCAAGTGATTTGACAAAAGTCCTAGGAAGAAGTACTGATGAGCTTGACTTGAGTCATGGAGATACCCTCTGAGAAGGAAGATTGTCTTAGTCCAATATCTGCTGCTATAACAGAATACCAAAGACTGGTAATTAATTTTTAAAATTATTTTTCACAGTTATGGAGGCTGAGAGGTCCAAAACGCATGGCACCAATATCTGGCAAGGGCCATTTTTCCCATGGCAGAAAGGTGACAGGTGGAAATGAGCACACAAAACAGAAAGTGAAGAAAGGCTACTTTTATAAGAAGCTCACTCTTGCAATAAGTAACCAACTCTTGCAATAATGCCATTAATCTATTAATAATCTAATCATCTCAAAAAGGTCCTACTTCTTTTCTTTTTAATGTTTATTTATATTTTTCCAAGAGAAAAAGAGATGAGGGAGTCAGCTACCCCATAAAGGGTCTTCATGCAGCAATCCACTCCCAATCTCAGCCACCCAGGTTAATGGTCAGCCACCAGACGACCCCAGAGCACAGACCTGAGCCTTCCCATGTGGCTTCAGCACTGCAGAGCACTGCATTACTGCTGAGCCACCATGGCTAACCAGGTCTCACCTCTTAATACTGTCACAGTGGAAATTAAGTTCCAAAGTGAGTTTTGATGGGGAATTCTGTTTTTTTTTTATTTATTTAACACTTAATGCAGTTTATTTCTTTTTAAAACATTTATTTTACATATTCAATCACTATACATCACCACAGTTGTAAAATGAATTTTCTCAGCATGAATACACTGCTCACTAGTCCAGTTAAAGATGTTATACACGTTATTATCAACAGAAAATCCTCCATTTCTATGTCCCTTAAATGTCTTGCCTCTCTGTTCTTCTCCTTGATTCCCTTCCTCTCACCCTCTCCCACCTCCCAACACATCAGAGAGTGATCATAAGATTATCTTTTGTCAGCTCCCCCACAGAAATAGGGAGAAGGAAAGTCCCTAGATGAAAAATATCCTAGGCATATGAAGAATAACAAATACAGCTGAACCCTACAGTTGGCACATAGGAAAAAAAAGACTTACACCACCCAGTTTGTGTTATCTATAACTTAGTATTGAATAGGTAATGAGTGGTGTGCATTAAGATGTTTAAAATGTTCATCAATTTGGAGTGTGTTTTGGAAGGAGCATCTTCCTGCAGGAACCTATTTTATATGAGGCAATAGCCAACAAGTCTTTATCAAGCAGTTAATATAACCTAAGACTCTTGTTCACACACAGCACAAATCAAATCATAGTACAGTCAATACCATGATAATGGAAATTTCTCCTGACAGCCAATGTCCAGGCCCCAGCTGTAAGCATAGATTCAGTTGACTGGCATTCAATACCACCACTTCAGAGAAGTTCAAGAGTATGGATTACCTTTGCAGTCAGTGCAGGGCATGTAATCTACGTGGGGCAAATCCTTCAGATATTTTTGTTTGGCTTTACTTAGAGTCCTTCCCTTGGGTGATTCCATTATTTACTAGGAACCTCTGGTATCCGAAAAGTATTGTGAATCTCTGACTAATCTGTATGGTTCCCTCTAGTCAGAAAGAGAAGTATAAAACTCCAGGATAAATCAGAGACTTTCATGGGGTATGTCACCATTAGAGCAGTTATAGCTAGCTAAGTGAACAAAACCTCTTCTTCTTTTTTATCTTTTTTGTTTTAAGAGACAGATTTTTGCTGCAGGGTGCATGTTCTCGCCAGAGAGACAGAAAGTAAGAAATCACTCCCCAGTGGAGATGGCCACACTGCAGACCCTTCTCTTCCATTCTCTTCTTGGGATTTTGGGCATGCATGCACACACACATGCCCAGTGTGAGTTTCAAGCTGCCCGGGTCCAGGACTCAAACCGTATGGACTACATGGACGTCCAGCAACATAACCATTAAGTCATCTGCTGGTCCCAACAAAACCTTTTCTTATGGGAAATTGTATTTAGAATATTCCAGATTACAAGTAGCTGTCAGATTTCAGTCTCTGCTTGGCTTTAATCTTAGATCACAAGGTTTAGTCTGGAAATGAAGACAAGGCCTGAGCAAGCTAACAAAACTACATTGCATCCCAGCTATGGTGAGCATTTAAAAGTTTTAAAATGTGGTAAAATAAGGTTGTAGTCTAGAGAGAACATTCTCTCTAGATCATAAGAAGGCCAAGTCATTTACTCTATCCAGAATAGAAATCATGGCACACATAACTTAACGTAGAACCACTGGCTCCTCCGTTGTCTTCATTAAAGGGAGTGTGAGAACAGAAAATGTATAGTGAAGGAAAGGATCCCAGTGGCAGATGATAGAACATACTGGATATTTCTGGATGGCAGTGGTGGGAGAGGAGAATACAGATGGAGGTCAAGATTGGAGAGACTGTCACAACATCACACAGGACATCACCATAAGCAGGTGGTCTCATCCCACAGATATTCTCACCCTCCTTCTTTCCTGACCACAGTCTCTGCCAAAGGAGATCTGGCTCCAGAGTAGCCCGAAGGCTAGAGCCAGGGCCCAGATATACAGCTCCTGGGGAATGGCCTTGGTGCCTGTTTTCGGAAGGTGTGCTTGCATTCGTTTGGTACGTGGTGTGTCTGGTCTGACAATTTGCAGCACATGAGACCTTGGTGCCATGCTGAGCTGCCCTTGCAGAGAAGGAGATAGGAAGTGTTTGTGTTTCACCACACGGGTCACCTAGCCAGCTGCTGATCCCAAAGCTCCCTGTTCATAGCACATATTTTGAGAAGTTTTTTTTTTTTTACTTTCCTGGATTAAAATGATGGTTTTTAAAAACTAACACACACAAATGCAATTTCACATATCAACAAACACCCTAATTGTGCTTATTATTTGATTTGAAATTAATTCAAAATATGTGTATTTCAACATGTACCAGCTTGTGAATGACCATACTTGAATATTTTTTTAAAGCACTACGATAGCTCTACAAAATGCTCCTTAGGGACTCTGCCTTGAGTGAGAGTTCCTGAACCTCCTCATTTTCTAGAAGAGGATTGTATCCTGGAGAAATTGAGTACCTCGCCCAGGACATACCAGGAGACAGAGCCAGGGATGGAGTCTGAAAACAGTACCTGGCCTGTTTTCAGCCCTGTTTCCCTGACACAGACTCCTGGTGTAGAACACACAGATGCAAACTTGACTCACATGGGACAGTCTCCAGGGCAGGGCTAAATAGCATGGGCCTCAGAGCATCTCATTATGTCCAGTGGGCTGGAGAGACGGGCACACAGAAGAGGATAAGTCAGTCAAGCTGTGATCAGGTTTCTTAGTGCCATATTAGTTCATTTTCCTATACTTATTTTTTCACTCACCCTTGACTTTTAAGCCTGTCCATGTTCTCATGGGATTTGCCTACTGGTGTAGTAACTATAAGTCATGTCCCGGTAAGTACAATGAAGCAAATAGAAGGGGCCCAGGGAACTGGAGAGTGACTGGGCAGTGTGGGAACTTGTGACAGGATAATTAGGGAGAGGCTTTCTGTGCAGGGACGTTTAGCTGAATCCAAAATGAGATGATAGAGCCAGGCAAGCTAATATCTGCTTTCTAGGCAAGGAGATGATCACATTGTAAAGGCACTGAGGTAAGAAACAACTTCCCACTGATAAATGCAGCAAGTGTCAGAGGACAGGAGGGGTGTATAATTATCTGTTGCTTCTCCAACCAGTATCTCTTCCTCCTTTTCCTGATGATAAAACATTGATTCTCCTTGAGCCAAAACATCCGGAACTGGCTAGTATTCTCAAGGGAAATAGGATAAATATATATATATATATATACACACACACACACACACACATACATACATACATATACATATATATAAAAGAAAGGATTTGTTATATGACTTATCTCGCATAATACAAGGCAATGCACTCACAATAGGCTGCTGGAAGTTGGAAGAAGCATTTGAAAGACTGAAGCAGGGAAGCTGGTACAGTTCCAGTCTGAGGATTGAATGGGGTCTTTGTGAAACTGCAGGTCCCAGTAAACTTGAGTGGCTACTGTTATGAGTCCAGAGTCCAAAGGCTAAAGAACTGAAGTCTGTCTGAGTGGAGGGTCGCAGGAGCAAGAGCTGGCAGGAACATATGGAGCCAAGGGCCAAGCTGAGGGGCAGGGTGGAGCAGGCAGGTGTGAATGAATGAGTCACAGCACACTCTGGAGGGAAGGGAGGGACAGAATCTCTCTTCTGCTATTTGTCCTTCCCTCACTCCCAGCCAACTGGACGGTGCTTGCTCACATGGAAGGCAGGTCTTCCTCTCTCAGTCCACTGACTCACATGCCCATTTTTTCCAGCAACATTCTCACAGACTTATGTATCCTTCAATCCAGTCAGGTTGACCCCTTAATCATTTCCATGTGGTCCAATAGGACTTTTTTTAATTAATTTTTTTCTTTATTTGTGAAAGAGTGTGTGTGTGTGTGTGTGAGAGAGAGAGAGAGAGAGAGAGAGAGAGAGAGAGAGAGAGAGAGAGAAATATCTAATACAAGACCCAGTCATGCCATAATCTCTTTTCTCCAGTTGTCCAGCCAATCAGATCCTGGCCCTTTGTGCACATGCCTGGTGTGTTTCAGGCTGACTGAGCAAGGACTTGAACCTTGGTCACCATGTAAGATTTAGCTTCTCTGAGTAGCACATTATTCTGTGTCAGGGACCTGGCCCCATGGTGACTTTGAATTTCAGGATTATCTTTCCTTTTACCCTCTTCCCTAAAAGTTGAGCATATGATTCAAGTTCTGTTATTTCATCCTCTTCCTATGGCATTTCTGATGCTAAGAACTGGCACACCCTTCCCAGGCCAAATTGTTCAGCTTTCAGTGATTAAATGAGTACCTCCAGACCATGTCAATAGGTTGATTTTCTGTTTCAGTGAGCCAAACTTGGCTTCTCTTTTATGGCAACTGAATGGCTAAAATATTAATTGGCTGTTATATTTAGCTAATCTTTCATAAAGATAACCACAAAAACTGAGATTTAACTTTATATATTAGGTTAAATATAAGGTAATAGAAAAATAGAGATTAGGAAAATCATCACCACCATCATCATATAGCAATTTTAAAATAAGAACTCATTTCCTAATCTTGCTACCACTCTAACATGAAAAGGGCACTTTGTAAAGATTGTTTTCATTAGCTTACTCAATAACGGGTGGCAAGAATTTTTCTTTAGAACAGGGTCATCTGTGTATTTGATTTGTTTTCTATGAGAATGTCAGCTAAATAATCAAAATCAAGTGGGCTCAATTAAGTGTATTACAGGCCAAATTTATCTAGCAGAACTGTCGTACTCAAGAAACAATTTGTGTGTTATATAGCAAAAATGTAATGTTGGGAATTGTACAAAAAGCAAAATCATCACATGAATCCTCTTTGGTGAAAACTCATTGGCCAGATGCCCAATGGAGATGTTTTGCTGTCAAGTGTGCAGGTGATATCTTCTGTAGTTCCTGAACATCCTGGATCAGTTTTGAAAAGAATCACTGGAAGCTGAGTGTGGTCCCACACACCCTAGGAGCCTGAGGCAGGAGAATTGCAAGTTCAAAGCCAGCCTAGCCAACATAGCAAGTGCTTGTCTTCAAAAAAGAAAAGAAAGAGGAAGAGAGAGAATCTCTAGACAAGCACCAGGAACTTTATGAAAAGCAAATTTTTAAATCATTTTTTTTTCATAGGAAAACTTAAAGTTTTATTTTATTGGAATAAACTAGAAAATATGAGAACTATTACATCTTTGGTTAAATCAGTTTTTAAGGCAGTATTAATACCTTAACATATCGTATATAGTTTAGGAAACACTATTTTTTAAATATTTGTCAGAGGGTAGGTGCACCCACCAGAAACAGGGAGAAAGAAACGAGAAAGAGAGAGAGTGAGAAAGCACCCACCATGGGAAATGGCCAATCTGCAATCCCTTCTCCTCCATTCCTCCCTCTGTCTTGGATTTTTGGGCATGTACTCACACATGCTTAGAGGGTTTTTCAAGCCCCTGGGTCTAGGATTCAAACTGTAGAGGTGGCCATGTGAGATCCAGCCACCTTAATCACCACATCACCAGCTGGCCTTGAAAGCACTACTTTTTATACCCACAATTTTCTCTAATTTTTAAATATGCTTTCATGAGTTAAAACATCTCTCTCTTCTACTTCCTGACAGTATTTTCAAAGCTAAGAGTCTCCCTTTTCACTTATGCTTTTAATTTCCTTTTGGGTTGATGGTTCCCTATTTTTAAGGTTTCCCTTGGGTATCAGTAATAGAAAAACGTGTATTGTTAATTATATAACGCTTGTCTTTTAGTTTCCTATTCTTCTTCTTCTTTTTCTTCTTCTTTTTTTTTTTTTTTTTCCCAATTTGCCAGCAAGTATGTGCACTTGCCAGAGAGAGGCAGAGGGCTAGAGCGAGAGAACATGAAAAAGCAACCCTCCCCCATGGGTGATGGCCAAGCTGCAATTCCCTTCTCCATTTCTTTCTCCCTTTTTGGATGTTGGACCTTCTCACACATACACCTGGCATGTTTCTCAAGTTGCCAGGTCCAGGACTCAAATCACACAGTGGGTCAGTGGGCTCTAGCTACTTCAACCGCCAAGTCATGAGCTGGTGCTCTAGTTTTCTTTAATTTTTAAATTTTCGGTAGCATAAAATTTGTCTTTGGTAGTTTTAAAAATTGGTTTATGTCTTTCTACGAAAGTAAATGCAATTAAAAAATATTTATTATTATTTTATATTTAATTTTATGTCTCAACTAGCCAGTTTTCATCTGTCTTTGCATTAACTTTTCTCTTTTCCCTAAACTTTGTCTTGGTTTCTTTCTGTTTTTCAACATTATCATCACTGTAAAAAGAAAAACAAAAAATAAAAGACAAAACAACAAAATGCCCTTTTCTGGCTCATAAGGCAAAAGGAGTTGGCTATTCTGAGGATTCTCCACTTATGACAACACTAATTTTAAAGACAGACCCTTTATTAAAGAAGTATTTTGCTGATATCTCTAGAACAATGCTGTTTAGGTCAGTAAGTTCAAAGACTATAGCTTGGGCATGTACATTGCCAAAACAACTCAAAGCACTCCCTTATATTTTAATGTTTACAGTTTCCAAAAAGTGAATGAACGAGGACCCAGATGGTGGTGGGTGGTTGAAGTGCTGGATTCCCAAAGGCCTGACTGTGATTCGAATTCCGCACCCAAAGGCTTGACGATAGTGCCAGGAGTATGTGCCTGTGTGCCCAAAATCCCAAGAGGAGGATAGAGGAGAAGGAACTGCAGTATGCCCATCTCCCCACACTCCCTAGGGACTTTCTCACTTTCCCTCTTTCTCTGTCTCTCTTTAGTGAGTGGATATGCGATGTAGATCAAAAGAAAACAAAACAAAGAATGTATATTCTTGTTATATTCATTGTACAGAGTTTAAAGTACAGTTTTATATTCCTTGCACAGAGTTCAAAGTACAGTTCCCAAAGGGTAGCTTTTAACCAAGGTATTTCAATTGAGAAATGGGAGATTAGGGTCTAGCATTCAGGGCTCCTGAATCATATTGCAGTGTGGCTTTGGGTAAGAAGGGGAGATTGAACAAGACAAATCTGTGCTCAAATCATGGTTTGACTACTCATTTACTTTTGAGTCTTTGGGAAAGATTAATTACTTTTCTGTATTTGTTATTTTTATTTTGCCTTATTTATTTTATTTTATTTTATTTTATTTTATTTTATTTTATTTTATTTTATTTTTATTTACTTTGATATAGATGATGTGCACTCACCAAAGAGATAGTGTGGGAAAGAGAGAAAGTGAAAAACCACTCCCTGAGGGGATGACTACACTGTAGTTCTTTTCCCTCCACTGTCCTCAGGATTTGGGGCACACATGCACACATGTCTGGTGTATTTTTCAAGTGGCTGGGTCCAGGATTCAGACCACTCAGTTGGCTGTGTGGGATACAGCCAACTTAACCACCATGCCATGCCACTTGGCTGGCCAACTTGGCTGGCCAACTTTTCTGCATTTTAATGCTTTCCAGAAGAGCTGTTAAAGTAAACCTGATGTCTATAAAATATGTATAGTTTGTGCTCCAAAAATCATGGTTTTTATCATTGTTAGTATCAGCATTATCGTTATGATAATGCTTCCCATCACATGAGATTAACTAATGCCTTCATTTAGAAATGAGCAGATAAGCTGAATTGATTGTTTCCTTATTTGTGCGAAAGTTCGGATATCTTTAAAGACATTTAAACTAAAGTTTTTGGGCATCCAGGTGACCATAGAAAGAGAAAATACGGTAACACTCAAACTAATTTAGTATCTGCCTTTTCAACATCTGTGTTCGGATATTGAGTAGGTTATGGAACTCACTGTACTCTAAGATAAGTTTCTGTTTTCATTTTCCCCTCTCACACCTGTCCATCCATATCTTTCTTCCCCAGGTTACTGGTACTTCTATTGTTCCAGTTGCTCAGACAAATATCTTGTGAGTCTTCCTGGATTCTTCTCTTTCTCTTGTGGCTTACATAAAATCCATCACCAATTCTTGCTGGTTCTATAATACCTGATTGCCTGGATTGTCTCATGGCCTTGTAGCAGGTTTTTCTGTATCTATTTTTAGTCTCTCAAGACTATCCTTGGCAAAGGTCTTGGCAGATCAAAAAAAATTTTTTTTTTTTGCTAACATGATTCAGATCATGACACACTTCTCAAATATGTGTAATGCTACCCATTTTATCCATAATAAGAACCTTGATTTTTGTTAGAAAATACCAGTCGTACATGGTTAAGCCCCAGACCCCATCTCCATTCCCTCCTCTTGTTTTACCACTTACTCCTTTCTCCATCAGCTACACTGGCACCCTCCCTCCTCTCCTGTGAACTCAGTTCTCTGCACTGGGTGTACAGTCTGCCTAAAATGCTGTCTTCTCATCTCAAATGTCCACCTCACTGATTCTTTTAGATACATGTATAGATGTGTATGTAAATTTATATAAACACACATAAAACACCTTTAATATAATGTAAAATTCATCCACCTAAAGTATACATTAATGGTTTTAGTATATTTATGGGATTGCATAACCAGCAGAAGAAAAGAAATTTCATACCATTAGCAGTCACTCCCCATTTCTTCCCACTCTGAATCCTAGGAAACTTACAGTGCTCTTTCCATCACTGTGGATTTGTCTATTATATGTGACCCTCTGAGACTGGCTTATTTCACTTAGCATAGCATATTTTAAGGTTCATCCAAATTGTAACATATGTAAGTACTTTTCTTCATTGCTAAATAACATCCCACTCTATTAATATACCTCATTTTGTGTAGCATTCATTAGTTAAATATTTGAGTTTTTATCACATTTGCTCTACACAGAGTCATGCTGCTATGGACACGTGTATACAAGTTTTTGAGTGAATGTGGGTTTTATTCCTCTTAGATATATAGCTAGGAGTGAAATTAATGAGACATTTGGTTGTGTACATTTCACTTTAGAAGAATCACCAGACTGTTTTCCAAAGCGACTGCACCATTTTACATTCCCACTAGTAGTCAGTGAGGGATCTTGTTTCTTCTCATGCTTGTCAACACCTGTTTCTTCTCATACTTTTCAACACTTATTATTGTCTTTTTTTTTTTAATTATAGCCATCTTAGTACATGTAAAGGAGTATCTCATTGTGGTTTTAATTTATGTTTCCTTGGTGGCTACTATTGATGTAGAGTGGCTTTTCACGTGCACCTGAAAAGCCTTAGAACTAACCCTTCGGGGACCAGCAGTTAGCATAATGGCTATGTCGCTGGACTCCCACGTAGTCGACCGCAGTTCGTGTCCCGGACCCGGTGGATTAAAACTCACGCCAGGCGCGTGTGCGTGCGTGCTTAGTGAGAGCCAAAGTGGAAGTAGAGTTGGGAGGATAGAAATAATAAACCAGTTATGAAATTTAGAACTTATAATCAAATGCTGCTCATAAAACAATATCTCTATTTACATGGCCTTAAAGACAGAGCATGGCATGTGCCCAGTTGAACACAGGCCCTCATAGCATGGTATAAGTTTATACATTGTTTCACTCTCTTTTGCTTTACTCTATTTACTCCTGCAAGCACTAGTGCTCATAAACAAACATGTGCATCATAAAAATAATGAAAAATACACTGTGAAAGTAATAACTATTTCTTAATAAATTTTTTTTTTTGGAGAGGTTTTTGCTATAGGGCGCGTGCGCTCGCCAGACAGACAGAGAGAGACATAGAGACAGAAAGCGAGAAATCACACCCCAGGGGGGATGGTCATGCTGCAATCCCTTCTCCTCCATTCTCCTCTCGGGATCCTGGGCACGCACGCACACGCACCCAGCGTGAGTTTTAAGCCACTGGGTCCGGGACGCGAACCGCGGTCGACTACGTGGGAGTCCAGCAACATAGCCATTACGCTAACTGCTGGTTCCCTTAATAAAATTTTTGAAGACCGTTTGATGTTGTTAGGAGCAAAACATTTTCTTCCCACATAACATGGGACAGGTTATTTATAATTAGTTTATTAGTAAGAATGCCTTTAATCTACTACACACTTTATGAGAATATTAGTTTTATTGTGTGGGTATTTTGTAGTTTTAAACATCTCTTTTTGGCTTTTCCATACTTACATGCCTCTTGAACTTGTGAACTTAGTTAACTTATCTAGCATACTGTGTTAGGCTCTTCTATCATCATTTCAGTTTGGGCATAGGAATAAAAGAAAAACTCAATTTTAATCTCAGAGATGTTATGCTCTATGGAAAAAGAAACAAAGTAATATGGCAAGCAAAGCTTTTAGAATTCTACTTACAGAAATAAATATCCAAGAAGCATACAGTTTCCATTTTCTTTCCTTTATTTAAAAAACAATTTCTATTTCCTTCCTTTCTTTTTTTTTTTAGTTTCCAGTTTCAATGGTAAATTCTTATTCACCTATGGCTTTACTCTAATAATCATTATTAACTTTTCAGTATAAAGAATGGAGTGGGGACTATACAGCATGTTAAATAATGGAGAAAAGAGTCACTGATGGAAAGTTCTGACCAAGTGGCCCCAAGTGGCCTAGGAAGATGAATCTTTTATTATTATTATTATTATTTTGCTATAGGGTAGGTGTACTCCCCAAAGACAGACAGAGAGAGAGAAAAAGAGAGAGAAAGTGAGAAATCACCTCCCAGAAGCAAGAGCCATGCCACAATGACTTGTCTTCCACCCTCCTGTCGGGACGTTAGGTACACCTGTACGTGTGCTCCATGTGATTTTCAAGCTGCTAGGTCCGGGACTCAAACCACGAAGTTGGCCATGGGGAATCCAGCCACTTTAATCATTTTAATCTTACAAATGGAAAGTAAGACATCATTAATCCGTGATGCAGCATGAGACTCAGGGCTGAAGGACTGGCCAAGCTTTACCCTTCAGTCATAATGCAGGTCTAGATTTAAGAATCATCTGATTCATCTTTTTGTTCAATACAAGCATAAGATGGACACCATGGAATAATTAAGAAGGGAACACAGTTGCAATAAGCAAATGAAGCAAATCTCCAATGCCGCGACTTCTTTGCCTCTCCGCTGCGATCTAGTTAGCTTTTTAAAAGCTCTAAGAGCCCTGACTAAGAAGACACTCAAATATTTGTGTTCATATATTGTGTGATTTGGGTGTTGTCATGATTGACGATCATTTCCAGCATTTCCCTCATCCCACTCTTGCAATTTTATCTTTATTCCACAGCATCTTGGTCAGAATCCTGTCCGATTGACCCATTTCTTTGTTTTTTTTTTTTTTTTCTCAGAGACTTCATTATGATCTTGCTTCAGTCTCAAAGTATGAGATGTCTTTTGAATGTATAAACCAGCCTCTTCTCTCATACCAGTGGTAGGGGAGAAAAAAGAATGAGCTTACTCAGGCTAGGTTAACTTATATTTCCTATCCCTTCCAAAAAACAAAATCTGTTCTGTGGAAAATAGTGTGTCATTAGTGTATTATTCAGTGGTGGCCCTAGTATGTCATTTTATCTTGACACTCAAGAGCATTCCTGTTTGGTGTGATAGAATTCTGTGGCAGGAAAAAGGGAATGTGAGACTCCAGCAAATACTGCTTTTCTAAGTTTATTTTAATTTCTGTGGTAGCCTTAATTCTCTTCATAAGCTTGTGGCATTTAATGTCACTCTTCTCAAGTTGTCTTTATGTTCAACAATTTAATTTAGTGGTCTATAACGTATTTCCAAAGATGGTATTACGATATCTCCTATATAGCTTTTTCTTCAGTGATGTGACCTTCCTACTCTCAGAAAGGGGCAGGTTCTTGTTTCCTTTCCCTTGAAACTGGACTGGCCTCGGGGACTCACTTTGGATTCCATTTACAGAATAAAAAACTTACAAAGCGTGCAAGACTTCTGATTTAATGGATAAAAGGATGTGATGGAAGTGAGGCTGGGTGACTTCCAAGGCCAGGTCAAAAGAACCCTTAGAACTTTGATCTAGTTGTCTTTTGGCATAATTCTTATTAGGCTGCTTCTGGAAACTTAGCTTTTATGCTGTGAGAATCCCATCCCACATGCAGAGATCATGTGTGAGTATTTTGCCAGATAATCTCAGCTGAGCCTAACCGTCAGGTTACTTCTGCCTACCTGCCAGACACTGAAGTAGCCCCTGAAAGATTCCTGTCTGCAGACACTTGAGTCACTCCCAGCTATTTAAATATTTTTAGACATGGCTGAGAATGAGATAGCTCTCTATCCTTCGCAAATGAAGGATGTCCTGCTTTAACTACTGGTCCACAGAATCTGTGAGGAAAATTAATGGTGGTTATTTATACCACCAAGTTTTGGGTGTGGCTTTAACATAGTAAATAATTCAGATAGAATTTTGACCTAGATGTTCCTCTAAGAAAAACTTAAAAGTATGTGTTACTGTCCTTGGAATTAGGTTGCAAAAAGGAATTAGAAGAATTTGAGGGTATTGTCAGGAACAGTTAAGAGCACTTTTTTCTTTTTTGGAGAGGTTTTCGCTATAGGGAGCGTGCGCTCGCCAGACAGACAAAGAGAGACAGAGAGACAGAAAGCGAGAAATCACCCCCAGGGGGGATGACCACGCTGCAATCCCTTCTCCTCCATTCTCCTCTCGGGATCTTGGGCACGCATGCACACGCGCCCAGCGTGAGTGTAAGCCGCCGGGTCCGGGACTCAAACCATGGTCGACTACGTGGGAGTCCAGTGACATAGCCATTATGCTAATTGCTGGTCCCAAGAGCACTTTATATTAGTCTTCTTGGCTGTAATTTCAAAATGGCCTGGACTGATGAATGGCTTAAACAACAGATATTTATTTCTCATAGTTTTGGGGGCTAGGCCTCCAAGATCAAGGTGCCAACTATTTTGTTTCCCGTAAGGATTCTCTTCCTAGATTGCAGATGGCTGTCTTCTTACCTTGGTCTCACATGGCAGGGAAAAAGAAGTACTTTCCTCTTTTTTCTTAAGTTCATTTTTAATTTCTATGAATAAGAAAAGCAGAGAGAAAAAGAGACAAGCATCCCCATCAGGGTCTTTATACCATGACCCACCCATAGCTTCAGCCGGCTCTGGACCACAGGCACTCTTCAGAATTAATGGACAATAGGATAGGAAGGAAGTAAGGCTACATGACTTCCAAAGCCAGGCCAAAAGAACCCTTCAACTTTTATCTGATTATCTTTTGGTATAATTCCTATTAGGCTGCTTCTTGAAACTTAGCTTTTATGTTGTGAGAATCTCAGGCCACCTGGAAAGATTATGTGTGAGTGTGATGTGGCCAGAGGGGTCTCTGGAAACAAATCTGGACACTTCATGTGTGTCAGCCTCGCAGAGAATGATGAGTACTCGTGTACCAGTGTCTGGCCCCCTCATCCTTGTCTTATAAGGACACCAGTTCTATCGGATTAGGGTGCTACCCTCATAACTTCATTTAACCTTTATGACCTCCTCTTAGTCCCACTTCAAAGTCATATGAAGGATTAAGGCTTAACCTTAACATATAAACTTTGGGGGAGAAACATTCATAGTAATTGAAAGTTGAAAGCCTATTGATGAAGCCTGAGACATCAGTAAAGATAAATAAATAAACGAAAGAAATTAGATAGAAGTTTGACAGCAAAATTCTGAAGGTTTGAAAATAGAGGATATACCTAATGAACTGGTAGGTTTCCTAAAAAACTTTCCAATCATAATATTCACTGTGCCAACTTGGTTCTCTTAGTCATATTTAATAAGGTGTAAAAAGAGAGATATATGGGATAAAAAAAGAGAATATTCAGTTTTCAAGCAAAATTTGAGCAATGTAAATATATCATGACACTAGGTTGTAAAATTATTAGTTTCTAACTCCCAACCTCATTAGATGGAAAAGATCCTCAAAGGAAGAAAACAAATCCAAGACAAAGACCAATCCAGAGTGCTGTCAGTAAAATATGATTGTAGGGTAAACATGAATCCGAAAGTGTGACTATAAAACCATTTTGCCAACTTTAAAAAGGACATTGATGACTCCTCATGGGTCTTTTTAGTTGAACAAAAGTGCTTCTAAGCATCTAAAGACACACCACACAGATCTTTTCTATTAAACAACAGGATTTCAAGAATCTGAGGGCATTGTCTGATGATAGTCCCTCACAAGGAGGCTTATATAGAAAGTCTGTCTTATAGATATTTTGGGGTATTAATTTTGATGAAGGAAAAAATCCCACAAACAACAATAAGCACAGAAAACCCACACATTTATAAAAAGAACTTGTACTGGAAGAAATACCATCAGCATGACTTAGAGAAAGAGACAGCACAAAACTAAAGAGCTTTTGAATGCTGTCCTTTCTCTGTCAGGAAAAGGGGTGAGACCACTACTGGTCCCTTTAAGTACAAACGAAAAGGCAAAGGCTCAATGACCCAGAATGTGGAACCAAGATCCCAGAGAGCAGAGCCAAGAGTCACAAGACTAGACATGGAGGAGCCAACAGGTGGCATAGTGGTTAAGGTGCTAGACTCCCATGTGGCCATCTGAGTACAGACCTGATAGCTTGAAACTCACAGGGTGCATGTGAATGAATGCCTAAAACCCCAGGAGGAGAATGGAGAAGAAAGTATTGTGGTGTGGTCATCCTCCCTGGGGGTGAGTTCTTACTTCCTGTCTCTCTGTCTCTCCAGTGAGTGAATATGCCCTATAGAAACAAAACAAAACAAAACAAAAAAAAAAAACTTTCAAAAAAAAAAAGTAATCAGCATAGAATGATGTGTGTTTCTGTTGGGAACCTTCCACTTGATAAGCAGTAGGTTTCCTCTTAAGAGGCTTGGGAGTTAAGGGACAGTGGAGGAAAGATGTCGCTTGGCTCAGTGAATTTACCATGTTTCAGAGTCTGGATCTTACTGCTTCTCAGAGACTCACACACCTGATTTTGTAGATTTAAAAGTAATTTCATTTTTCAAGGGCAGACTCACATTAGTCAAACCCATTTGAATGATCCATAAAATCAGAATTCGTATTCATTGAATTATAATAAGAAATCATTGTCATTGCCCATTTCTCTGTACCATAAATAAGAAGTTTATTATAATGTGAGAAAAAAAAAATCATTGTCACTAGAACTTGAATTCTCAAAGACTTTAATGATCAAAATGGTTTTTCTCTGCAGGCAAACCTTTTCCTGTAGTAATATAGAAAATAATTTTTGAATTCTCTTTATTAGGCTGGAATAAAAATTTAAAAAACCCTGTAGTTAATTGGGTAGGCTGAATATACAGTGGCTTCAGGCTTCATCTCATTTAGAAATAGGAATAGTTTTGTACTGTTGATTGACCTATGGTTTCTTGTCATCTCAGTATTGGCAATGCCTAACAACATACGTGAAAATGGAAATTACAAGGTTAATTCTCTCGCTGTGCTAGAATGAAAGATGACACTGTTTTCCCCTCAAAACTCTCATTTACTCTAGTTTCTTTGTTCACCACATTCTCTCACTGATTAAAACATTCTTTTTGTAGTTATGTCAGTAAAATCAATGAGGTTCTATGGAAGTATTTCACGTTTGAGGACCTTACCATATTCTAAAGGTGTATTTGCACACTAGTTTTTCTCAACATTTCAACATTGTATGTACTTTCAAAATATTGGGTTGTCAGGAAAGTCATGACACATTTTTGCATAGAAAAATGCAGAAAAACACGTTATGACTTTTCCAACAACTTAATACTTCAAAAACATTCTTTCCTGTCCATGGAGTTACATTGCACTGGGAATAATCTGTTTATCTATGATTCATTGTATCTACGAGATAGTATGCACTTTTAAAACATTAATTCAGATGTTGTATCATGGCACACTGAAACTTTGTCCTCGTAGTCTGGAATTACCTAATTGTTCTGACAAGCCTATAACCCCAATTACTCATTATTTCCTCCCTAATCCAGGCAACCATTGGTCCAATTATTATAGTGGAATGTCTCACTTTTTGAGATCACCAAATTTCATTGGGACTTTGTCATATCTATAGTAAAATTTAATTTTTCTAAAGTCCTTGCTTGGCAAGAATTTGAAATACACTGTGAATTAAAAATAATTCTTAAAAAGGGAGTTTATTTTTGCTTTTGTAACTTGAAGACTTGATCCTGGTCCTCACATCCTGTCATCACCCGCTGGATGTTCTTTTTGTTCTTTGATCTCATTTCATTGATCTCACTCACTGATGTTACAGATGACTTCATTTATGTCGCCTTGGAATATGACTCCAAAGTCCCAAGTTACATCATCTTTGTGGCTTGGTATTTTAGGGGAAGAACAAACTTCTCTCTCCCAGTATCCATAAATAAATATTTGTATCTTGGTTTCATCCATCAGCTCTCTCTCTCTTTCTTTTTTTTTTTTTAAGAGAGATTTTTCCTAGAAGGTGTGTGAGCTCACTGGAGAGACAGAGAGACAGAGAGACAGAAAGTTAGAAATCACCCACCCCCAGGGGGTTGGCCATGCTGCAATTCCTTCTCCATTCTCCCCTCAGGATCCTGGGCATGCACTCAGACACACCTAGCACAAAAGTTTTTTTTTTTTTTTAATTAATTTTATTTTAATTTCTTTTATGAATTCAATCACATATGTCACTTAATTTGTAAAGTGAATGTTCCAACATGAATACATTTCTCACCAGTTCTGTTGGGAATATGCTACCATCAACAGATAATAACCCATTTCTTTGTCCCATAAATGTCTTGCCTCTCTATTTTTTTCCCCCCACTGGTTCCAGGCTTCAAACAGCGGTTTACTACGTGAGAGTTCAGTGATGTAACCATTACACCATCTGTTGGTCCCTTTATTTTTCTTTTTTGGTGCTAGGAGAATGGAAAATTTTTATTGTACTTTGACCTGTGTAGGACATTCAAAGGATGGCAGACTAACTCTGAGAGCGTGTAATGAGTAGGAGTGGTTTTGGTTTTCCAAAAGCAAATTAGGGGACTTTTACCAAATACATGGCAAAGTGACTCTGGGAATGATATAAACAGACAGTCACATGTAGTATTAAAAAATGAGTTATGCCATATGATTGAAAAGGCAATTGCGATGTCAAATTTTGTCCTATATATATATATGTATGATACATGCAAAATGCTTGTGAAATTATGTGAAAATATAATATTATACATAGCTGAAATCATGTTCTATCTCAGGGGTCAGTAAACTGTAGTTGATGGGCCAAGTCTGACCCTCTACTCATTTTTGTAAGGTAAGTTCTTTTGGACAACAGTCCTACCTACCAATTTACTGTTATGAATGTTTTACTTTACAATTAATGAACTTGAATAGCTATAACAAAGACTATTTGGCTTTTCAAGCTAAAAATATTTACTATCTGGTTCTTCACAGGTCAGATTTGCTCTTCTATTAACTAGATTTTTTTTTTGTTTAATGTAGTAATCTCTATCAAATAGGACTAGGGAAAGACAAATTATTTGTATGATAGGCTAAGTGCATAAAGGTGATTGATATGGGAATGTATGTCACAGTCAAATTATCTTTAAGTTTGGCTGGATGAACTAGGATTAATTTATTGAGATTACTATTTGTGCTTTATCACTTTTAAGTCTCAGAAACTAATTGTATTCCGAGACATTTCCAGAAGTAAAGATAAGTGGGTTGTGAGTAGGGATTTTGTGAATAATACCATATCCAGAGGGGGTAGAGATGGTTCCACAGTGTTTCAGGTGGTATCTCAACTCAGTTCATCTGGGTTTACATTAGGAACTGAAATTATATTTGGAATTTTAAGTTCCTTTTCACCAGATAACTTACCAAGGTCAAAATTTTGTGTGTACATGTTTATACGTCTGTGTGATTGGTAGTGACCCATGGTCAGAAAAATGCAGAGATGTTTCTTTTAATCATTTGATAAGTATATATTAAGCCTCTTAGATTTATTTTTAGATTTTTATCCTTCACTGAAATATGTACCTTGACCTAAAAAGGCTAAAATAAAACTTGGAATCTTCCAATGCAATTTATCCCTCTTTTTAAAAAATATTTAACTGTACATTTTACTGCATACAAAATGACTTTTCTCAACATAATACAGTGCACATTAGTTAAGTAATAGACATCACCATACACATTATCATCAACAGATAACTTTTAATTTTTGTTTCTGTTAGATATTTCCCGACCCCCTCCCTCCCATCCCTTATCACTCACCATTACCCACCCCCTTCTATACTGTCTCTAGTATCTACAGTTGTGCTTCCTACTATTATACCTTCCAATCCCCCAGTTTTTCTGACACAGAGTGCAATCACTCAGTATATATTTTTATTTATTTTTCAGAGAGATTTTTTTGCTATAGGGTACGTATGCTCACTGGAGAGATGGACAGAGAGAAAGTGAAAAATCCCCCCCCCACACACACACACCAGAAGACATGGCAACAATGCAATCTTTTCTCCTCCATTCTCCTCTAGAAACTCATTCCAGTGTGAGTTTCAAGGCTCTGGGTCCAGGAATTGAAATGTGGTCGGTCATGTGAGAGTCCAGTACCTTAATCACTACACCCCTTGCTGGCCCCAACACTTGGTATATATTAAGTGGGGACATACAATGCCTCTTTTTCATAGTCTTTCGTGATTCACTTAGCATTAACCTTCCATGTTCATCCATGTTGTATCAATATCGGGGTCTCATTTTTCTTTATGGCTGAATAGTATTCCACAGTGTGCCACATTTTTTCAATCCTTTCATCTGCTTTTGGACATTTGGGCTGATTATAAGTCTTAGTAATTGTGAATAATGCTGTAATGAGCTTGGATGTGCAAGTGTCTTTTCAACTGAGTGTTTTCTGATCCTTTGGGTACACACACAGGAGTGAAATAACTGAATCATATGGTAGATCTATTTGTAGGTTTTTGAGGAACCTCCAAATTGGTCTCCACAGAGGCTGTACTTGGGAAATAATATGTCTAGTCTTTAATAAAAACCAAACCTATGGGACCAGTAGATGGCCTAGTGGCTAAGTCACTGGATTCCATGTAGTTGACCATGGTTCGAGTCCTGGACTCAGTGACTTAACAGGCACATGTGTTTGCGTGTCCAAGATTCTGAGAGGAGAATGGAGGAGAAGGGACTGTGGCGTAGCCATCCCCCCAGGTGTAATTTCTTGCATTCTGTTTCTTTGTCTCTCTCTCTCTGTATTTCTGGTGAGCGCATGTGCCTTATAGCAAAAACCTCTCCACCCCCACCCCCCAAAAAAAACAAGCCTATTAATAATCCTTCAAACCATTTTGTTGCTCACTCTTGCCATGTTTTGTCAACTTTACCTCCAAAATAAATGTGAAATATTCAATTTCTCACTCCTTCTATCACCACCACACCAGCTCAGGAAGTCATCTCTTGCCTCTGTGATTGCAATAGTCTCCTGAATGACTACTCTCTCTTTTCTCATTATTTCCATTTGTATATTTGCTCTACAGAGAGAGCATGTCTTCACAACATGTCAGACATACATGATTGTATCTCCCAACTAGTCCACACAACATTGCTATGACTTTCCTCAGTGATGTGAAAATTCTCAGCCTGGTCTTTGAAGTCTTGCTTTGTCTGGTCAGTCTGTCCTTTGAGCTTCTTCTCAGTCTAATGCTCCAGTCACAATGATCATCATTTTATTTTAAGAAATGTATGCTTCTCCCTCACTTCCTTCTACTTTATCCCTTTACCCACTTACTTCACCCACACTGAGGATTATTTCCTAATCTCATTCTCAGCTCAGAGTTGAGTCCTTTTGCAGTCTTCTCTGCCTGAAATTCCCCATCTTTATATAGTAGACTCCTTCTTGACATTCCCATCTTGTTTAAGATATAATTTTCTTGGAGATATCTTCCCAGACTAAATAACTGCTTTCTACTATATCATCCCTGTTGGTTTTCCTGGTAACTCATATCTCTTTTTTTCACTTGCTTATTTTTTCTTTTTTCTATATACATTCAATCACTGTATATCATTACAGTTTGCAGAATGAATTTTCTTAGCATGAATACACTGTATATTAGTCCAGCTAAAGATATTTTCATATATATTATCATCAACAGATAACTTTCTATTTTTGTGCCCCTTAAATATTTTGCTTCCTTCTTTTTCCCCTTGATTCCCTTCCTCTCACCCACCCCCATTTTATTTGTTTCTTGATTGTCTCCCTTATTAGAGGGAGCAACATGACTATTTTGCTAATTCCCAGCATAATGCAAGAATAAGCAAATGAAGAAAATGTTAAAGAAGCATTGCCTGCCACATCTGAATCTTTTTTAAAAAATCTCTACCTATGAAAAGTCATTATACTTAAGAAATTTATAACAGGCATCTTCAAAAAGTTCATGGAATTATGTATTATAAAAAAATTATACATGGACTTCAAAATAATTTTTTGCAGTAGGATAAATTTATACTTTAATTCTATAAACTTTTTTGAAGTTCTCTTGTACATATTCTTGAGGAAGAAAACTTGAATTCAAATTCCCTCTCTGCACTTGCTAGTGGTAACCTTAGATTTATTCCTAAATCACTCTGTGCCTCAATATATTCATAGTGGGAACCAGCAGTTAGCATAATGGCTCTGTCGCTGGACTCCCACGTAGTTGACCGTGGTTCGCGTCCCGGACCCAGTGGCTTAAAACTCACGCCGGGCGCGTGTGCGTGTGTGCCCAAGATCCCGAGAGGAGAATGGAGGAGAAGGGATTGCGGCGTGACCATCCCCCCTGGGGGGTGATTTCTCGCTTTCTGTCTCTCTGTCTCTCTCTCTCTGTCTGGCGAGCGCACGCGCCCTATAGCGAAAACCTCTCCAAAAAAAAAAAAAAATATATATATATATATATATATATATATATTCATAGTATAAATAAGAGGGATACTACTACTACTACTACTAATATCTACCTAATAAGGCTATTATGAGTTTCATGAGTTATCATAAGTAATAAATTGAAATATGATCAGCTCTTTGTATTTATCATTACTGTTGTACTGATATTACTGACTATGTATAAAAGTGAATCCAAGGGACCAGCAGTTAGTGTAATGGGTATGTCACTGGACTCCCATGTAGTTGACTGTGATTCGAGTCCCAGACCCAGTGGCTTAAACTCACGCCAGGCGCGTGTGCTTGCGTGCCCAAGATCCTGAGAGGAGAATGGAGGAGAAGGGATTGCGGCGTGGCCATCCCCTCTGGGGGGTGATTTCTCGCTTTCCGTCTCTCTGTCTCTCTCTGTCTGTCTGGCGAGCACACACGCCCTATAGCAAAAAAAAAAAAAAAAAAAGAAAAAAAAAAAAAGAAAAAACTTCTCCAAAAAAAAAAAAGTGAATCCAACAAAATTTTATTAAGAAAATAACCACATTGTTTATAATTTTAAGTAACAAACTAAAAATCTTTAAAATAATCGTTTTTTTCTAGTATGTCCAGAGTGAGACAGAGATATAGAGACAGAGAGAGAGGAAGAGAGGAAGTAAAAAGCATCCCTTCTCCTCCATTTCTCCCTCCTTTTGGAATTTTGGGCACCCACATGCACATACACACACACACACACACACACACATATCTAGTGTGTTTCTCAAGTCACTAGGTTGGTCTGAGACTTGAACCATGCAGTCAATCAGTCATGTGGGATTCAGCACCTAGTCTTCTTCTTAATATTTATTTTTTTCCATTGACAAAGTAAAATAGTCTAAATTATTGTGTACAACATGATGTTTTGAAATATGGATACACTGTAGAATGACTAAAATGTGCTAATTAATATATGCTATGTCATTTTCCATTTTATTTTGTGATGGGAACACTTAAAATTTACTTCTTAGTAATTTTCAAGTATACAATATATTCTACTTAACTACTATGCTGTAAAATAGATCTCTTGCACTTATTCCTCCTGTTTAACTGAAATTTTGTCTTTTGAACAACATCTTTAAATTTTTGCAAAATAAGATACAAAAAGAATCTTAATTCTAAGTTAAATATTAAGACTTGACCTTTATTTAATGCTATGCACTTTATAAAGAAAGCATCCTGTGTCAACTCACAACACACTACCAGCACCCTTATAGGTAGGCATTATTACTGTTTTAGATAGAGGAATATGGACGTAGTATGAGGTTCACAGGCTTGTTCAATTTTGTTCAGTTTGACTTATAGTGTCAAACCTTAAATACAAGTCTGAATTCCATGTTCAGAACTTTCTGTCTTCTTGACCCTCATGCCTTTTTCCCATAATATCCAATATGCAGCCTTTGTACATGTTTGGGTTATCAGCAAAGCAGAACTCCACACAAATGAGAAAACTATTTGAAAATATGCATTTTTAAAAAGTTTTTAGCTTTACATTTGTTAAACTTTCTATACTTGATTTACAGCTTTTTCTGTTTTTATTTTGATTTATGTGTATGTGGGTGGCATTGCAGTATATTTCAGTCTTTAGATTCTCTAAAGACACAAATCTGACCTTGCACCTATCAATACACTGGCTTGGCACTTGTGTTAATGGTGTCGGTCACCGAAAGTCGACATTTTCTTTTCTTCTTTTGTGCAAATTCTTGGGAGTTACATGCCAGTGATAATTATTGACATTGACTTCTTTGGACTTGAAGACATCTCTGAAAGATAGGACCACACGTGAAGTGGAACTAATAATTTTGCCTTTATTGCACCCATTTCTTGGTTTTGGTGCTGCTAAGTGCAGTAGAGGATGGAGGGGAGATAGTGAGTGATGAAGAATTGATACTAAAGACATTTGACTCACAAAGCCCTGCACCCCTACATGGAAACCACTCAATTCCCCCAACCCATCTCATTCTGGCAGGCAGACAGTAATCAGATAATAACTTTGAATTCTTTCTCTTTGGAGCCAATTCTGAACTGGTGGTCTAGAGAGAAATTCTGTATTGAATTACACTCATTCCAATAGAATCTTTTCCAACAGTAATCAGGGCTGATGGAATGCTCATTTTTTAAAAACAGTACCAAATTCCAGATTTTTCCAAAATGTAAAGTTAGATCCTAGCTCCCACGCTTCCTATTTCAGAGTATGGGTGAATCTATTTGCATAAACATAAAGTATACTCATGTACAGGAAGAGCCTCCTTGTTCTCTTCCTTTCTGCTGCCACGAACTTTCCACATCATTTAGTACAGTAGTAGGGAGACGTGAGAGATCAAGAGTTTGACTGTTCTTATTAAGAGGGTCTCTTTAGCTGGGTGTTTGTCTTGGCTTAATAGGTACTATGACATATTGACCTTGTGATTCAATGACAGCTACATGCATCCATATTTTACAAATCTAAATCAAACTCTTTTTAATGGAGAGTTATCTTAGCTGGTGGTGTGAATAGACAAGCTATCCGCAGGGCTAAGATGCTTGGCGCTACTTTCATCAACAAAGGGAGCATTCTATTTAGACAGGATGAGGTAATGGCAGTTGTGAGCAATGAGAAGGTCCATTCTTAATTGCTAGCGTATGGCTGGGAAATGTTCTCAAGTGTTGGCCTGGCTTGGTAATGCTTCAAGAACTAATAACCCTTAGGAGGAAACCTAGAATGATAAAAAAGAGTGGTAATGTATCACTTTAAAACAAAACAAACAAACAAACAAACCAAAACAAATGAAAAAACTGATCAGAATCCTTTCATTGTGGATTTGCATCTTAGTACTTTTTACAATTGTTGGAAGGTTAACAGTAGAGACGGGATATACCTTATAGTAATAAGAACCAGACAGGGTCTGGTAAAGCAAGCTGAAAACATATGTGTTTTGAGAAGCTGATGCTGAAATTATAAAGTCATTTTTGCTGGCTTGAAAAGAGAGAACCACAATTATCATGTTTTGGGGCCAATTCTCACATTAAGTAATTTCTTAAAGAAACTGGATCTCTGTATTTTCCTCTTTTTACCAGATATGTTTCAAACGAACATCCCATCTCAGATCCTTAAAAGTTAGAAATGCTATTATATCACATAGTTCATTTAAATAAGTCTCTGTAAGGTTTCTATTTTCTCATTCCAGGAGTAGAATAACAAGTTGTGTTTATAGTTTCTGTCACCCAAAGTTGGTATATTCCCTTCTTCCTTTGTGTGCTATTAACCCCTTTTAAGAAAAAAATTGCTGAGGGTTAATTGCAATTATTATATTCAAGGCAGAAATGCCACTTTAAAAAGAATTGATAATGGGTATTTATAAGCTTTGAGATTCCTTGCAATTACATGTGCAAGCATTATATTATGTGAGTAGGAATCAAAATTGGCAATCTTGTCAGATTATGCAAATCAAAATTTATCTATAACTTTTCCAAATCCAGGCTCCAGAACATTTTGTTTGTAGACAGATTCTCATTTTATACAGCTCTGGAAGATAGTACCTTCAGGCTTGTATTGAAATACAGAGGGATTTCCAATGCATCTAAATCATTATGGAATCATAAGGAACAAAGAAAAGTCAGAAGGCAATTTGGTGATCTGGGCTCTGGTGTTGGATACTCAGGCTTGAATCTGGGCTGGCTCTCTTCACAGCTGTGTGACAGACAATTAACTTCTCTGATGGCCTGTTTCCTTGGAGCAATGAGCAGAGTAACAGAGTCTAAGAGAGCTGGTGCCAGAATCCAACTGCTGTCTTTGAAGCTTGGCTTTGGCATTTACTGTGAGTAACTGGCTCCTCGGGCATTATTATGACTTGGATAATGGTTTGTCCCCCAGAAGTTTTGGAATTTGTTCTCCAGTGTAATGGCACTGGAAGATGGGGCCTAGTAGGGAGTGATAGGATCGTGGAGTCTAAGAGGTGAGGTTTGATGAGTAGTGATTAAATCACGGAGGCATCACTGATGAATAGATTAATGATGCCTGGAGAAACCCAGTGAATTCTAACTCTTGTGAGAAGGGGTTAGTTATCCTGAGAGTGAATTGCTATAAAAGAAAAATGGCTGCCACTGGTTGCCTTCTCTGCATGTGCCTGCCCTCCTCTCTGCTTCTGCCAGCCATGCTATGTTGTAAGCTGGCTCTACACCTCTACGCCAGCCACCAGCATAGTAAATCAAATAAACCTCTATTTCTTTATAAATCATCCAGTCTCAATTATTTCCTTTAGTAACTCAATAGTGAACTAAAAATGTTTCATGAAAACTCCCTATTACTCACTTTTATCTATAAGTACAGGATAATAATAGTACTTATTTTAGAGAGTCATTATGTGGAATATGTTCCCAAATGAAATACTACATAAAACATACTTAGCACTGTGCCTAGCACTTAGTAAATAAGCCACGTGTAGAAATTGGTGCAGTTACTCAACCAACCAGACTCTAGGTTATTAAGAAAGAGAGGATAAAAATGACAGTGTGTTTATGTCTGCAAAACTCTTATTTTAGATGACCAAACATAACTGAGGTTTAGGCACCTTGGAGGGCAGATTTAAAAAACTATCATTTCATTTAGCTGGGCTAGGAGACCAAGAAGAATGGAAAACAGTTTTTTCCTTTTTTAAAATTTGTCATAATCAAGGAGAAAATAAACAAAACATTTAAGGGACACAAAAATGGAAAATTATTACGTGTATGATAATACCTTTAACTGCACTAATGCAAAGTGTATTCATGCTGGGAAAATCCATTTTATAAGCAAGTTGTAATGATATACAGAGGCTGAGTATGTTAAGAAGAAAGAGAAAGAAAGAAAAAGAAAGAAAGAAAGAGAGAGAGAGAAAGAAAGAAAGAAAGAAAGAAAGAAAGAAAGAAAGAAAGAAAAAGAAAAAAGAAAGAAAGAAGAAAGAGAAAAAAAGTTGCCATAGGTCACGTGTACTTGCTGGAGAGAGACAGAGACGTACAGAGGGACAGTGAGAAAGCCCCTTCCAGCCAAGGAAGAGGGTGGCTATACCAAAATCCCTTATCCTCTATTCTCTTCTCAAGGTTTTGGTCCTGTACACACATGCACTAGCATGTTTTTCAACCCAGCGAGTCTGGAACTCCAGCTGCACAGTCAGCCATGTGGCATACAGCTCCCTTAACTTGACATCACTGACTGCTCTAGGAATCAATTATACGAAGGGGAGTTGATCAGAGGATTTCACACTTTATATTGTTATGAAAACTCGAAAGTTCTGGGAGGGGAAGTGACATTTCCTATTGCCATCTGAATGGTGATTCCAGTATGTGGCTAATTGGACCATTCATTAATAACATCATGACAATTGGGATGTGTTGAGCAAAGATGTTTTTGATTTGAGGCTGAACTGCTTTCCCTCTGACACTTAATCTTCACAATAACCCTGGGAGATCGAATGTCTCCTGTTAGGGGTAAAGGCTAAATTCCCTGCTATGTGACCTGTGTGGTTTGGCCTCTGCAGCCTCCAATGAAGCACTCTGCCTTCACCCACAATACTTCTTCCATTTATACATTCCACAGCGTTTATCAAGTACACGTGATGGGTCAGGCAGTACTCAGACAGTAAATACAGCAAGTCTGTATTCTTTTGGACATTACATTCTAGTGAAGAAAAGGGACAACAAAAAAAGGTGCATAATGCCTTGGAGAAAAAAAAAATGCAGAACATGGGAAATAGAAAAGGGGGCCATTTTATACAGATTAGATGAGAACTAGGCAAAGATCAAAGAAAGTATAAAGGATTTTTCTTTTTATTTTTTCAGATTTCTTTAGATTTTTGCCATAGGGCACATGAGCTCGCTAGAGAGAGAAAGAGAGAAGGAATGTTAGAAATCACCCCACAGTCTGTACCACAGTCCCTTCACCTTTAGTCTCCTCTTGGGATTTTGGACACCCATGCACACATGAACACTCTGTGTGATTTTCAACCAGTCGCGTCTTTATCCTTCAGCTCTTAACCCCAATTAACAAACTGATCTAATTTACTTATCTTAATCTCTTCTTTTATGTTGCTTTATAGTTCTTTTCTACTTTCTTCATCTCTTTTTTTTAAAGCTTATTTATGAAGGGACTTCAAAAAGTTCATGGAAAAATGGAATGAAAATGAGAGTTTCTTTTAGTACAAAATAAAAAAAAATATGCATTGTCTTTTATAATATGCATTTTCTGTCAACTTTTTGAAGATGCTGCTTGTTTAGTTCTTCCACAAGAAAGACAGAGATATGTATATAGAGGGATTGTCACCCCAAACAGAGTCTTTATGCCACAATTCACCCCAGCTTCTGTCAGCCAGGATCATAAGCATGTGTGAGTGCAATCTGGTGTGTGTACAGGGAGACCTTGGGACACAAACCTAGCACCTTCCCATAAGGCTTAGCACTTCAGAGTATTGTGTCAGTGCTGCATCACTCTGCCTGGCCACTTCTTCATTTTTATGATTCGAAGCATAAGACCTTTCAAATCAATTTGTTTCTGTGATTGGAACTTAGGTATCAGTGCCCTGTTGTAAGTTTTTTCCCCCTGTATTTCCAGTGCAAGAATGACTTCTTCTCTAAAACAGTGTTCTCCAGTACCTCATTTGGTGAGAACAGTAGTTCACGTGATGACAATGTTAGGCTGATTCTCATGCTTACACCAGAACAAATATAATTTTTTGTGTGACGATACATAGACAAAAGATAGTTTTTGCTTCCTTATTCTTCTCTCTCCCACAGTTCTATATTAATAACTTATTCTGCCAATGACTTTTGCTATGCTAAAAGTGTCACATGAGATAAACCCAAGATGAACCCAACCCACCCATTGGTATATATATATATATATATATATATATATATATATATATGGTATGTATATATACAGAAATTTGCAGCCTTTACTTTGGCTAGATGAGTAAAGCTGGTTGGATTTTTCTCATTTTTGTAATACCAGTGATAGAGGGTGAATAATAATGAGCTTCTTACAATAGGATTGGTGGTGGTGGGGTGGGACAAAAGAAATTTATTAAGGTAAGGGAGCAGTTATTTCATTTAAAAAAATTAATAGGTAAAATAGTCAAGCAAATGAATAGATTACAAAGTGGGCACATTTAGTATCTTTTCATTTATTTATTATTTTGTATACATTTAATTACTATACATCTCGATGCTTGTAAGTTGAATTTACCCAACATGAATACACTTCACACCAGTCCAGCTGAGGATACCAAACACATTATCACTGACAGATATCTTTTTATGTCAGGGGCTGAGGTTTTTCTTTGGATTGCCTTCTAAAAGCCTTCCTAGTGAGTCAGCTATGCAAATCAATAAAGCATTCAATAACTGCTCTGTAATCCCTGAATTAGTGGCTAAACATACAAAATAGTGTTGTTCATTTTGACTGAAATGTCTAGTGATCTAAACCTACCATACTGGGGTACAGCAATTCTACTAGTGAAAGATTTTAGCTGTAGTAATCTCTTGTCAACAATTTGCTTTATTTATCCTGTACCACCTGGTACGAGCCATGTGTCCAAATGCTATACTAGCATGAAACTCTTTGGTATTTTCTTATATCATAAAATCACCCTGTGAATCCCAGAAAAATCTGTGGCTTATGGAATTCTTTGCAAAAGTTACAAATATCTTTTTAAAACTGTTATTTATGTGAGGTTCTATTAAAAATTCAAAGATACCTGTAAGGAAGAAGTGGAATGGGACTTAGCAGACACATACAAACAGAGCAAAGCATTCAGATCTTGTTTATAAGTATTTACACAATCCAGAGGTAATTAAAAGATAAATGAATATAAATTCTTTACTAATATATATTTATTGTTAGTGAACAGACCCTAAGAGCAATGGGGAACATGATGACTTGTTTTCTCTTGGAGTGATTAGAGTTACTCAGATGCTGGAAGACAGAAATGATGCTTGCTATTTCACTGGCTTGACTAGCCCTAATTAGGTATTGATTCTGAACTCTGTGCAAAGTAGATAGTGAGAGAAGTTGGAGGAAGATAATGCGTGAGGGTCCAAGTTTTATTTGCCTTCCCCACAATGAATTATTTTATTTTTCTTAAATAAATTTCTTTTGCTTAGTCTTTTTTAAAAAGTAATTATTTATTTAACTTTATTTGTTATTATTATTTTTTAATTTGACCAGAGAGAGAGAGAGAGAGAGAGAGAGAGAGAGAGAGAGAGAAAAAGGAAAGTGAGAAAGCAAGCTGCCAGGTCCAGAACTCAAACTGCAATAGGCTATGTGGGAATCCAGTGCCCTTAAACGCCATGCCACCTGCTGATCCTTCTACAATAAGTTCCTGAATTAAAACAAGTTAGTGAACAGTGATTTCTTAGAGTACCAGTTATATAGAAATGTCATTTAACACAATACATACTCACAAACTGTGGTCACATTAACCTAATAAGACAACTGAAAGATAATACATTTCAAAGCGTTTCTAACCATCGGCTTCTAGGTATAGCTACTAAGTCATATCTAGACTACCATAGTTCTAAGGAAACATTTAAATGAATAGATAAAGCCAGCAGGTGGCATGGTGGTCAAGGTACTGCATCCCACATGGTTGACTTTGCAGTTTGAATCTAGATCTGGTGGCTCAGAAATCACACCTAGCATGTGTACATGTGTGCCCAAAAACCCAAGAAGAGAATGGAGGAAAAGGTATTGAGGCATGGTCATCCCCTGAGGGGATGATTTTTTGGCTTCCCTCTCTCTCTGTCTCTCTCTGGTTAGTGTTCATGCCCTATGACAAAATAAAACAAAACACAAACTTGAAAAAACAAATTTGAAATTAGCCTCTGTAATATTAAGATAAATATGTTTTCCTACAGATTTGAATATTTTTTGCAACTTAAATTTACTTAATAAAATTAGAATATTCTTGATCTATAGAAAAGAAGATACACCAGGTTAAGCACTATCTATTTATCAAAATCTTTAATTATTTTAAGCCAAACAAACAAGACTTTATTATATTGACTGTAATTATAAGCCATCATACTATTTTTACTAAGACTTACTCACTAATTGCTTATCTCTGTACCTGAAAAATGTACATGTAGTATCTTTTTGTAAAAATGAAAAAAAGTAAGAGAAAAAATATATTTCTAACATTCTAAATTTTATCCATGTAGTCATTAACAATGTCTTTGAAAACATCTTATGTATATTGAATGCTGAGCCATGGTGATACACTGTCTAGTGGCTGGACTGTGGGGCAGTGGACTCGCTGGGCGGGCCTCGAGAACAGGTGCTGCCCAGATCATCCTGATTCCACCTCCCTCTAGTGCCGTTAGCCCCAGAACCTGCATAGTGGCAGTCAGTGATACCAACTGAGGCTGGAAACCTCTTTAGACCTCTAGCTGCCTTTGCCCCACTCAGGAATACTTCAGATGACCCCTACTTTCTTCCTCAAGTGAAATCCTGCAGCTCAACCCCTAGTGCTCTGGTTCTCAAGAAATTGGAAGGCCATTGGAATATCCATTTCAAGCAACAACAGTGCAGGGTAAATGTCAGAGAGAGGGTGGCTCAGCTAATCTTGCAAGATTATGAATTCTTGGAATTAACTCCAAGAAATTAGGAAGAAATCCATAATTCATCAGATGACCAGAAACCACCATAGAGACACAAGAAATATGAGAAACCAAGAAAATATCTCTCCCCCAAGGGGGAAAAAAAAACAACTCCACATCATGCAAAGACAGTACAATAGAACTCGTGGAAATGTCAGATAAACAATTCAGAGTATTCATAGTGACAAAACTAAATGAGATGCAAGAGAAAAGAGACATTGAACTCCCGGAGATGCAAGAGAAAAGAGACAATAATCATCAGGACATGAGGAAGTCTTTCCAAAATTTGAAAGAAGAAGTAGACACCATAAAAAAAGAATCAAATGAAACTATTAGAGATGAAAGTTGTAATATAGAAAATCAAAATCTCCCTTGAATGTATTAAAAGCAGATGAGACCATACAGAAGATTGAGTCTTGGATCTAGAAGACAAAATCTCTGACCTAGAAAAAAATCATCAAAAAGAATGAAAAAATAAATAAAATGAAAAAAGTATATGGGAAATATTAGATATCATTAAATTCCCAAACATCCAAATAATCGTTATCCCAGAAGGTGAAGAATCTAATAAGGGCATTGATAATCTATTCCATGAAATCTTAGAAGAAAATTTTCCAAGTCTAGAGAAGCATTCAAACATCCAGACCCAAGAAATACAAAGGACCCTACATAGAATCAACCCAAGAAGATCCTCTCCATGGTACATCATAGCCATGTTGGCCAAAATCATAAAAAGACAAGAGTCTAAAAATGGTAAGAGAGAGCATCAAGTTATGTAGAAAAGTTATCCCATCAGGTAACATTGGACCTCTCAGTGGAAACAATACAGACAAGGAAAGAATGGAAAGATATATTCAAAGTATTAAAAGAAAAGCAATTCAACCAAGATTACTATATCCAGCAAGGTTGGCCTTCAAATGGAAAGAAAAAATAAAAACATTCTCAGATAAACAAAATCTGAAAGAATTTGGCAACACCAGACCAGCTCTTCAAGGAGTACTTAAGGGAGTGCTATACTAGGAAAACTAAAGAAAGACAGACAAAAATAATAAGACAAAGAACAACTAAGAAAATGGCTAACATAATGGTAGGGACAAATCCAGAAATATTGATAATAACGTTGAATGTTAATGGATTAAATTCTCCAGTCAAGAGACACAGACTGGCTGAATGAATAATAATAATAATAATAAAAAAAAACAGAAACCTTCTTTCTGTTGCCTACAAGAATCACACCTCATGGGTAAAGATATACATACACTAAAAGAGAAGGACTGGAAAAAGGTATTCTATGCAACCAAAACCCAAAAACGTACTGGTGTCACAATACTGATTTCAGACAAAATAAACTGTAAAACAGAAACTGTAAAAAGAGACAAAGAAGAGCATTATATGGTCATGAAAGGGTTAATTCATCAAGAAGATATAACACTTATAAATATGCACTCAATTCAGGAGCACCCAGATAAGTGAAGGAAAGACTGCTATTTTTAAAATGAGAGATAGACTGCAACACATTAATTGTTGAGGATCGCAGCATCCCATTTTCTCCTTGGACAGATCATCTAGACAAAAAATAAGCAAAGAGATACAGTATCCAAATGACACAATAGGGGCCAGCTGGTGGCGTGGTGGTTAAAGGCACTGGACTCCCACATGGCAAACCATGGTTCGAGTTCCAGTCCTGGAGGCTTGCTTTCTTACTTTCCCTCTCTCTCTCTCTCGCTCTCTCTCTTGCTCTCGCTCTCTCACTCTGTCTCTCTCTGGTCAATTTAAAATAAATAAATAAATAAAACAATTAAAAAAAAAAAAAAAAACCTGACACCATAAATCAAATGGACTCGACAGGAATCCATAGAATCTTCCACACAAAAACTATGAAATATACATTTTTCTCACTTCTCCATGGATTCTTTTTGAAGACTGCCCACATGAAAGACCGCAAAACAAGCCTTTATAGATTCAAAGGCATAGAAGCTATATCCAGCATTTTCTCAGACCATGATGGAATTAAACTTGATATTAATTTCAGGAAAAACTCCTGAAAATATACAAACATATGAAAAGTAAACAACCTATGCCTAAACAACTTCACAACTACTGTAAAAATTAAGACTAAAATCAAGAGATTCATTGAGACCAATGATAATGAGTACATGAGAGTCTATAATCTATGAGACACAGCAAAAGCAGTCATAAGAGGGAAGTTTATAGCAATTAGTGCATATAAGAAAAGAATGGAAAGGTGGCAAATGAACAACCTAACATCATGCCTCAGGAAACTGGAAAAACGACAACAGAAAAATAAAAAAAAATGCCAGGAGAAAAGAAATAATAAAGATTAGAACAGGAATAAATTAAATAGAAAATAAATGAATTACACAGAAAATAAATGAAAGCAAAAGCTGATTCTTTGAAAAGATAAACAAAATTGACACATCATTAGCTGGACTAATTAAGAAGAATGGACAGGGACCAGCAGTTGGCATAATGGCTATGTCGCTGGACTCCCATGTAGTCAACCACGGTTCGCGTCCCGGACCCAGTGGCTTAAAACTCACGCCGGGCACGTGTGCATGTGTGCCCAAGATCCCGAGAGGAGAATGGAGGAGAAGGGACTACGGTGTGGCCATTCTCCCTGAGGGGTGATTTCTTGCTTGCTTTCTGTCTCTCTGTCTCTCTCTGTCTGTCTGGCGAGTGCATGCACCCTATAGCAAAAACCTCTCCAAAAAAAAAAAAAAAAAAAAAAAAAAAGAAGAATGGGCAAAGAAACTAGATAGATCAAATTTGCAGTGAAACAGGCAAAATGGCGACTGCACACCAACAAATAAGAAAACTTAGTTGGATGAGATGGACAAATATCTGGATGCATATAATCTACAAAGATTAATTCATGAAGATATACACCCATTGAATTAGTAATAAATAACCTCCCAGCTAAGAAAAGCCTGGGTCCTGATGGCTTCACTTCTGAATTCTACAAAACTTTAAAGAAGAGTTCTTCCCCAGTTCAAATAAAGATCTGAAAGGAAGGAACCCTCCCAAATTCATTTTTCGAAGCCTCAGTCCCTCATTCCCAAAACAGATAAGGACATGAAAAAAGAAAAAGTACAAACCAATATTTCTGATGAGTGTAAATGCAAAAATTCTCAACAAGATACTAGCAAATCATATCCAATGACATATTAAAAAGATTATACATCATGACAAGGTAGGCTTTATTCCAGGGATGCCAGGGTAGTTTGACATGCACCAAGCCATAAATGTAATGCAACATATTAACAGAAAAGAACATAAAAACCATATGATCATATCAATCGATGTAGAAAAAGCAACTGATAAAATACAACATTCTTTTATGATTAAGACTCTCAACAAAATCAGTATAGAAGGGACATTTCTCAACACAATAAAAGCCATCTATGAAAAGCTAATAGCTAATATCATACTCAATGAGAACTGGTACAAAACAAGGCTGCCCAGTTTCTCACTCCTTTTCAATATAGTGCTAGAAGTCCTAGTCAATGTAATCAGAAAGAGAATAAAATAAAAGACATTAAAATAGGGAAATAACATGTGAAATTATCTCTATTTGCAGATGATACAGTTGTATACATAAAAGACCCAAAGCTATACTTGAAAAAACTCCTGAAAGTAATAAATGAATGCAGTAAAGTGGCAGGATACAAAATCAACATCCAAAAATCTGTAACATTTCTACATACCAATAATAAGAAGACTGATGTAGAACTGAAGAAAATAGTCCATTTACTATAACCACAAAAGGTATAAGATAACCAGAAATAATTCTAACCAAAGAAGTCAAAGTCCTCTACAAGGAGAACTATGGACAACTAAAGAAAAGAAATAAAAAATGATACAAAAAAGTGGAAGGGCATCCCATGTTCCTGGATCAGAGTGATTAATATAATCAAAATGAGGGACCAGCAGTTAGCGTAATGGCTATGTCGCTGGACTCCCACGTAGTCGACCGCGGTTTGTGTCCCGGACTCAGTGGCTTAAAACTCATGCTGGGCGAGTGTGCATGTGTGCCCAAGATCCCGAGAGGAGAATGGAGGAGAAGGGATTGCGGTATGGCCATCCCCTCTGGGGGGTGATTTCTCTCTTTCTGTCTCTCTGTCAGTCTGGCAAGCACACGCACCTTAAAGCAAAAACCTCTCAAAAAAAAAAAAAAAAAAAGACAATTCTAGCCAAATTAATCTACATATTTTATACAATCACAGTCAGACTACTGAAGACATTTTTCACAGATCTAGAAAATAATAGAATTTTTCTGGAATCATAAAAGACCCCATATTGTCAAAGCAATCCTGTGCAAGAATGGTGGTGGAGTAGAAGGCATCTCACTGCTTGACCTCAAAATATATTACAAAGCTGTGATCATCAAAACAGCATGGTACTGGCACAAAAACAGACAAATGGACCAATGGAACAGAATAGAGACCCCAGAAATAAACCTCAAATTACACAGCTAACTGATCTTTGACAAAAGGCACAAGTCAATCCAGTGGGAAAACAAAAACCTCTTATGGAAATGGTTCTGGAAAAACTGGGTATCCACCTGCAGAAAGATGAATCAGGACCCTTGTCTCTCACCATTAACAAAAATGAACTCAAAGTGGATCAAACCTAAACCTAAGCCATCAAATTATAAAACTACTGGTGGAAAACAATGGGGAAACTCTGGGAGACATCAGAGTCAGCAAAGACTTCTTCTTCTTCTTTTTTTTTTGGAAAAGTTTTTGCTATAGGGCCTGTGCACTCGCCAGACAGAGAGAGACAGAGAGACATAAAGTGAGAAATCACCCCCTAGGGAGAATTACCATGCTGCAATCCCTTCTCCTCCATTCTCCTTTTGGGATCTTGGGCACGCACGCATATGTGCCCGGCATGAGTTTTAAGCCACTGGGTCCGGGATGCAAACCATGGTCAACTACATGGGAGTCCAGTGACATAGCCATTACACTAACTGCTGGTCCCCCAGAGTCAGCAAAGACTTCTTAAATAAGATTCCCAAAACACAGGCAATAATCCCCAAAATAGACAGATGGAATTATATCAGATTAAGAAGTTTATGCACAGCAAAAGACACAGTAATTAGTGTGTATTGACATCCCTTGGAATGGGTGAATATTTTTGTAAATTATGCCTCAGATAGGAAACTGATAGCCAGATACACAGGGAACTCATGTGGCTTACTCCCCGGCCCCCCAAAATAATCAACCCAATTAAAAGATGGTAAAATGAGCTGAACAAACAGTATGTCCCTCTTTACAGGAGACATACAAACAGTCAAAAAAGCATATGAAAAAAATGCTCAACATTCCTCATCATAAGGGAGATGCAGGATCAAAACCATAATGAGATACCACCTAACTCCAGTCAGAACAGCTACAGTTAAGAAAACAAACAAACAAATTGCAAGTGCTGTCGAGGCTGTAGTGTAAAGAGAACTCTCCTACCTGGTTAGTGGGAATGTAAATTAGTACAGCCATGGTGGAGATCAATATGGAGGTTCCTCAAAGATCTACAAATGCAACTACCATATTATCCAGCAATTCCACTTCTGGGTATCTACCTAAAGGATAGGAAAACTCTATGCTGAAAAAGTACTTGCACATCTATGTTTATTGCAGCCTTATTCACAATTGCTAAGACATGGACCCAACCCAAAAGTCCACGAGCAGATAAATGGATTGAAAATGTGGCACATATACACTATGGAATACTACTTATCCTTAAAAAAACAGTTAAGACCCTGGAATTTGATAGAAAGTGAGTGAATATGGATGATTTACTGCTGAGTGAAGCAAGCTAGGCTATGAAAGAGAGATATTGTATGTCTTCACTTAATATATACCGACCGTCCACACACTATGAAACTAAAAGATCAGAGGATGTAGAAGCGTGGAAAATGCTTATGGATACTGAAGACAGTGTGGGAAGAGGGTGGGGGATGGGAGAGAAAGAGGAAGGGAATCAAGAAGAAAAATAGAGGCAAGACATTTAAGGGACATAGAACTGGATGGTTGTCTGTTGGGACAACATGTAAGATATTTTCAAGTGGACTGGTGTGAAGTGTTTTCACGTTGGGTAAATTCACTTTGCAAGCTGTAGTGATGTACAGTGATTGAATATATAAAATAAAATAATTTTAAAAAGTAAAAATTCAAATAAAAAACAAAACAAAAACCTTCTTATGTAAAGACATAGCATAAACTAGGATAGAAGAATGGGACATTTTTCGAGCTCTTCTCTAAATCTGACTTTGTTCTGAGGAGTAAAACTCAAAGGAAATTCAGACTTTGTTCGAGAAGTATGCTGCCTCTTTATATTCTCGAAGACTATTTTGTTTCATAAAGAAAAGCCAATATTGGAGTGATATTTCCTGTGCATTAAGCTGGCACCCTGATTTTTTTTTTAATCAGGATTTAACCTCAGAGTCTGGACTTCAGATTCCCAAAAACTAAAGTGGGAAAAATTAGGTCTTTGAGGTGCCTGCTTACAGAGAAATTCTGAAGGGAAATGAGATGGTCTGTGAATGTGTTTTTAATTTCCTGGAGGAAAAGAATGCTCATCTGAATTCAATTTTGTGAATACTTTTTTAAAAGCTAGTGAATCAAGTAAATTCTATTTGACCTGCAAAGCTGGACCTGCCCACATTTACTTAGGCCATCTTTCTTCTTTAGTGTCAATTTATTAGGGAATGATTAATATACAAAAAGCTGTACTTAGTTGGTATATAAAATACAGTGGGTTTGGAAGTAAATACATATCTGTGAAACCAACGCCACAATCTGTGCCATAAGCATGTCTGTCACCCAAGAGTTTCTTTCTACCTTGTTCATTCATTCATTTTGTAATAAAGACACAACCTAGCATCTAGTTTTTAAGCAAAATTTAGTATGTACTATGGTTTCAATGTTCTGGCCTTGCATAACTTAGTCTTTAACTGGACACCCAGTGGGCAGTGTAGGGAGTAGGGCCTGGTGGAAGGTGTTTGGGATGTGTGAGAAGATCCCTCACAAATAGTTAATCCATGTTCTTTGGAGGGAGTTCTCATTAATTAGTTCTAAGAGAATGGATTGCTATAAAAGCAAGTTGGGTGTTTACAGGTTTTTTGCACATGCCCACTTTCCCTTGTTTTTCTTATCCACATTGTGAAGTAGCACCAGAGGATGACCAGATAAGAACCCCCATGCTCTTAAATTTTCCAGTGGCCAGAATCTTTTTTTTTTTTTTTTTGGGTAAATCACTATATTTCAGATATTTCTGTTCTCTCACTGCAATAGACTAGCGGAATAACATATTGTATACAGATACCTGAAAATTTGAAAGTAACTTTGGAACTAGATAATAAGTAGGAGTTGGAAGAATTCATAGAAACAGACTTCCATAAAAAAGCCTATAATGAACAGAGCTTAAGGGTGATTCTGGTGAGGCTTCAGAAGAAGATCAAGGTAGGAATAAACGAGAACTTATCAGAGATTCGTGAAGTGTCTGTCATCAAAACAATGATACAAATATGGACAGTAAAGACCTCACTGAGGAGATCTTAAATGGAAATGAATTTATTGGGGGATGGAGAAAGGCCATACTTATTATGAAGTGGCAAAATATTTGATTGTATTGTATCCATGCCCTAAGATATTATAAAAGGCTGTACTTAAGAATAATGACCAGCAGATGACGTTACGTTGCTGGATTTCCACATACTCTGCTGTGGTTCAAGTCCTGGATTGTGCACTTTAAAACTAATGCCAAGTGTGTTTGTGTGTGTGTGCCCAAATCCCGAGAGGAGAATGGAGAAGAAGGGATTGTGGCATGGCCATCCCCTTGGGGGGTGATTTCTTCCTTTCTGTTTCTCTGTTTCTTTCTGTCTTTCCAGTGAGTGCATGTGCTCTATAGCAAAAATCCCTCTTAAAAAGACAGAGAGAAAGAACCAGCAGTTAGCGTAATGGCTATGTCGCTGGACTCCCACGTGGTCGACCGCGGTTCCCGTCTCGGACCTGGTGGCTTACAACTCACGCCGGGCGCGTGTGCGTGCGTGCCCAAGATCCCGAGAGGAGAATGGAGGAGAAGGGATTGTGGCATGGCCATCCCCCCTGGGGGGTGATTTCTCGCTTTCTGTCTCTATGTCTCTCTCTGTCTGTCTGGTGAGCGCATGCGCCCTATAGCAAAAACCTCTCCAAAAAAAAAAAAAAAAAAAAAAGAGAGAGAGAGAGAGAGAGAGAATGATGACCTACTGCTCAACCTCGGCTGATTTGGCTCCGACATTCTACCTTCTCATTTTGCAGTTTCAGAGCTAGAAGGTAGGCAGGGTCACCTTTTCTTGCACCAACTTTACCCTTTCTTTCTCACTCATAGGAGCAGGTAGAAAACTTGTCTTTCAGTAGTCATTCTCCACTACAAACCAGAATTCTAGATAATCAATTCGTAAAAGTAAATATCATAACAGAGACTGGAAAATAAGTAGAAACAAAAAGAAAAGAAAAAAAAAAAAAAAAAAAAAGAAAATAAGTAGAAATAAAAAGAAAAATAAAAAAGGAAATATTAAAAGTTAAAAATTTGAGAATCCAAGTTAAAAAAAATAGGAGAAAAACTTGGAAAAAAAGAAAAAAATAGTAATAAAGATTAAAGTAAAAATTCATGAATTAAAAAAGGGGGATTTAATCTCACATAAAATATAAAGTGTGCATTTTTTTTTTTTTGAGAGGTTTTAGCTATAGGTCGCACGTGCTTGCCAGAAAGTCAGAGAGAGACAGAGAGATAGAAAGCGAAAAGACCAGCAGTTAGTGTAATGTCTATGTCGCTGGACTCCCACGTAGTTGACCGCGGTTAGAGTCCCGGACCCGGTGGCTTAAACTCACACTGGGCGCGTGTGCGTGCGTGCCCAAGATCCCAAGAGGAGAGTGGAGGAGAAGGGATTGCGGCGTGGCCATCCCCCCTGGGGGGTGATTTCTCGCTTTCTATCTCTCTGTCTCTCTCTGTCTGTCTGGCGAGCACACGTGCCCTATAGCAAAAACCTCTCAAAAAAAAAAAAAAAAAAAAAAAGAAAGAAAGCGAGAAGTCACCCCCCAGGGGGGATGGCCACACCGCAATCCCTTCCTCTCAGGATCTTGGGCACGCATGCACATGCCCCCGGTGTAAGTTTAAGCCACCGGGTCTGGGAGGTCTGGGACTTGAACTGTGGTCAGCTACATGAGAGTCCAACAACACAACAATTACGCTAACTGCTGGTCCCTAAAGTGTGCATTTTCTGACAAGATTTGTCTAGGAAATATTTAAAAAGTCAAGGGCAAAATATGGGTGTGTTTTAATATGTTTAATATTAAAGGAGAAATATTTTAATATTATGAGATTACAAAAGAATTCAGTGCCAACATAAATGAAATTTGGAAGAATATACAATTTTTCTTAAAATTATTTCTCTCTCTCTCTCTCTCTATATATATATATATATATACATATTACCACTAGTAATTGAAAAGATATAAAAATATAGTGGCCTATAATCCCTTAAAAAGTCAAAATAGTAGTCAAAACAGCATCTACCCCTTCTCTTACTATATGCACACACAAATACACACATAAAGTAACACAACTAATCAAAAATGACACCAAATCTAGATTTTAAGTCAAGATACAGCAGATGTTCATGAAATAAGTAATTCCAGTTTAATACAATCACTTCAAAAGAATAAAGAGAGAAATTTTTCTGTCTCATTTTATGAAGCTATTATGATTTTGTATATTGACAATATAAAAAGAGAAATTATAAAGCAATCTCTACTAAAGATACAAATGTACTACCAAATGTAGATACAAATGTCTAAGCAGAATCCATCCAGTCTTAATTTTGGGTGGTATAAAATAAATAAAATATGAAGGTACTTCCAAAAGTTCATGGAACAATGAAATTAAAGTATGAGTTTATTTTGGTGCAAATATTTTTGAACTCAATGCGTAGTTTTATTTCATAATACACATTTTTCATAATTGATTTTGAAGTTTCCCCCAAAGATAATATACTAAGACCAGGAAACTCATTTTTTGTAACGGAAGAATGGCTTAACTTATAAAACCTATGTGGGTAATTCACTGCACTTTTAGTTGTTGATGGCTTCAAGTCAGACAGAAGCCAACATAAAGTAGCACATATTATTTCACAAAACAAGAAGCCCAGAGGTTGGGCATTTTCAGTGTTTGTTCAAGAGTACAACTATTAATATGTTACCAGGCACTCAGTTTTTATTCATCCTTTCTCTCTGCAGTGCTCGGTGTGTGGATGGTTCCCTGCATGGTTGCAGGACAGTAGTAGGAAATGCTCATTATATTCAGAGGCGGAAAATGGGTAAGTCCATACCATGATCTTTTCCAAGACGTCACAAGCAGAACACAATTTATATCTTACTGACTAGGGTCATGTCCCTCTCCATGGTTAAACCAATCACTGAGAGAGATAATGTAATTATTATGGTTTGTTCAGATTAATCAAAAGTCACTCTTGAGTTCAACTAACTAACTACATGACTTTTCTAATCATCAGCAAAGTGAATTTGACCATAGTAAATAGACTTGAAAAAAAGCCTTTCATCTGTGTTGATACATAAAGAGGAAAACATGAATTGTTTTTTAAATTGCCAGAGGGCCCATGTGCTTACCAGAGACAGAGACAGGACAGGAAGAGAGGGAAAGCATCCCGGATGGGGAGTGGTCATGCTGCAATCCCATCTTCATTTCTCCATTCTGACTGGATTTGGGGCACACAAGCACACGTGCCCAGCACGTTTTTCACGCTGCCAGAGCCAGGATTTGAACCACATAGCTGGCCATTTGGGACTTGGCTCCTTGAATTAGTAGGCCCTGGAGCTGACCCTATTTTTTTGTTTATAGTAAAAAATGATGGATTAAACTGAACATTCAGTCCTGAGTAAAAGGAACAGCAGTGGAAAGTACTTACAAATAATGAGAAATAGAAAATTGGGACCAGCAGTTAGCGTAATGGCTATGTCGCTGGACTCCCACGTAGTCGACCGCGGTTCGAGTCCCGGACCCGGCGGCTTGAACTCACGCCGGGCGCGTGTGCGTGCGTGCCCAGGATCCCGAGAGGAGAATGGAGGAGAAGGGATTGCGGCGTGGCCATCCCCCCTGGGGGGTGATTTCCTGCTTTCTGTCTCTCTGTCTCTCTCTGTCTGTCTGGCGAGCGCATGCGCCCTATAGCAAAAAACCTCTCCCAAAAAAAAAAAAAAAAAAAAAAAAAAAAAAAAAAAAAAAAAAGAAGAAAACTAACAGGATACAGTCTTTCAAAACCTAAAATTCTTTGCATTTAGAAACTTATAAAACATGCCAGCTCTTTCCAATTGTATTAAACATTTTAAAAGTTATCTTTATCAGATACCTTAAATAATATGGAAAGAATCTGAAATGAAATGTAAGGGTTAGCTAGAAAACAGACCAAAAAATGATTTTAGAGATAATATCATTTGCACAAAGTGTATTAGAGGATATATTGCCAAATTAATATAATATATGAACTGCCTTTAAGAGTTTCTGGATACCGTATATATTTAATCTAGATGCCCTTTAATTATGTAGCCAAGTTAAAATGTCACTAAAGTTCAAAAAAACATACTTTATAATAGTAACAAAAGCAGTGAAGCAGCTAGCAATAAGTCTTCTGAAATCTTTAGGGAAGTATTTATAAAATCTTATTGTTAAATGAAAAGTCTCCTTTTTTCTTAAATTCGTAAGTTAAAAGAAAACAACATACCAACTCTGTAAGACTCTTTTAAGGACTAAATGTTGCAATATGTGTAAATCATAAATCGTAAATTGTTCCTTGCATAACAATCACTCAAAAAGAGAAGCTTTTAAATTCATTTTTACAGAAATATTTTATTATTTTAAAAATTTATGGAATACCTCCTGAGCACTTTGGAGTTCTTCAAAGCAATTTATAAGCCATAGGATGGCATTTATATTTTTCAACTTATTTAAATTCAATACCTTTTTCTGATCTAAGCCAAAGCTGATCTTTCCTTTGGCCGTAAATTCTCTCCAACACTTATCTACATAGTGTGTCCCATCACCGCCTTTTAACTTACATTTTTCACCTTTTAATTGTGTATTTATAGCAGTACTTTGTGCTCCTCCAAAAGAACAAATTTTCCCAGTGTGTGGATAATCCTTTCTCCTTTTCTTCTATCCCACACAATATGATTTTCATTCATTTAGTAGACAAATATTTTTGAGTGACTACTCTGTGCCAGGCACTTGTCCAAGTTCATGGAATAAATTTATATGATCTACAAATCTCTTGTCCTTGTGGAGAGTGCATTTGAGGGAAGGAGACAAATATTAAATAATAAACGTAAGAAATCAGAAAGCTATTGTGGCAGAGACTCTTAGCTGTCTTTTTTATGTATTTCCAGAGCACACAGCCAGACTTATTTCCCGGGTCCACTGCAATGGACCCTGTTTTTGTCAATGTGGTTGAACACGTTGGGCAGCATTTTCTGGTCAAGGCTGATGTGATCCACAGTGTCATCTCGTATTTTGCCTTCCACTGACTGAGAGCATCACAGAGCTCCTGGGGATGCTGGAGCCACAGGATGGAAGGAGCCAATGCCTGAGTTACCATGTCAAGGAAAGCTGCCAGTTGACCAGGGACACTACTACAGACTGTCTTTGGGGCAAATAAAATCTCATTGTGCTTAGCTCTTATTTTTTTATTTGAATTGTACTTCAGTCTAGCATTTCCTGAGTGAAGCAATGTATGGGATACTTGAAGGTATTAGTTACAAGAGAAAAAAAAAAACAAAACAAACACAGACAAGTTAGATAGGTGTGGAATACTAAAGTGTGGGTGCTGGTAACATTATTTTAATGTGAGAAAACATCTGTCCATAGGGGATGACCACCTGTAATTCCTTCTCCCCCCACCACCATTTCTCCTTTTAGGATTTTAGACATGTGCACACATGTGCCTGACATGTTTCTCAAGCCACTGGGTTCTGAACTCAAACTGCACAGTTAGCCATGTGGAATCCAACAGGCCCTGAGGTGGTAGTTATTTTAATTAGTTGTGATTAACTTGATTGAGAAGTTAATTGTAGTAATTCTGTAAGGCTGACAGAACAAATATCACACTGGATGGGTTAAACAACAGGAATGTATTTTTTCACAATTTTGGTGTCCGAGAGCCCAAGATTAGTGCTAGCAAAGTTGTGCTCTTCTGAGGCCTCTCATATAGGTTTTCAGTGGCCAAATTCTTCTTGTGTTCACATAATTTTCCGTCAATATATTTTCTGCTCCCTAAAACTGGCTCAATCCAGTGTCTGATGTGATGTAGTGAGTGGTTAAGGGAGCTGGATCTCACATGGCTGACCATATAGTTCAGATCAGGGTCCCAGCGGCTTGAAAAACACACTGGGAATCAGTGTGTGCATATGCAAAATCCTGACAGGATAGAGGAATGGAGGAGAAGGGATTGCAGCATGACCACACCCTCTTAGGGAATGCTCCCCCCCCCCCCCAACTTCTGTTTCTCTTTGGAAAGTACACACACTCTCTGGAAAACTACAAAAAGAAAAAAAAGAAAGGAAGGAAAGAAGAAAGGAAGGAAAGTGAATTATCCAGTTATAAATCCAGAGAACATTCTTTTAACTCTAGCATAAAGGCTGTAAGGCAGGAGTGTGCCTGGCGTGTTCAAGTCATACCAAGGAGACTGTGGATAGCAGACTTTTTACTTCATTAAAATAGAAAGGCAATGTAGGATATTGAACAGAGAAGTGACATCATTTGATGTAATCAGGTAAAAACATTTCTGGGTACTTTGAAGAGATTAAATGGAATGGAAGAAGTAGGAAGATTAGTTAAGACATATCACAACAAACCAGCTAAGATGTAGCAGGAACACAGTCCAGAATGCTGGTGAAAGTGATCATAAAGGCTGAGTTTTTGCATATATTTTGAAAGTAGAGCCAATTGTATTTGCTTACAATGTGAATGTGGGTGTGGTCCAAGAGAAGAGGCAGGAACAACTCTATGGCTTCTGGCCCAAGCAACTGGAAGGTGTAAAATACCATCAAACTGAGATGGTAGATTAGAAAAGATGATGGAGAGGTTTTTGTTTGTTTGTTTGCTTTTGGATATGTTAAATCTAAGTTACCTGTTGGTATTTTATAGGTGTCGAACCACACACAATTATTGATATTCAATTGCATATAACTATAAAAAGAACAATTTGGGGGGCCAGCAGGTGGCATGGTAGTTAAGGTGCCAGACTCCCACTAACTTCAATTTGAGTCCTGGACCTGGCGGCTTGCTTTCTCACTCCGTCCACCTTCCTGTCTTTCTCTGGTGAACACATAGGTCTTAGAGCAAATTTAAAAATAATAGTAACTAAAATAAAATAAATAATTATTTTTAAAAAGAGCCATTTGGCATCATTCATCCTAATACAAGCTTAGAGTTAAGAAAAAAGGACTGAGAATTATCCATATAAAGGTGATAATTCAAGCATATTACTAGATAACCTCTCTGTATTGATGAAGGTTCAACCAGGAACCACATATAATAAATTTTCTTAACTGTAGAATATAGCATAAAGGGATGTTTACCAGGCACAATCCTAGAGAATTGAAAGGATGATGAGAAAACAAAAAGATCATAGTTATCCACTTTGAGTGGGAAACAAAATGAATAGTTTGGAAATTACAAAATTTAAAGACTTGAAAGAGGTCCATGGCCAGGACTCAGATTTCTGAGGTGGTGAAATTTGCCTGGTGTTTCTGAGCATGGACATTGAGACCAATGCTACTAATAAGAGGTGAGGGAGACCCTACAAATTCCCTAGAGAAGTTTTGAGAACTGCTGCTGGAATCCGTTATGTCTTCCAATATCATGATCCACTGTGATTTATTATTATTATTATTATTATTGTTGTTGTTGTCGTTGTTATTTTTATATTACATTTAATTGCATATATCTTTACAGTATATAATAGTTCTCTTTCTTACATGATTACCATGCATATCAGTCAAGGCAAAGACATTACTATACACATCATCATCCACAAATAGCTTTTCACTTATTTTCCAGATTATTATTTTTAAATTTTATTTTTGTTATTTCTTTTTAATATTCGATTGATATACATCATTTGGCTTATAAAGAGAATTTATTCAACATGAAATACTTCTCAGATCAGTCTAGTTGAGAATACTATACGTGTTATCAATTACAGGTAATAAACCATTTCTGTGTCCCACATATGATTTAAGTGCCTTTGCTCTTCCCTAGTCTTTCCTGGTCTTTTGTGCCCCTACTGGTGGAATCTAAATAGAGCAATTGGCAATAGAAAACTCTGATCTGCTGTCACAAAACAGCATGCCAGCTTCACAAAACAGAGTACAAAAGAGTAGCTTATGGGAGCAGCTCAGGGAGAAAATACCTGACAGATTTAAGAATGTAAAGTTCTTCTCTGAAAATGATGCATATAATAATATCCTTCGACTGTCATATACTGCATGCATATTTTGGAAAAATATCATGTGCTATAGAGATGTACAGTAATTAAAGAGAGAGAGAGAGAGAGAGAGAAAAGAGTAGCTTGTAGACTAACCGTAATTCTAACCAGCAGAGTCACCGAGAAGTGAAAGCAGACAGTGTACCAAATCCCAGGACACACCTATGAGAGGTCAGGGAGAATAGGAGCAAAGGAAACTTAGAACGAACAATCATTGGAAGACATCCAACATCGGCAGGCCTTGGAATGGGAGAATATATTTGCACCTATGCCTCAGATAAGGGACTGATAAACAGAGTATACTGGAAACTCAAGTGACTTATGCAAAAATAAAATGACCAACCCAATTAATAGATGACAAATGAACTAAACAGACAACTCTCAAAGGAAGATATGTAAACAGCCAAGAAGCACACAAAAATTTGCTCAACATCCCTTCAAATAAAAAGCAAACTGAGATACCACCTAACCCCAGTCAGAATGGCTAAGATTAAAAAAATGAAAAATAATGAGTGCTGGTGAGGCTGTGATGAAAAGGGAACTCTCCTACACTATTGGTGGCAATGTAAGCTAATATAGCCACTGTGGAAAACAATATTGGATCTTCCTCAAAGACCTACAAATAGAACTGCCATATGATCCAGCTATTCCACTTCTACCCAAAGGATAGAAATACACTGAGTTGGAAAAACACATGCACATTCAATGCTTATTGCAGGATTATTCACAAATGCTAAGACATGGAACCAACCCAAATGTCCATGAACAGACAAATGAATTGAAAAGATGTGGCACATAAACACTTTGGAATAGTACTCAACAATGAAGAAACAGGGAGACCCTGAAATTAGATAGAAAGTGGATGAATATGAAGACTTGCTGCTAAGCAAAACAAGTGAGACTATGAAAGAAACACAATATATACTGAATGTCTGCACTTTATGGCAGAAACTGAAAGATTATAAGATATAAAAACATGGAGAACAATTTCAGATAATAGAGACAGTGTGGGAGGAGGGGGGAAATGGAAGAGGGAAGGAAGGAATGGAATTGAAGGGAAAAGAAAGAAGAATATTTAAGAGACAGAAAAATAGAAAATCATCCATTCACTATAATATGTATAATGATTATATGATGTTATCTTTTTTTTTTTTTTGAGATGTTTTCGCTATAGGGCGCATGCGCTCGCCAGCCAGACAGAGAGAGACATAGAGACAGAAAGCGAGAAATCACCCCCCAGGGGGGATAGTCACGCCGCAATCCCTTCTCCTCCATTCTCCTCTCGGGATCTTGGGCACACACGCACACGCGCCCGGCGTGAATTTTAAGCCACCAGGTCCGGGATGCGAACCGGAGTCGACTACGTGGGAGTCCAGCGACATAGCCATTATGCTAACTGCTGGTTCCCTATATGATGATATCTTTAACTGGACTAATATACAATGTATCCATGCTGGGAAAATTTATTTTTCAAGATGGAATGATATACAGTGATTGAATGTATATTAAAAAAAGAGTCTTTACTATCCCAGTAAATAGATGCTTCAAAGAAGAATTGTTGGGACCAGCAGTTAGCGTAATGGCTATGTTGCTGGACTCCCATGTAGTTGACCACTGTTCAGGTCCCAGACCTGGCGGCTTAAACTCATGCCAGGCATGTGTGCATGCGTGCCCAATATCCCAAGAGGAGAATGGAGGAGAAGGGATTGCAGCATGGCCATCCCCCCCTGGGGGGTGATTTCTCACTTTCTGTCTCTCTGTCTCTCTCTGTCTTTCTGGTAAGTGCACGTGCCTTATAGCAAAAACCTTTCAAAAGAAGAAGAAGAAGAAGAAGAAGAAGAAGAAGAAGAAGAAGAAGAAGAAGAAGAAGAAGAAGAAGAAGAAGAAGAAGAAGAAGAAGAAGGAGGAGGAGGAGGAGGAGGAGGAGGAGGAGGAGGAGGAGGAGGAGGAGGAGAAGAAGAAGAAGAAGAAGAAGAAGAAGAAGAAGAAGAAGAAGAAGAAGAAGAAGAAGAATTTTTCACCAACTACCAACTATGCAGGATATAGAAGATCAAGTAGGATGTGAATCAAGAACTAATTGCTGGATTCAGCAATAGGGTATAAAGTCATCAATGACCTTAACCAAAAGGTTTTTGTGGAGTTGTTGGGACAAAATCTTTCTTAGGGTCAGTTTAAAGGGAATTAGAATAGAGAAATTATAGATTTTGGAATGCACAACATTTTGGGGAGTGTTGCTGTAGTAGGAGCAGAGAAATGGGGCAATAATTAGAAGAATAGGTCAGGATGAAAGATAACTTTTTAAAAGACAGCTGAAATGTTAGCAAGTTTGTATTTAAGGACAATGGTCTGAGAAGCAGAAACATGGGTAATACAGACGTAATAGAACAATTCCTGAAGCAATGTCCTTGGAATGGCAAGAAGCAGGGCATCATGTACACCTTGGCAGTTTGTTTTAGGTTGGAGTATGGATGGCCCATCTGTAAAAACTGAAGGGATAAGTGAAGTCAGGAGGACAGATGCTGAAAAGCGTGCAGATGTGGTAATGGAATCTGTCAACATTCTTTCCTGATTGCTTAAATGATTGCTTAAAATTTCCATGTCATCAGCTGAGAGTGAGGATGACAGAGAAGAATGTATGCAACAGTAAAGTGAACAAGAGAGCCGACAGAGTTTAAATCCTAATGCTTAGAGACTTATCAGTTTCTTCATCTTAAAGACAGTTAAATAATGCTTTATGCAGAAAAAGTACTAGGAAATTCCCTTACAAAATGATACATATATTAGATATTATAATAGTAAAATCCATGCAAAACTTAAATACCTTCTTAGGAAAACTTAAATATCTTCTTAGGAAAAATAGCCATGAATATGTATAATTTGAAATTTTCCTAATATCTATTCTAACATGAATTTTTTTTTATTTTCCAGTTAAAATGTATTTTATTCAGATATATTTCTTCCCTTTATTTTAAAGTTATTTACAAACAATGACATGTAATACAACTGCTAAAAATCTAAAATGAAATGTAGGCTTTTTATTCCTGTTCCTCCACCTCTCTTCCCAGTGTAAAGGCATTTAAAAAGTTCCATTTATTACATTTCTGTGATTTACTTTCTTTTTTATATATTTTTTATTTCACTTTCTTTTATACATTGAATCACACTGTCTAGCTTACAAAGTGAATATTTCTGTATGTGAACATTGCTTCCTAGTCCGGTTGATAAAACTATAAAATATCTTCAACAGATAATATCACATTTCTTTGTCTCTTTAATGCTTTGCCTTCATATTTTTCTTCTAAATGTCCTTCCTCAGGCCCTACACTTCCACACACACTATATCTGGTATTTACACCCATTTACTATGTATGCATATCCTTCAGTCAAACAGTTTCTATCATAGAGCGCAGAAACTCAGTATATATTAAGTGGCAACACAATGTCTCTCCTTCATAGCCTGGCTTGCTTCACTTAGCAGTAAATCTTCCATATTCTTATACTTTCTGTCAAAAGCCAGGGTTTTTTACTTTTTTTAATGGCTGAATAGTATTCCATAGAGTATATGTGCCACAGTTTTTCTATCCATTCATCTGTTCAGGGCATTTGGTTTGTTTCCATGACTTAGCTATTGTGAATAGTGAAACTAAATATCTGTGATTTACTTTCTAATTAATTTACTTTCTTTTACATTTTTAAATGACTTTTTATTTACATTTAGTTGCTATACATCTTTGTGGTGTACGATACAGATTTTCAAAGCATGTATGAAGTGTGTGATAATTAAATCAAGGACATTGCCATTTTCATATTTTTCAACAAAGAACACTACATTATGATGTGTACCTTCAACTTTTGCTCTCCTGGGTTTTTTTTTTTGTTTTTTTTTTTTGTTTGTTTGTTTAGAAATATATATGTAAGAGTGGTTGAAAATGCATTTTAAATGCTCAGGAATTTTACATGCATTCTCAGGAAAAAATGGAGTTAATATAAATCATTAAATTGAAATTTTTTTTAAATTCCGAGATGCTGTCTTATTAAGTCTTCAGTATTAAATTAAAGCATCTCATATGTAGAAATTAATATAGCAATTTTAGTTTGTCAAATACTATTTATGAGCACGAGAGAGAGAGAGAGAGAGAGAGAGAGAGAGAGAGAGAGAGAGAGAATGTGCAAGACCAGTGCTTTCCAATCTGTTTGGCACCAGGGACTAGTTAATGTCATGGAAGACAATCGTTCCATGAATGGGAGATACAGTGTGGGTTGATGATAGTATACAACCAAGGTCCCTCACATACACAGTTCATAATAGAGTTTGTACCCCTAAAGAATCTGCTACTACCACTCACTTGTCAGGAGATTGGGCTTAGGTGTTCATGCAAACAACGGGGAGTGGCTGTAAATACAGATGAAGCTTCCCTTGTTTCTTTGCCACTCACCTCCTGCTGTGTGGCCCCATTTCTATCAGGCCATGTACCAGTACCAATCAGTGGCTCAGGGGTAGGGAACCCCTGTATGAGACAAAAAAAAAAAATCCTAGGCAGTATCAGCACTTCTTTTCTGATGTGATGAAATGTATCCTCATGTACCTTAAGTTATTTTTAGGTCTAGTAACAAAATGTTTGCAGGATATGGGTGCATACGTGTGTGTGTGTGTGTGTGTGTGTGTGTGTGTGTGTGTGTACCTGTATTCACTCTTCCTTGAACTATAATTGGATTTAAAATTGTGGGCACACACACAGTCCAGAATAATTACTAATGGGATGAATTAATACTTCAGGCTTAATTTTCTCTTTTAAAATCTTCTCATGAAGAGGACAGATTCTTTGTGCTGATAGGTCTTAAATGAGATGCTGAAAGAAATGGCAGCTGAGATTAATGAACAAATCATGGTCTCTGTTCAAGAGCTAATCTGGAAAGAGAGCATGACCATTTTTATGTTTAGGACCATGTAAAGGCTGTCTTTTCTGTTAATTGAGAATTATCTGTCTATAAATTGCATGGTACATTTTGATGTAAGGGTATTTTCACATTTAGTTCATAATTCTTGCTAGTTGTCAGAGTCCTAGACCGTGATTATGTCAAATCACTTCTCGCAAGAAATAAGTTTTTCTTCTGGTAATTTTGAGGTCTAGAATGAAGGAACACAGAAATCATTTGTAACTCCTCCGACCAACTGCATGTTTTTAAAGAAAAAATAGTGTCAAGTACCTTTTATTTCAGCAGCTTTACTGAGGTATTCTTTATATGCCATAAAGTCTTCCTGTTTTCAAGTGTACAAGTCAATGAATTTTAGTAAATTTACAGAGTTCTTCAACCATTACTACAATTTTAGAACATTTTCATCATTTTGTAAAGACTATATCCCATCTGCAGTCAATCCCATTTCCCATTGTCAGCCCTGGGCTATGGCTAATCTACTTTCTGTTCCTTAGATTTTCTTTTTCTAGATCTTTCATGTAAGTGGATTATACACTCTGTGGTCTTTCGTGTTATGTTTCTTTTTCTTATCTTGGTACTTTCAAGGTTCATTCACATTGCTGCATGTATCCAATGTCCATTTTCCCCACTTAAAAACATACTGAATAGTATTCCATTGTTTAGATACACTACATTTCATTTGTCCATTCACCAATTGGTGGATCTCTTCCATTTTGTAGGTATGATTAAATTTCATATTTATTCAGTAATTTCAATGTTTTCCATCTAAAAGTTATCCTCTACATTGGTTACATTCCAAGGAGGAGCATGGTGTTTGGGTGCATGAGAGTCCATTTTGACACCCACTTTTACCTATATAAAGAGCATCCTGGGGTATGGTCCATCCAGTCATGCATGATTTTGCTTTAGCTTAGGTTCTGGAAACTACTTTTTCCTCATCAACAGATGGGGATGGTCTGATATGTGGTTATGCCTCATTTGTTCAGCTTTCTTCCTGGGTAATTGTTGTATCACAGAAGAGAATGATTTGATTCCTTCTCTGCTAACCTCCATTAATTGAACTCCAAATATGTGACATGCACTCTTGAGCGTTCAGCATCTGTTATTAGCAATGTCCCAGGTAACTTGGATGAGGAACTTAGAGGAACTTCTAAAATTGGCTTCATGTTATGCTGATACCTTCCCTCCCAACAAATGTCCGGCCCTTTCCTTGAGCTGGATCAGGTTAGAATTCCCACCATTTCCTTGGCATAAAGCTAGTAGGAGCTGAAATCTCTACATCTTAGCTGAGGTCTTTCTGGTTTGCACCATCATATTTTCTGAACTTCATTCCTTGAGAACAAATGTTTGAAATGTATATTCCATACCTTCCACTATGCTGTGAAATGTTTCAAAACTGAATTTTTATGTAGAGTATCTTTGAATACATTTCAAAGGTGGATGGCTTACCCTATAGCTTCCTAACCAAGAAGAGCAGCCTCCAATTAAAATACAAGAAAACAACTATGCCTATATATACTGGCCATAAAAAGATTTAATGGAGACTACCAGGGCCAAAATCAGTCCCTTCTTTGGCAGAGGGAGAAATGTTTTGTTCTATATTGTAGTTCTTCATATAACCCACTGGTTACAGATTTTCCCAATTTAAAATTTATTGGAACTTCTATTAAAATTAAAGTGATTGTCCCTTCACTGTTGAGTAATGGGATTCTTTTCATACTATGCTTTATAGCTTCTAGGGATCATTGCTCAAATGGCTTAGAAAGTGATGGTAGCAGAACATGGCATAATGGTTATGTTGCTGGACTCCCATGTAACCAAACGCTGTTTGAGTCCTGGACCTGGTGACTTAAAATTAATGTTGGACATGTGTGCATGTGTACCCAGGATCCCAAGAGGAGAATGGAGGAGAAGGGATTGTAGCGTGGCCCATCCCCCTAGGTAGCCATTTCTCACTTTCTTTCTCTCTGTCTCTCTTCGGTGAACACATGTGCCCTATAGCAAAAGTCGCTAAAAAAAAAAAAAAAAGGAAGAAGAAGGAGAAGAAAAGAAAAGGAGAAAGGAAAAGTGGTGTACCTTTTTCTTATACAAATGCTCTGATGCCATCATGGAATATAAATATGGATGGGTACCAGTTTTTAAATTCAAGAAGCAAAGCATCTTTATTTAACCAGAGTCAACCTGAGTTTCTGGACAAGTCAGTCTGTTTCTTCTCTGTAATATTTTTCTTTTTTAAAATTTAATTTAATTTATTATTATCGTAATCTTTTTCATATTACATTGAACCAAAGACCCCTTTCAATTTATTATATTTCTTTTTCCAAAAGGAGTACCATGCATATCAGTCAACACAGAGACATTAAAATCCCCATCATCATCAAATAACTTTTCATTATTTTTTCCAGATTATTGTTATTATTATTATTCCAATTATTTTTTTAAATATCCAATCACTATTTATCATTTTGCTTGTAAAAAGACTTTACCCAACATGAAATACTTCTCAGACCAGTCCAGTTGAGAATACTATACACATCATCAACAGGTAATAAACCATTTCTGTGTCACACTAATGTCATGCCTCTATATTTGTCCTCTAGCTATCCTTCTCCATATTCTTCTCTTCTTTTGCTCCATTCCATACTGTCTTCATCACTGCTAACTATTTTCACTGCTTTTATGCCCTTCAATATTTCGATCTCTACCATAAAGTACAGATAGTCGGTATATATTAAGTGGATACATACAATATCTTTCTTTCATATCCTGGCTTGCTTCACTCAGCAATAGATCCTCCATTCTATTTAATGCCAGGTTCTTGTTTTTAATGGCTGAGTAGTATTCCATAGAGTATATGTGCCATACTTTAATCCATTCATCAGTTTGTGGACATTTGGATTGGCTCAATGTCTTAGCGTTCGTGAATAATGTTGTAATAAGCATTGATGTGCAAGTGCTTTTCCGATGGAGCATTCTCCTGTCCTTTGGATAGATAACCACAGTGGGATTGCTGGATCAAATGGTAGTTCTATTTGTAGATCTTTAAGGAACCTCCATATTGTTCTCCACAGTGGCTGAACCAGTTTACATTCCCACCAACAGTGTAGGAGGGTTCCCTTTTCACCACATCCCCACCAACACTTATGCATCTCTCTTATGATGAGGGATGTTGATCATTTCCTTATATGCTTTTGGGCTATTCATATGTCTTCCTTAGAGAAATTTATGTTCAGCTCATTTTTCCATTTTTTAATTGGGTTGGTCATTCTTTTTTGTGTAAGGTGTTTGAGTTCCCTTTGTATTCTGATTATCAGTCCCTTGTCTGAGGTATATTTTACAAAAATATTCTATTCTGAGGGTTATCTATTCACACTTGTTACTTTGTCATTTGCTGTGCAGAAACTTTTTAGTCTGATATAATCCCACTTGTCTATTTTAGGGTTTATTGCCTGTCCTTTGGGAGTCTTATTTAAGAAGTCTTTACCTACTCCAATGTCTCCTAGAGTTTCCCCAGTATTTTCCACCAGTAGTTTTATTGTTTGAGGTCTTAGGTTCATATCTTTGATCCATTTTGAGTTGACTTTCATTAATGGTGAAAGATGGGGGTTCAGTTTCATCATTCTGTAGATGGATACCCAGTTTTTTCAGCACCATTTACTAAAGAGGTTTTCCTTTTCCCAATGGATTGACTGGTATCTTTTGTCAAAAATGAGTTGGCTGTAAGTTTTGGGGATTATTTTTGGAATCTATATTCTATCCCATTGGTCCACATGTCTGTTTTTGTACCAATATCATGCTGTTTTGATGATCACAGCTTTATAGTATATCTTGAGATCAGGGAGTGATAAGCCTCCCACTCCACTCTTCTTGTGCAGGATTGCTTTGTCAATATGAGGTCTTTTATGATTCCAGACAAACTATTTTTTAAAAGAATTATTTATTTATTTATTTCCATTTGTTATTGTTATTTTTTTCTTTATTTGATGAGAGAGAGAGAGAGAGGAGAGAGGAGAGAGGAGAGAGGAGAGAGAGAGAGAAAGGGAAAGTGAGAAAGCAAGTCACCAGGTCCAGGACTTGATCCATGGTTGGCCATGTGGGAATCCAGCGCCCTTATCCACCACACCACCTGCTGGCCCCAATTCCAGACAAATTCTATGATTGTCTTTTTTAGATCCCTGGAGAACATCTCTGGTATTTTGATTAGAATTGTGTTAAATATGCAGATTCATTTGGGTAGAATTGCCATTTTGATTATGTTAATTATTCCAATCCAAGAACATGGATGTCCTTCCACTTTTTTTATGTCCTTATAAATATATATTTTTAAGATTTTCATATTTTTTTGTAAAGGTCTTTAACTTCCTTAGTTAGGTTTATCCTTAGGTATCTTATACATTTTATGGCTATGGTAAAAGGGATTCCTTTCTTCAGCTCTACTTTGTTCAACTTACTGTTCATATGTAGAAATGCTCTAGATTTTTGGATGTTGATTTTGTATCCTGCCACTTTACTGTATTCCCTTATTACTTTGAGAAGTTTTTTTTTTTTTTTTTTTTTTTCATGGAAATCTTTGGGTCTTCTAAGTCATCTGAGAATAAAGATATTTTCAACTCTTCTTTGTTTATTTGAATGCCTTTTATATTTTTCTCTTTTCTGATTGCATTAGCTAAGACTTCCAGCATTATATTAAAAAGCAGTGGAGATAGTGGGCAGCCTTGCTTAGTACCAGTTTTTAGCAGAAAAGCTTTTAGCTTTTCCCCATTAAGTATAAGGTAAGATGTGTGTTTTTCATAGATGGCTTTTATTGAGTCAGAAATGACTCTTCTATACTAATCTTACTGAAGGTCTTAATCATGAAAGGATGTTGAATTTTATCAAATGATTTTTCTGCATCAATTGAAATGATCATATGGTTTTTACCTTTCATTCTGTTAATATGGTGTATTATATTAATGGTATTGTGTATGTTGAATCACCCTTGCATCCCTGGAATAAAGCCTACCTGCTTGTGATGAATAGTCTTTGTTATATGTTGTTGGATACAATTTGCAAGTATCTTGTTGAAACTTTTTGCATCTATATTTATCAACTATATTGGTCTGTAGTTTTCCTTTTTTATCATGTTCTTATCTGTTTTGGGAATGAAGATGATGGAGACTACATAAAATGAATTTGAAAGGTTTCCTTTCTTTTGAATCTTTAGAAATAATTTTAGTAGGATAGGGATTAACTCTTCCTTAAAAGTTTTGTAGAATTCAGAAGTGAAGTCATCTAGACCTGTTTTATTTATTTATTTATATATTTATTTATTTATTTATTTGTTGTTGTTGTTGCTGAGGGTTATTTATTACTGATTCAATCTCCTGACTTGTTATGAGTCTATTCAGGTTTTCTAAGTCCTCCTGATTCAATCTTGATAGATAGTATACATCTAGGAATTTGTCCACCTCCTCCAAGTTCTCTTGTTTGTTGGCAGATATAATCGCTTATAGTATCCTCTAATGATATTTTGTATTTCTATTTTATTTGATGTAATGTTTCCCGTTTCATCATGTATTTGATTTATCTGGTTTCCTTCTTTATCAGTCTAGCCAATGGTTTGTCAATCTTGTTAATCTTTTCAAAAAACCAGCTTTTGCTTCCATTTATTTTTTTTATGGTTCATTTATTTTCTATTTCATTTATTTCTGCTCAAACCTTTATTATTTCTTTTTGCCTGGCATTTTGTTGTTATTGTTGTTTTTCTAATACCCTGAAGCATGATGTTAGGTTATCTATTTGACACCTTTCCATATTTTTCTTATGCACACAAATTGCTATGAATTTCCCTCTTATGACTGCTTTTGCTGTGTCTCATAAATTATGGAAACTTGCATACTCATTATCATTTGTTTTCATAAATTTTTTTGATTTCAGACTTAATTTCTTCAGTAGTTAAAAAGTAATTCAGAAGTAGGTTGTTCGGTTTCCACGTGTTTGTGTATTTTCAAGGATGTTTCTTGAAATTAATCTTGAGTTTAATTCCATCATGGTCAGAGAAGATGCTGGCTATAGTTTCTATGCCTTTGAATCTGTAAAGCCTTGATTTGTGTGCTATTATGTGGTCAATCTTTGAAAAGATTCCATGCCAGGGTGAGAAAAATGTATATTTTGTGGTCTTAGGGTGAAAAGTTCTATAGATATCTATCAAGCCCATTCAATTTATAGTATCATTTAGGTCCTGTATCTCTCTATTTACTTTTTGCTTCGAAGATCTGTCTAAAGGAGATTAAGGGGGTGTTGAGATACCCAACAATTACAGTGTTGCTCCTTATCTCTCCTTTTAGTTCCAGCAGTCTTTCTTTCACATATTCAGGTGCTCCTGAGTTGAATACGTAGATATTTATAAGCATTATGTCTTCTTGCTGGATTATCCCATTTACTATTATATAATGCCCTTTGTCTCTTCCTACAGTTTTGTCTTGAAGTCTATTTCATCTGAAATCAATATCGTAACTCCAGCACTTTTTTGATTTTCTTTTGCATGGAATGTCTTTTTCCAGCCCTTCACTTTTAGTCTATGAGTGTCTTTATCCATAAGGTGCGTTTCTTTCTTTCTTTTTTGGAGAGGTTTTTGCCATAGGGTGCATGAGCTCACCAAAGAGACAGAGAGAGAAAGACAGACAGAAAGCGAGAAATTAGCCCCCAGGGGGGATGGCCACAATCTCTTCTCTTCCATTTTCCTTTCGGGATCTTGTGCACGCATGTACACGTGCCTGGCATGAGTTTAAGCCACCAGGTCTGGGACTTGAACCACAGTCGGCTACATGGGAGTTCAGTGACATAGCTATTATGCTAACTGCTGGTCCTGATAAGGTGCATTTCTTGTAGGCAACAGATAGAGGATTTCTGTTTTTTTATCCATTCGGCCAATCTGTCTCTTAATTGGAGAATTTAATCCACTGACATTCAATGTTATTATCTATATTTCTGGACCTGTTCCTATCATTAAGTGAGTCATTTACTTGGTGCTTTTTGTTCTCTTATAACTGTCCATCTGACTTTTTAGTTTTCCTGGTATAGCACTCCCTTCAGAACCTCTTGAAGAGCTGTCTGGAGGTGGTAAATTCCTTCAGATTTTGTTTATCCGATATGTTTTTATCTTTTTATTTCAGTATGAAAGGTAGTCTTGCCGGGTATAGTATTTTTGGTTGAAATTGTTTTTTATTCAACATTTTTACTACATTTCCCCGTTCTTTCTTTGTCTCCATCGCTTCCACCTAGAGGTCTGCCATTAGTCTGATGGGGTGACCTTTGTAAGTAACTTGACATTTCCCTCTTGCCAACCTTAGTATCTTGTCTTTGTCTGTTGTTTTTGCCAATCTGGCTATGATGTGCCTTGGAGAGGATCTTCTTGGGTTGATTGTACTCGGAGTCCTGTGTATTTCTTGGGTCTGGATATTTGAATGCCTTTCTAAGTTTGGAAAGTTTTCTTCCAGGATTTTATGGAATAAATTATCAATGCTCTTATTATTTTCTTCCTCTTCTGGGATACCAATTATCCAGATGTTGGGGCACTTGACAGTATCTAGTATTCTTTGTATATTATTCTCATTTTTCTTGGTTGTTTTCTCAATCTTCTTGATACTTTTATCTAAGTCACATGTTTTGTCTTTTACATTTGAGATTCTATCTTCTGCCTGATTTAATCTACTCTTAATACTTTCAAGGGAGGCTTTGATTTTCTGTATCACATTCTTCAACCTTAGAAGTTTCATCTAGTTTTTATTGAAGGTGTCTATTTCTTCTTTCAAATCATAAGAGGACTTCCTCATCTTCTGAAGCTCATTGTCTCTTTTCTATTCTATCTTAGTTAGTTTGGGCACTACAAATATTCTGAATTGCTTATCTGACATGTCCACAACATTCATTGTATTGACTGTGGGTAATGTGGGCTTGATAATTTCCCTTGGGGGAGAGGCGTTTTGCTGGTTGTTGCTATTTTTTGAGCTTCTGCAATTGTTCTTAGTCATCTGGTGATCTATATGGTCTTTCCTAACTTACTCAAGGTATTTTTGAGTGTTAAAAGGTGTGCAGGATTAGAAAACTGGCAATCTCTCTTCTAGTCTGCCTACCTGTTGATCAACAGTACCATGCACTGTTGTCACTGGTCCTGGATGACCCAAAGTACTCCCTGTTTCTAAGGAGTGGTGAGCCTCCAACTGACCTAATAAGCTTCACCTCAGGAAGAAAGAAAAAATTGTGCAGTGTGCAGTTTGTGTTGTGCGTCACATACTATTTAAAACACTGAAGTTCTGGGAGTCCAAAGGCAAGTGGGCAAGGTTCTGAGAATGAGCGATGGGTCCCGGCCATTAGGGTCTGCAGCTATAGACAGTCTGGTGTCCAGTAATGCCACTGGCTTGATCAGGTCTCTGGATGGGGTAGGGAGGGGGTGTAAGTTCATCTCAGAGTCCCAAGAAACAAACCTGAAGTCCAGAGATGAGTAGGGATGGGAATAATCATTTGGTCCAGGCTGTTAGGGCCTGTAGCCGCAGGCAGCCTGTTGTCTGGCAATCTCTTCTCTATGATTTTTAAGAGACTTTTTCATATCTGCTTTATAGCACTTATCCTATTTTTTATTGCGATTCACTGTCTATTTGCAAGTCATAGTCTTCCTTATTAGGTTGTAAAGTCCTTGAGGTAAGAACTCTGAATCTTTCCTTGTAAATGATCACATTTAATTTGCTATGTAATTGGCACTTGAGTAGTACTTGTAGAATGAGTTAGTGGATGATAAAATGATGAAAAGTTGATGTTTAACATCTACCAGTTTCTCTTTGCTGCAGACTCTTTGCTTGGGAAGCAGATTGTAAGATGGAGTTTAGTGTGGACAATGTTGAATGCCCTTGGAAGGAAGGAGAGTTGGGCCCAACGATTGCTGGACTGTATCATGTTCTATGATAACTTTTGCAACCCCACCGAGAGCTCTGAAGCCAAAACAGCCAATCCATGTTGGCCTTTATATCCCTCTCCCATTGGTTAGGTCATTGGCTGTGGGCCAGCAAGTGAAGGGTGGGACCTGGGTCCAATGGCTCTATGTAGTCAGGGAGTCCCTGAGGTAGTTGATAGAATATCCTTCCCTGTAGGGGGGTGGGGGAGTATGGGCTGTGCATCTCTGTGTTCATCGTCTGTGCTCTATCTTTGGCCAAAACCTTAGTTAATGTCATAATCACATTCTGCTGTTTCCTCCAAATGTTCTATTTTTTGCTCCAAAAGACCACTGTAATATATGCTAAATTCTCCTATGTTGTTAAAATAGTACTTTAGTGTATAACAGTTTAAAAATTTTTATCAAATCCTTGTCAAGCGCTCAATAATTTTAGTTTAAAATTTAGAGCCAACAGGGCTTTAGAAGATGAACCCATTTTCTAATCATTTTAGAAGTCTCCTAAAATTATTTCTGTTTCATCATTCTCTGGTAAATAGTTCTTCCCCTGTCAACATATGTGGAAAAAATTGTTTTAGATTATTGAAACTCTTGGGTGAATAATTTATCAAACTGTCAGCAGCTGTTTTTTCTAACAATAGATTTTAATGGACTAGTCCTATTTCATTTTTCAACCTTTTTAAAAAATTAAATTTGCTAAAAATACATTCACAAGCATTTTACACTTTTTCTGTAATTTCAAAGTTGGCAATGATTTTCTGTCTCCCTCAATAGAGTATCATAGTGAGAGCTTTTTTTGTATATTGTTAATACTTTATTTCTGAATATTAAAATTTCCATTTGCTGGTAGCCTATTGATCCACTCTTTGTATTTTCAATGCACTTTGCTTCTTTCCTTATATGTCACTTTTAACTGTAAGGTTTTTGTATGCTAAGAGGAATTAAGTCCTTTGTTAGGTTTCTTCACATTGTGCATCATCTGGGATTTCTTTTTCTCTCTTGTTTTTGGAGAGATTTTTGCTATAGAGATTATGCACTCATCAGAGAGACAGAGAGAGACAAAGCAAGAAATCATACCACCCCCCACCCACCTAGGGGATGGCCACACCACAGTCCTTTCTCCTTCATTCTCTTCTCGAGATTCTGAGCATGCACATGCATGCACCCAGAGTGAGTTTTAAGCTACTGGGTCTGGGACTCAAACTACAGTCCACCATGTCAGAGTCCAGTGATGTAATCATTATGCTATCTGCTGGTCCCATCTGGGGATTACATCTCTTACTTTTTCTGATGTCTCCATCTAAAGGACCAATGGTACTTGTAGGGTGCATTGCACTCCTGATTCTGTGTTAGGTGGCTCCCAGAACATATAGCTATTTAACATGAGAGCTTTTTTGTCAGTATTAATGTTGACTGCTAATCTTTGTTTGAACAATACATAAATTCTACTTGTTAAGGGACTCTCTAGTTACAAGATTATCCAAAATTAGGGTTGCATTAGTAGAGTTCCATTAAGTAAATGTATAAATACTACATTTGTCACAAGTGCAATGTAAGAGGTAGAACTAGCACTAGTTAAAGCACTGATTGACTTTGACTATTAGAAGGCTAAAAGAATGGCAGGAATAAATACAAATAAGTTAAGAGATCAGCAGATGGTGTAATGGTTACATTGCTGGACTCCCACACAGTCGACCACGAATCAAGTCCCAGACCCAGCTCCTTGAAACTCACGACAGGAGCATGAGCATGCATGCCCAAAATCCTAAGAGAAGGGATTGCAGTGTGGCCATTCTCCCTGGGAGGTGATTTCTTGCTTTATGTCTCTCTCCATCTCTCCAGTGAGTTAAAGAATTAAAAGGTATTTACCCAAGTGGTGAGAGAAAAACGGAATAGCATCCCTGTCCACACTATGTACAAGTTTTATTTCACCTCTGGGATCACATGGTGCAAGTGTGAGAGCAGCATGCAAAGTTGCCCATATCTGTCACAGAGACTTGTCTCATTATGGACTCCACTCAAACATTCTAAACTGAAAGCCTAACCAAGAACTTGGTAAATTATTTGCCTTATACTCAAGCTATATGAGTATATTTTGCCTTCAGAAATCAAACAGACCTTCTAGTTAACATGTCTCTTTCTTTGTGATGAAAAATACTAACTATAGCATTTTGGAGGATCTATCTCAACTTGCTTCAGAACTTCAAGATTCAGGAATCCCTTTGAGGTGGCAAGTTTCTGAAATATTAAATTTATTTCCTACTCTCTGGTATGAATGTGCTTTACCAGGATATTTCTGCTTTCTCCTTAGTACATCTAATCAGCACTCATTCATTCATCAAAGTGATGAACTAGCATAATACCTTGTGGAAAGCAAGTTATGAAGGTGCCTGTTGACTATTATGGCATAGGACTATAGATTTAATATATCATTGAAGTAGAACAATAAAGAAATATTACTGACTTTATGTAAGTAGTATATATTAATAGCTACAGAGGAAAAAGTACTCTTTAGACCAATAGCTGTGTACTTGGTAATAGAGACTAAGCTGTTGGTCTATAGCAAAGAAATCACATCTAGAATATCAATTACAATTTTAGTTCCTCCTGATTGTACTTACAATAATCCATTGTTATTCCTCAAGAGCCGTGTTTCTTCTGAATAGGTTTAATAGTGTAATTGAATGGGGAGGAGGAAGGCACTGTTGATTTCTCGTTACTACTTTGGCAGACTGAAGCAATTCTAGTGGCTTCTTCCTACTATAATAGCCCTCACTTCATAGGTCAGGAAAAAAATTTTGGGATTTTGCCAGTTGCTGGGTATGTCTCTTCCAATATTGTTTCCCAAGACCATAAAAATAACCACATAATGGTTTAGGACCTCAAGAGAACCATTGTTAATGGATGAAAGGCAAACTCCACTCATTGCCTTTATTTCATAAGTCCCTACTCTGACTGGTGGACCTTAATCACATTTTGAATCCTTAGGAGTCAGTGTCAGTTAAAAGACAGTGTCTGGTACCCCTCATTTGTTAATATTTTCCTTTTTTTCAATTTACTACCTTGGTAAGTGATCCCAAGTAAGGTTCCATTAGAGAAAACTAAGAAGAAAATACAGTGTACATTTTTTATCATTGTATCAGATTTCTTTAGAGGAAGCCAGCCTTATGTTCAATGGACTGAGTCAGTGAACTGCATCAATAGAAATCAATAGAAATTGGGGCCAGCAGGTGGCATGGTGGTTAAGGGCGCTGGACTCCCACGTGGCTGACCGTGGTTCAAGTCCCAGACCTGGAGGCTTGCTTTCTCATTTTTCCTCTCTCTCTCTCTCTCTCTCTCTCTCTCTCTCTCTCTCTCTCTCTCTCTCTCTGTCCCTATCTGGTCAAATTAAAAAAAATAATAATAATAATAAAATAAATAAATAAATAGATAGATAGATAAAAGAAATTAACTGAGAAATCTTGATTCTATTCTGGCAATTCAAGTCTGATTTCTATTTATGAAACTTAGAAGATTTCTATTCATGAGACTTCTCACCTGTAGAAGTCAAGTAAAACTTAAATAGACTACCCATACATTACAGTGCAAAGGACATCACCAAAAATCTCTCAACAAAAGTCACTCTTATTATTGTTTCTGTCCTGCTACCTATCACAGTACCATCTTGTCTCTGTATATTAAGTTAAACCATCTGGCCCCACCATTATGGGATCCCATCAACCCTGTGGAATTAAGAAAATCTCAATTTTATGGCAGTATGATGGTTTCAATGATGATTTGCTACTTCAAAATATCATATGGAATTTTTCATTTTTGGAATCTGGCGTTGGAAGGTGGTGAGGCCTAGTGGGCAATGATTGGATCATGGAAGAACACTCTTGTGAATAGTTTAAGGTCTCAGAGAGATTCAGTGAGTTCCAGTTCTCATAAGAAGGGATTAGTTCTCTTGAGAGCTTGAGAGCTGGCTATTATAAAAGAGAGCACATACCTCTATCTCTTTGCACACATCGGCTCTTCTTAGTGCTTCCATTGCCGTGTTACAAGCCAGTCTGACATGAGGATTATGCCTTTGGACTTCCCAGCTGCCAGAATTGTTAGTTAATAAACAGCTATTTCTTTTAAATCTGTGGTCAGGTTTACATCAAAATACACTGGCATAATTTAAAAAGTTGAATGGGACCAGCAGTTAGTGTAATGGCTATGTCGCTGGACTCCCATGTAGCCAACCATGGTTCAAGTCCTGAACCCGGTGGCTTAAACTCACGCTGGGCGTGTGTGCATGTGTGCCCAAGATCCCAAGAGGAGAATGGAGGAGAAGGGATTGTGGCATGGTCATCCCCCCTGGGGGTGATTTCTCGCTTTCTGTCTCTCTGTTTCTCTGTCTTTCTGGCAAGCGCATGCACCCTATTGCAAAAAATCTCAAAAAAAAAAAAAAAAAAAAAAAAGATGTGTGTATGAGACCACCAGTTAACTCATGCGTTGTTCCTGTCCTTCTAGGACTTGCTGGGACTTTGGTCTGACTCTAAGTCTAGAAGTAATTAGTGATGATAAAGGTGGATCATGAAGAAGATTATTCTCCCTGCAACTCAGTTGTCTCAAGAGAGTTTAATATGGGTTTTTAAAACAAGAAGATGGCTAATGTTCTCAGACAAGAAAGGAGGAGCTTCTTCTAACATCGAGGATGCTGTATTTTTCAGGGGGTGTTGAAGTTTTCTATTTTCATCAAAATTAGTGCATATATTATATCACAATTTTCATAATCTTATTTACTTCTAGTTAAAGCCTAACTTCAACATAAGAGGTTGTACAAATTTTGAATTTAGTTTGTTCACCTACAGGATTTTTTCTATTTTTAAATGTTTTTATTATTTATATTTTTTATTATTATTCATATATTAAATCGCTATACATCATTTAGATTGTGAAGAGACTTCACCCAGCATGGTATACACCTCAGTCCAGCCCAGTTGAGACCACCACACACAACCTCATCAACAGATAATAAACCTACAGGATTTTATTTTGAATTTTCTTTTTCATGTCTACAGAAGACAAGGGATTTATTTAGGATAGTCATCTCAAAGTCCTGATTTTTTTTCTCTCTCTCTATGTGTGTGTGTGTGTGTGTGTGCGTTTATTTTTTTAAGAGAAATTTTTGCTATTGGGCATGTGAATTTGCTGGAGAGACAGAGAGAGAGAAAGTGTGAAATTACCCTCCAGGAGGATGGCCACACCACAATCCCTTCTCCTCCATTCTTCTCTTGGAATTTGGGAAATTTATGCACACATGTCCAGTGTAAGTTTCATGCCATAATGTCTAGGACTTGAACCACAGTCAGCCATATGGGAGCCCAGAAACATAACTATTATACTATCTGACATTGCCCTCAAAGTCCTGATTCTTTATCTGAACATTGACCAGGAAATTTTCAGTCTTGATCTCATCCTTTTTTTACTCCACTTTCACTGGATCAGTTAGAAGCCATCAACCAACCTTACAGTTTTCATATTTTTGCCCAGTATATTATTCTATTGAGCTAGTTGTTCTATTTATCAAAGGTATATCTTCTAATAGGCATTTCATCCCAGGTGACTACAGGTGATGATTTAACCAACCATTTATCCCAAGCAGAACTTCAGATCTCACATTTCCCTCTAGACAGAGATCCCTGTTATTTTTAAATCTAATTGTGTCAGGGAACAAAATCCAGCTTCTCATCCTCAAGGCTCTACTTACCTAGAATTGTTTCCAGTATCAATAACTATATCAGTCAGGGTCTGGTGAGGGAAATAAGACAAGCTCTGAATTCCAGACATGAAATATTTGCATATAAATAGGAGGTTTGGGTGGTGTTGGAAGACCTGGGTTAGGTGAGAGAGACCAAACATTGGGAAAGCTGCTACCAAAAGTCAGAGCAGCTGCAGGAGGGTGAGAATGGGATGGTGAGAATCTCCTCTGAAGCACTGGAGTGGATGTCTTCCACAGCACGTCAGGAAGCCATGTGAAGCTAATATGTCCACACACATCTGACACTCTTGCCTTCCCAGTAGATCCTTAACAATTATGCTTCCCAAATCTCACATGATGGTAGACTCTAACTTGGGCTACACAGAAAAGGGGACTCTGGGAAACAGTTCTTGGCCTCAAATGGGAGTGAGAGTGGTAGTGATGCCTTACAAGAGAAAGTCCTGCATAAGGTGTCACCGAAAGGTTCCACAGGGCTTGCACTGCCTGAATTGAGATGAAGTGCTAAATGTAACTGTCAGCTTGGGGTTTCGATCAGAGCCATGAGGGCTCGGCTTTGTAAGTAGAGAACATAGAACTACATGTGATTTTATTTTAGATTCTTAAATGATAACTAGCACAACTTGGAAAAGCACATTGCATAAACATTCTTTTAGAAAAGGTGATTTTGGAAAAGGAGTTTATTGAGTCTCATTGTTGTTAAAGGTTAGTTTCTACATTTTAAATGAAAGTGGTCTAGTATAGAATGTAGAAGCTTTCTAGAGAAGCAGAACTCCATAATGTATCAAGTGTGCATGCCTTAGAAATAGACTCTGGGTTCAGGTCCTGTTCTTTATTTTGCTAGCTAAATTTCCTTTGCATTGCTCCAGGTAAGAACATAGGTTTCTTCTGTTGTCAAATGAAGCTGATGATATTCCTACCTGTGGCATATTTGTTATGATTTAGAGAATCAATAATATATCACAAATTGATTAACAAAGTTTCTCCTACATGAAATATTAGCTACGACTATTATGAATAGGTTGAGACTATTCCTTTTTCAAAATGCATCACAGAGAAGCATGTTTATACAATGTGAGGGAGTATATGTTTGTGTGTGTGTGTGTATGTGTGTGTGTGTGTGAGAGAGAGAGAGAGAGAGAGAGAGAGAGAGAGAGAGAGAAGCTTAGAAAATTTAACGTCATGAAATAACAGTATTCAGACTCATCTTTTGGTATATTTTGAGGAGTAGATGATTGGGGGCACAATATGGTTGTTGAAAGGAATGCGTAGTATCATCTAAATACATCTCTATATGAATCTGCAAAGATTCTAACACTATGTCAACAGATGCTTCAGGGGTGTGGTTGCTAGTCAAAATCAGCACAATGGCATGCACCCCCTCTCATGTGCTTGCAGTCAAAATCAGTACAATGGCATGCACCCTCTCTGATGTGCTTGCAGTCAAAATCAGTACAATGGCATGCACCCTCTCTCATGTGCTTGCAGTCAAAATCAGTACAATGGCATGCACCCTCTCTCATGTGCTTGCGATGCCAGGATGAGTAGTACTGCCTTGGACGCCTGGGAGAGCTCAGGGACAATGGTTTTGGCATCTATGTGCCATGATACATGGAAAGAAAAATGCCAGGCTTTTAGAGAGCTCTAAATAAATCCTGCCTCATATTATTACTTTTTTTTTTAAAGTTTATTTATGAGCCAGAGAGAGAGACAGACAGCATCCCCAATGGGTCCTGACTCTCTAATCACCTGCAGCCTTCAGCCGATCCTGGATCATGGGCAAGTGTGTTCCCAGCACAGTCCGGGAGGCCTTTGGAACCAGGAAACCTTCCCCTGGGAGATTGCTTTGCAAAGCATCATATTTTATTGCTCTTCCACCATCTGTCCTCCACTACCTCTTATCATCATTATAGGACCAAAATGTGTGAGAGCGAGAATATCAGAGTTTTCTTTGCCTATGTTTTTTTCATTTTACTAATGAGCATAGGAGACTTGTGACTTCAAGTCACAGAAGTCATTCAGAATGAAGGACCTTCTGTTCATAGTTCTTTCCTCTGTTCCACACTGATGCCAACCTGCTATATTAATTTGCTAGGATTGCCACAGCAAAACACCATATCACTTCTGGCCTCTTCCTCTTTTTTTTTTTTTTTTTTTTTTTTTTTTTTGTAAGCATTTTATTTTTTTTAATTTAACTTTATTTATTTATTTTTAATTTAAAAAAAATTATTTCATTTTCCTTTATACATTCAGTCACATTATTATTTGGCTTACAAAATGGATATTTCAACAGGTGAACATTTCTCCCTAGTACAGTTGATAAAACTACAAAATATCTTCAACAGATAATACCACATTTCTTTGTACCATTAATGCTTTGCCTCCCTATTTTTCTTCTAAATGTCCTTCCTCAGACCCTCCTCTTTCACACACACTATATCTGGTATTTACATCTATATTCTGTGTTTCTATATAAGTAAGCATTTTTTAAAAGAACTATTTATTTAATTTTATTTATTATTACTATTTAATTTGTTATAGGGCACATGTACTCACCAGAGAAACAGAGAGAGAGGGACAGAGAGAAAGAGAGATGAGAAATAATTAAGAGAGAGAGCTAGTTTGGGACTCGAACCACAGACAGTCATGTGGGAGTCCAGCACCTTAACCATTATGCCACATGCTGGCCCCAACTTCCTCCTTCTGCTCCTCCTCCTCCTCCTCTTCTTCTCTTCTTCTTTTTCCTTTTCTTTTTCTTTTTTGCCTTAGAGTATGTGCTTGCTGGAGAGAGAGACAGTGAGAGGGAAAACGAGAAATCACCCCCCAGGAGAGGATGGCCATGCTGCAATCACTTTTCCTCCATTCTCCTCCTCAGATCTTGTACACACATGCACAAGCATCTGATATGATTTTCAAGCCACTAGGTCCAGGACTTGAACTGTGGTCAGCCATGTGGGAGTCCAGCAATGAAACTGCTATGCCATCTGTTGATCCCCTCTTCCTCTTCTTAAAAGGACACCAATCATGGGGCCAATAGGTGGTGTGGAGGTTAAGGCCCTGGATTTCCTCATGGATGACCTTGTAATTTAAGTACAGGACCCAGTGGTTTGAAAATCATACTGGGTACATGTGTGTGCATACCCAAAATCCCAGGAATAGAATGAAAGAGAAGGGATTGCAGCATGGCCATCTACACTGGGGGGTGGGGGGAGGGTAATTGCTCATTTTCTCTTTCTTTTCTCTATGCATAATTGCATATGTGTATATATGTGTGTGTGCGTATATATATATATATATATATATATATATATGTATATATATATATGTAGATATATATATGGATGTATGTGTGTGTGTGTGTGTTTCGCAAGCACATGTGCCCTACCTATAGCAAAAAACTAAAAAAAAATTTAAATCATGACCCGAACCTCACGACCTCATTTAATCCTAATTACATCATTAAAAGCCTAAATTTAGTTGCATTGGGAGTGAGGACTTTAATACACTCAGGAGGGACACGGTTTGGGCCACAACACCTCCTCATACAAATATTGCTCTTTGAATATCATTTTAATGTTGTTCTTTAAGGTTTAAGCCTTGACTGGATATTTCTGGATCCAGAGCTATGTCTACAAACACATAGGTTAAATCTAGTCATCCTTTCTTCACACTTAGTGTTCAGGACCAGATCAGTCTGACAAACAGTACAAATAAAACTGTATCTTCAAAACAGTTCTAAATTTTAGCTCAATTATAAATTAATTGTTCCTTGATACTCAAGTGAGTTAGTAATACATTTTAGTTTAAATGGAAAAGTTATTCATTACATTTCTTATCAAGGTTTTATCTTTTCACTAGCAGTGGAAAATGCTCGTATGCAAGTATTTTCTGGGAAGAGCCTTTATTAGATTGCATAGTCTGCATCCTCCAAAGAGGTATAGCTATAGACAGATGTAGAAATCCTAGAGATAGAGGAGAGTTAGGGGTAGAAACAGACACAGACTTCGATGTAGTTATCTGTGTAAATAAGATGCTTTGTTCCCATTTATGAATCTACAGATACATAACTCTGTTTCTGTTTACAAATTTTGTACACAATATAGACAAGCAGCCTATAAGACCTGATCAAGGCACAGTATTATAAATTTCTCATTTATTTTTCACTTAGAAAGAAATACATGTAGGTCAGCCAGTGACATGGTAGTTAAGGTGGCTGGCTCCCGCGTGACTGTGTGATTTTAGCCCTGGACATAGCAACTTGAAAAACACACATGTGCATGTGTGCCTAACATCCTGAGAGGAGAGTGAAGGAGAAGGGATGGTGGCATGGCCATCCCCCTTGGGGCGATTTCTCACTTTTTTTCTCTCTGTCTGTCTCCAGTGAGTACATATACCTTACAGTAAATGAAAACAATAGATACATGCAAATAATCTAACTGTTTAGAATCACTTTTTTGAATAGAAAAACACAATCAATATTTTACATATAAATTTAATATAGTGATTTTATATTATACACAATATAATAATTTTATGGTATATGTGACATGCATAGAGGTTCTGTAATTTGACCAGCACTCACAGTGGTGGACAACTGAGACAGGAATTGGATGAGATATCTAATTCCCAAGGCAGGAGGATCTTCTTCTCCTACCCCAATGCTTGGCCTCATTTTGCAGAATAGAAAATTGAAACCTAGAGAGAAGGTTGATTTGATTTTTTTTTTTTTAAGAGAGAGAGATTGTTGCTATAGGGTACATGCACTCATCAGATAGACAGAGAGAGAGAGACAGAGAAACAGAAAACAAGAAATCTTTCCTCAGGGGGATAGCCATGCCATAATCCCTTCTCCATTCTCCTCTCGGGATCTTGGGCATGCACACACATGCCCAGTGTGAGTTTTAAGTCACTGGGCCCAGGTCTTGAACCACAGTCGAGTATGTGGAAGTCTAGTGACGTAACTATTACACCATCTGCTGGTCCCTGAGAAGGCTTATTTAAAAAAAAAAAAAAAAAAAAAAATTCCGCTAATGAGAGAGTGCCAGGATGCTCACTGAATGAGAGGATTCATATTTCATACAGACTACTCGGTGGTCAGCACTGCTATTGCTAACTACTTATTGTGGAGAAAACAAACGCTTTTATAATAAAATAAAAACAGATTTGACTTGCCACTCTAGAGGGCTTATGGTCATCCTTTGGGACTAGCAGGGAGAGAGCCTAGTGAACCAATGTGCATCTTGTAATGGCTGCACCAAAACATTTGGTTTGGGGATCAGTGGACCTCCCTGGGGAGGAGAAAATGATAAGGTGGTACTCATGGTGTGCTCAGCGACCAAGCGGTGCCTTGGTGAGAGAAGGAGCACATCTGAGCAGTACTAGTAATAAGTTGCTTTAGATTGGCTAGAACTGGGTTCCACCTAATCTGCACTCACATCACTGCCCTCTTACACCATCCAAATCCATCCCATTAAAAATAAAAATCTAGAAAGGACCAGTGCTTTCTGAGTCTGGAAGTACTGTCTTCACTGGGCTCTACTGGACACTTCGAACATTTTATTTTCCTGTACGGAGCTGCCAGTTGGTACAGAGGTTCCTATTCCCCTTGGTTTATCTCATGACACTAAAATTAAAAAACAAACAAACAAACAAAAAAGAAACCTAAAACCAGATTCTTAGTGTCTTTTCCCTACAATACCGTATGATTCAGTGCCATTGGTGCTGGGTTTTTTTGTTTTGTTCTTTTTAAAGTAACAGAAGACATATCTCTACTGCTTAGAAGAACAATGACTGAAAAGAAAGAAAAACTGAGAACCTTTGATTCTCCAAAGACTCCTTTACACCCTTGGGTTTAACCTTTTGCAGTAAAACATTGCTCAGAAATACAGACTTCCACAAAGAACTCTAACTGTTTGCCTTTTTTTCTTTTTTTTTTTTTTTTCCCTCCAGTTTTCAGAGCCACTATATCTCCAAAGATGCTATCAGGTAATCAGTTGTCAGTGGGAAAAACTGGGCACCCACATAGGAGCAGTAGCTGAACTTGGGTGTGATTCTGATATTGGTCCCTGAGAAGTAAGAAATAAATGGACTTTGCATACTTTTTAAATAGAATATTTACTAAGAAATAAGAAAAAAATGCCCTAGAGTCCTACATAATTCATTTTACATGGCAAGTTGAACTCATGCTCTTTCCCTCCTGTCTAATCAATTCTGTCTGCACACTGTGATTATGGTTCTGTAGTGACCATGTTGTGACAGTCTTAATTGTTCAACTTTTGCAAGGCACAGTCACAAGTAGCCTATAAAGGAGGAGGAAATCCAGGTGTTCTAACACATCTCTGCCTTGAGTTATTCCCCCAGAACTGACCTGACAATAACATCTTATTCGGGACCCTTACTCAGGACCCTTGAGACTGCCCGACACCAAGAGAACAGCACCATCCATCAAAGATGGCATCATAGAAACTTTTCTAGAAGCACTTGGATTCCTACCCCGAGACCTTCACGTTCAATCTTTAAAAGCCCTGCTTGCCCTCCATGGAGATGGTACACTGAGAGTCATGGACTCTTGCTCTCCCAGGTGATATGTTCCATAACAGAGCGTTTTTCTAAGTGAACTCTCATTGTCTCAGAAGTTGGCCTGCTGTGCAATGAGCCATCAGACCTGGTTCATACACTTGCCTGGTGACAATTTCACCAACTCTGCTGTTTGTTCCTCTATATGGTCCAGGTAGTGTTTAAATGCTAATGGAGGGACCAGCAGTTAGTGTAATGGCTATGTCGCTGGACTCCCACGTAGTCGACCGCGGTTCACGTCCCGGACCCGGTAGCTTAAATTCATGCGGGGCGCGTGTGCGTGCGTGCCCAAGATCCCGAGAGGAGAATGGAGGAGAAGGGATTGCGGCGTGGCCATCCCCTCTGGGGGGTGATTTCTCGCTTTCTATCTCTCTGTCTCTGTCTGGTGAACGCACGCGCCCTATAGCAAAAAAAAAAAAAAAAAAAAAAAATCTCTAAATGCTAATGGATATCAGCATTTTCTTGATTATTTATGCAGAAAGAAACCCTAATGAGATATTTCTAGGCCTGCTCCTAACTTTCCACAGTGATCCTTGCTTCAGAGTAAAATGGGATAAAGAACTTCCCAACATGAACTTCAAAATCTCCGTCAGCTTCCAGCAACAGGTTTCTGCCACAATACAGACATTAGTAGGGGGAATATTGATTTGATTACGTGTCCACAGTAGAGAACTTTATTTAGGAGTACCATCTACAGCTGTAATTGGCTTGAACTTGTGAAAATGAAGTTTGACAGGGGATAGGGCAATAATTTCCAAGAAAGGAGAAGTTCCCTATTTTTTCAAAGATAAAAGCACAGAAATGTAATAAAAAGGCATTCATGAGATGCTGCAGGAACTCGTTAGAAGCTTTTAAAGGTTAATACAGGGAGAAAACCGGAAAATTAACTTTGGGCTTGAAGTCAAGCTAGTGAGGCCCCTGACTTACAGAACTTCGAATTCAGCTTCTTTTCTGGTCAGAGCCAGAATGGATGTTTGTTATGAGTCCAAACGTTAGAGTTCCTCATGGATGTTAAGGTACTACCCAGTGGCCTGCCTCTCCTTGGGCACCTCGGCCTTGGGACGCAGACATCTGAGAGAGCCTCAGAACAGCTGCTGAAGACCAGCTGGCTAGTCAGCCCTTCTCAAATTGCAATCACCTGGGAATTTTGTCAAAATGCAGATTCAGATGGGTGGGCAGTGAGGTGGCTGGAGTGGAGTCTGCGTCTCCCAGGTGTTGATGGTTCCTGCTTTGAGCAGCACCCAAACCAATAGAAACAAGAGAACCGGAGTCTTGTCCTTGCCCACCCCTCCCCAGACCCCACCAGGAGATGAAGCAGGTACAAGGCACTTCTCAGTCCATCATTTTCTTTCTGCCTCATTTGATGTTTGTGCTGTCAGGGTTCTTAAGACGTGTTGATGGATGGGAAGGGCAGCGTGAAAGGATTCAAGTGATGATTGTCTCAAGACTTAAAAATACTCTCTGAATTCTAACAGCCCATTTCTTTTATTCCTTAGAAAACAGATAACTTAGGGCAGCCCCATAGCACAGGAGTTAAAGGCATTGCATGGACTGCCAGATCTCATGTGGCTGACTATAGTTTGAATCCTGGCCAAAAGGCTTGAAAAACACCCGGCAGGGGAGGGAAGGACAGCAGGTGGTGTGGTACTTAAGGTGCTGGGCTCCCACATGGTCCACCATGGTTTGAGTCTCGGATCTGGTGACTTGCTCTCTCACTTTTTCTCTCTCTCCTTATCTCATCAAATTAAAGAATAATAATACCAAATAAAATTAAATAAAGAAATATTTAAAAGAAAAGAAAAACACTCTGAGTGCGTCTGTGCGTGTGCATGCTCCAAATCCGGATAGGATGAAGAACTAGGAAAAAGGATTGTGGTGTAACCATGCCCCATTGCGGGGTGTTCTCCCTCTTTTTCTGGTGAGTGAATGCATCCTCTAGCAATAAAAAAGAAAATGGAAGAAGAAAAGAAGGAAGGAAGGAGGAAGAGAAGGAAGAAAAGTAAAACAGATAACTCAATGTGACTTGTACATGGATCTGGGGTACATAAGTTTTCATCCTTGTCTTGAACCCCACATTCCAGAATTCATCAAGGATAATACTCTCTAGCACTTCTAGTAGAAACTCTTATTCTTTTAATACAGGATATTACATCTAATACTGTACATCATATTCATTAAATTTAGTGTTTGTCAGGACTAGCAGTTGGTATAATGGCTACGTCGTTGGATTCCCATGTGGTCCACCACGGTTTGAGTCCTGGGCCTGGTGGCTTAAACTCACACCAGGCGCTTGTGCATGCATGCCCAAGATCCCAAGAGTAGAATGGAGGAGAAGGGAATTTGGCGTGGCCATCCACCCTGGGGGGTAATTTCTAACTTTCTGTCTTTCTTTCTCTGTCTTCTGGTGAATGCACACACCCTATGACAAAAACCTCTCAAAAAAAAAAATTAGTGTTTGTTATTAAGATAAATCACTGCTTTAAGGATAACATTATCTTCTTTTTAAAATGATGATTTCAACTGTTATCTAAAGATCCTTATGTCTTTTTAAATGTTTTTTTTTTTATTTGATGGGAGAAAGAGACACAGGGAGAGATGGAGAGATAGAGAGACAAATACCCCAACAGGGTCCTCATACAATGACCTACCCCAGCTTCATGCAGCCCAGATTCTGGGCACCCTCACACACATATCCAGGATGAATAGGGAGGCCTCAGGATGCCAACTGGGGACCTTCCCTGGTGGATCTATGGCACTGCTATACCACTTTCTGGCCAGGATCTTTAGGTATTAAAACATAGTTTATCTAATTGACTTTTTATTGGATTGGAATTCAGGAGATTTGGTTTTTGTTCTTTCTTCAGTCTACTACTTATTCTGTAATCTGGTAGCAAAACTATTAATTTTTGGGCCTATTTTTCTCTATTTTATGATACAGAGATTGGACAAAGTGATTGCTTAATACCTCCTGAAACTACACTTCTAATAAATAAATAAACTACTTAATTAAGTAATTATGTTAGCATTCTTCCATTTGCCGAAGAAATATGCAAAGGTGGAACTCATATAATACAGTTATCTCTGTTAAGAACTATCACTAATTTAAATAACTTTGTTGAGAGAGAGTTCACACATCATATATCATTCACCTTTTTTAAGTATTCCAATTAACGTGGTTTTTTTTTTTTTTTAAAGTTTTTTGTTTGTTTGTTTTAAATTTTTGCCAGAGGGTACATGTGCTCACTGGAGAGAGGCAGAGAGGAAGAAGAAAAGTGAGAAATCATCCTCCATGATGAATAATCATGCCACATTCCCTACTCCTCCATCTCTCCCACCTTCTGTGATTTTGGGCACACATGCATGACCTATGTGTTCTTTAAGCTGTTGGATCCAGAACTCGAACTTCATGGTTGACCATTTGGGATACAATCACATAATTACCATCACATCATGAACTGGCTCCCATTTGATAGTTTTAAAGATATTGATAGTGTTGTGTAACCATCATCGCAGTCGATTTAAGAACCTCTTACTACTCTACACCCATTAGCTGTCACTTTCTGTTTCCTCACAACTTCCCCTGTCCATACCCTTAGGCAATCACTAACCTACTTTCTGTGTCTGGATTTTCCTGTTTTAGATATTTCATATAAATGACATCATACAATCGTTGGTCTTTAGTGAGTGGCATTTTTTTTAGCATGATATTTTTAAGGTTCATCCGTATTGTAGAATATATTAGTAATTCATTGCTTTTGTTGACAAATAATAATCCATTATATGGATATACCACATTTATTTATTCATTTGCCCATTGATGGATACTGGGGTTATTTCCACATTGGGCTATTATTAGGTCATTGGAAAAGTTGTGACACATTTTTCAATAGAAAAACATAGAAAAATACGCCATGACTTTTCTGACAACCCAATATATATCATACTATTATAAGCATACATACACATGTTATAATTTCTCTAGGGTAGATACATAGAAGTAAAATAACTCAGTCTTTAACCTTTGAAGGAACTGTCTGTCCAGTTGTTTTCCACAGTACCTGCCCCATTTTGCATTCCCTCCAGTGGTGTGTGTGATGGTTCTAAATACTCCACATCTTTGCCAAGACTTGTAATTGTCTGCCTTTTTGGTAATACTTGTCTCAGTAAGTGTGAAGTGGCATCTCATTGTGGTTTGGATTTGTACTTTACTGGTGACTAATGATGTTGAGAATATTCTCATTCAGTTTTTGGCCATTTGCAAATCTTCTTTAGAGTCAAGTCTATGTTTTGTGAGTTTCTTTTCCCCTTTGAAGGGTGACCCAGAGATGCAGGGCATTGGAAAAAGATGCGAGGCACTGATGTCATGTTGCTTATTGGCTGAGTTTAGTGGGAACTCACAGAGCTCTTAGTAGGCCGGCAAAGCCCATGGCAGGATTCTCAAGTCCTCTCTTTTGGAGCTAGTAACACACATGGAGAACACTCACAGGGTGACTTTCTCTCAGAACTCACAGTATACCGAAGCTGAGCCAAGGACAAGCCAAGCGAAGCCATCAGAGCTCACCAGCCTGAACCAAGGCCAAGCAGAGCAGGGCAGTGCTGGTTGACTGGGTGCCCCCTTTCTCTAAACAGGGCTGCAGACAATAGTTTCTCATTGCCAAAACCAAACTGTTGCACACACACCATGTGTTACACTCAGTGATGTAAAACAGCAGAGTCATAATTATGTAACACGTGTGCAAGCACAGTACAGCTAATGACATAAATTGTTTACTCTGTGGCCTTTAAACGTGGTAAGACAGGAGGTGAAGGAGCCAAGCAGAGCCAGCCTGACTCCATTTGTGACACAGTGTATTCAGTTTCTTAGTATAGCAGTTTTAAATTGGCTACAGCTTGAATATATCCCCCAAGACTCATATGTTCATCTACTATGACAGAGTTAGAAGGGTTAAAAACTTAATCTGATTATGGTGTTGTGTCAAAATGTGGGGCAATTGGGAAGAGATTAGTGATTCTGTGGTTAGATTGGAGATTCCATGACCATGTTCTGGAGTGTAAAAAAAGAGAAAGTGGGGCAGGCAGAAGCTAGGTGGGTAGAGACAATACACTGCTTTGCTTAAGATCTTGCCCTTTGCCACGTGTTACCCTCATCAGAAGTGGGCTCTGTACCCCCTACTTCCAAATAATGAACTGAATAAATTTGTATTTCTTTAGAAAATCACCCCGTCTCAGTATTTCTGTTAGCAACACAGTAACAGCTTATTTGTCTGCTTATTATTTATTAATAGTTCATAAGCATTTTTTTATGTATTCTAGATACAAGTTTCTTATCAGAGAGACAAGTTGCAAATATGTTCTCCCAGACTGTGAATTATCTTTTCAGTTTCTTGATGGTGTCCCTTGAGGTACAAATGTATTCAATTTTGATGAAATGTAAAGTATGTATTTCTTTCTTTTATTGTTTGTGCTTCTGGTGTCAGAACCAAGAAACCACTACATAAAGATTTATACCTAAAATGAACTCCTATGCTTGACAGGAACACTTAAAAATTGTCTAAACTACCTAGAGAGTTCTAGAAGTCAGTATACCAGCCAGACACATTGATAAATTTCCAGCAGTCTCGACAGAAGGACAGCAGGTCACTTGGGGAATTTTCATATCCATAGGCCATATGACACTTTGTCCATTCCCCTGGTCATATCATTATGCCAGATTGCAAAAAGACAATTAAAGATGTAAGTGCTTAATTATTTGGAGGACAATTTATCTCCTAAGGAGGAGAGGTCAGCTGGAAAACATGCTGAGCTCAAACTTCATAAAGTACAGATCTTGTGTGTTATTTTTCTGCAACGCTATGGAAAATTTTAAAATAGTTTCTAATATGTATTAACTATTTTAAGGAACTCAATTAACTATTGGACAGCTGGATGTTCATTTAACCCTGCTCCCTCTCTTGAAATCTTTTAGACTTCAGTAAAGTGATACCTATTCATTCAGATGGCGGTATTCTATCTCACAGTGCTGTTATATTACCTGCACCAAATGAAATATCTTCAATGAAAGTCAAAGTTGCTTTTTATCTTTTAAGACTGAAAACTTTTCTGACAGGGTACAGCTGATGCTTTCATACTCTAGAGCTGAAAACAAATTTTTCTTATTTTAAAAATATTATTATAGCAACATGAAACACTGAATAGTTCCTGATCTTAACAGCTGAATGAAATGTTTCATTTTGCTAATTCTGTTCCACATTTTGCTTCATACCTGTATATTTTTATTCGATATAACCCGATTCATGTGTTATTTTCAAACAACACTTTAAAATACTGTCTTCCAGTACCCTAGTGCATGGAGAACCTGGCAGCTACACAGTAAGAGAGCTGCGAATGTGCGAAGTGTTTTTACTCAAGGCAACCATGTCCTATTCTTAGAGATGGCTTCCCAGTGAGGGCTGTACCCGATGACCTTGATTTACCACGGAGCTGCATGGTCTTTGCACGTTTTCAGGCTCCTCATTCTCCCTTCCTGCTGACCTTTCTGCCCCCTTACCCTTCATAACCGAGGAAGGTTATGACACTTCCTTCCCTTCCCTTGGGCTATGCAATCTGTGTCCTGGCTTCCTCTCCAGATTTCTTCCCACCCCCGCCTCCCACTGGCACTGTTCCAGGCATCCTGGCCAAGACCTTCCTCCCTCGGGGCTTTTACTCACTGTCCCTCCACTGGGAACACTGTGTGCCTTGGACCTCACACATTTGACTCCTTCTAACCTTCATAGCTCAACTAAACGTCACTTTGGGGAGAATACTGCTGATCACGCTGTCTGGCATTTCCTTCCCTTCCTCCTGCCATATCCCATCACTCAATCTTATTTCCTGCATAGAGCTAATTACCATCTATAAGAACCTATAGTGAAGATACAATATTTATGTGTGTTTATTTCTTTATTGATTCTTTCTCTTCTGTTGACAAATGGATACTTCATGAAGAAGAAATCCAGGCTGTCTTTTTCTCTCGTATAAGCTGGTACCTAGTACCAGGTGTAGAGTAAGAAGTAGGCTCTGTGCAAATGTTCACAGAGTGAAGAAATGAGTAAAACTGGAGGTGTGAGTGAAGCCATGTTTCCACATTACTGTCCTTTCTTCCTCACTTTCTGTCCTGAGCTGAGTGGGAGCAGAAAGTTTCTGTTTTTACGGGTTGATAGGTGTGAGAAAAAAGTCCGAAGAAAAACATCAAAAGCAGGTGGATGGTGAAAGTGAGGTTAAACGCACAATTTCCTGGAGAAGGAACTCTGCTGTTACACGTGATGGAAAAGCTTTCTTTGGAGAAAGTTTTTTCAATGCCTTTCGTCAGTCCAAACTACAGTGTAACAGCAACTTTCCTGATGAATGGGTTGACTCAACACGGCTTTAACAATATGATACAATTATGATATCATATTCTGTTTTGCTATCACCTGGTGCATTTTCTGCCTGTTTTTAAGCCTGGAGAAAAAAAAAATGCTAGAGATAAGAAGGAAAAAAGAAGGTACTTTGTTGATAAACTGGGAAGCACAAGTAGAAGCAGACCGGTTGTGACAGGGCTTGAGGGGGACTGAAGTTCTAAGAGTATAGCAGGGGGCTATTGTTTCTGAAAACTAAGTGAAGACCAATTTTATTCTGAGGTTAGATTGCCTGAAAAACTGAATCATCACTACTGTGCCACCTTGAACCTCAGACTATAGACAGACAATAACTGTGTTGTCATCTTAGATCAACCAGATCTGTCAGGAAATAAATAAATAAATATCAGAAGAAAGTGTCTAGCCTGGTCAAATAAACTATTAAGAAAGAAAAGTCAAATGTAAAATTCTTTCTTCAAAGAAGTGAGTCTCCTTCCTTTCCCCTGGGGATGCAACTGCCCTTTGAACAAAACAATCTTCCAAGCCTTCTCTTCAGGAGTCCTTTCTAGCACTGAATATTATTCCCTGTCATCCCTTAAGCCTCTTCCGCTGCCCTATTCAGGCTCTTATCCAGGATGCCCTATTCAAGCTCTTATCCAGGACGAGGGACTGGTTGTAAGAGAATTCTGCAGGTGTCTTCATCTTTCATCTTTCATTTCAAAGCAGGAAATCCTTGGCAACAGGAAGCGCCCTACTGAGACTGAAGAATACAGTGGCAAATTATAGGTCTGGATGCTAGGCTCTGCCTCTTGGTTTTTGTCAAAATGGCAGCTGGGGACCAGGGGACAATTTAGTTGGGGTGGAAGGGGTGGGAGAAAAAGAGGGTGGGAGGGAAAAGGAAATGCCTTGGAGAGACAGCAAGTGGAGGTTTTAAACCTTGGCATTTTATTATGTCCTCTATCACATGGGTTTTTAATTCTAAATTAACATGTGCTGTAGAAATGTAATAAGAGAGAAAAATGGAAGAATAGGAGGGAGAAAGAACATTCTGAAGCAGCCAAATTAGACATTCAATGTTAGACTAAATAGTCAATGTTTGTAAGACTCACTTATGTACAAATCTGTATCTATGTAATTAAAGCACTCTAAATTATTAAATGTCAATATAATCACAATATTTAACTTTCATTAGTTGTTCATTGTGCAAGAGACTCTGTTTTAAATTCTTTACTTGTATCCCCCTTTTGTTCTTCAAATCCTCCCTGTGAGGTAGGGCTTTCTGTTCTTTCGCCATTACGCTAACTGCTGGTCCCCTGGCTTTCTGTTCTTTTCATCTTGTAGATGAGAATGGCGAGTCATGGAGAAACCAGAAACTTACTCATCAATGGTGGAAGAAGTCTCTGGGAATAGATTGTTGGAGTTATAAATGTGCTAGCAGACAGAAAATATTGATGCAGGCTATCAGAACAGCAGAGAGTTCCGGGGGCCGAGTAAAGTTCATCTTTCTTGAAATCGGTTAGGTACTGTTTTTTTTTTTTTCTGCCTTCATAGACTATATTAGAAAGGATCATTTCTTGGAATGCACTTTGTCACATCCAAATGAAAAAGAGGGTGAGGTATGATTATGGGAGCAGGGGGGGGGGGGGGGATAGGTGCTTAGAATACCTGGTGGGTGATCACACCATTCAAGAGCAAATTGAATAGCTCTGACCTGCTATGGGTCAGGCACTCTGCCAGATATTAGGATTGATAAAGACAAATAAAGTTACATATTTAGCAGGTGGCATGGTGGTTAAATTGCTGTATCCCACGTAACCGATTCTGTGGTTTGAGTCCTGGAGCTGGTATGTGTGTGTGTATGCCCAAAATCCTGAAAGGAGAGTGGAAACGAATGGACTGTGGCATGACCATCCCCTCAACCCCCCAGAGAGTGATTTCTCACTTGTCCACCCTCCCAATCTCTCTCTTTGCATGGACTCTATAGCAAAAATCTTTAAAAAAATTACATATTTATTATTTTTATAACTCATTTCCTTAAAGAACTTAGTGCACTGAGGAAGTCAACTGGAAAAAGAAAATTATAGTCCAAACTGGCAAATACCACAGAGATACTCTTGGAGTGAAAAGGAGAATGAAGATCATTAATCCTCTCGAGAGAGTCACGATGGTTGTTAGTGAGGGACAGAGGACATTTTGGGCAATCAGGGCTACATAGAGAAATACATAGATAAACTGTGAAATGATGGAATATTGGTTATGGAATAAGGGTGACTTTGGAGGTGACTCATTCATTCTTCACATTAAATATGAATTTCTAGAGACCCATCTGCTATCGTCCTATTATATAGAAACACTATTCAAGACATCTCCCTTCTCCTGATATTTCCTATCACCAAACAAACAAGCAAAACCTCTGGAAATGTTTCTTCTTTTCCCTGCATTCCTTTTAGCTATAATATACTGTGATCATTAAGGATTTACTATGAGTCAGACACAGTGTTGGGCACTTTCATCCCTTATTTCATTTATCTTGATGACCCCTGTAATGACAATTTTCACTACTACAACTTTCCCTAGTGAAAAATTTCCAAAGACAACTTAGTTCATAAATGGCACAACTAGCACTCCAAACTAGGTTATTTAATGCTAAAGTCTACGTTCTTAAATTGACATTGATCTGCCCTTATGAAGCAGGTAAATTTTGGAGACATTTCCTTTTTCAGTCTATGGTGGTAAAAAGGCAAATTGTAGGTTATTATAGGTTGCCCCGACCCGCGGGACAGTCGAACAGGTTCCCTGGGGGAGGGAGTGAGAGATGGGACAAATACACCCACACACAGTATGAGGTGCTGATCAAGTCTTCTTCTTCTTCCTCCATTTATTGAGGAAAAATGGTGAGTTATATACAGCTGGTGGGCACCAACTGGTTGCCCAAAATGCAAATGAGATAGAACAGCATGAACCAATCATTGATGTGGGTGGATCTCTCCCGTTGCCTAGAAACCCAACCACTTCGGGGGAGAATGGTTGGTCACATGATTTCTGAGAAACCGTTTGCTCAGTGAGGAAGTGAAGCCTAATGGATTCCAAGATGGTGGATAGCTCAAGATGGTGGATAGCTCAAGATGGCAGATAGCTCAAGATGGCTTCCGTATGCAGTGCCCTCCACAATAGGTGAACAATTTCATGCAGTGCATTAGCACAGGCTGAGTATTGATGTTTGAGGAGAGCAACAGATTCTGTCTCACTTTCTAACAACAAGCATGCTGGTTATTTTTGCTCAACTTACCTGGTTAAGCTGTAAAATGACAACCCATGATGTGATTATCTTTGCATAGCACAGTCCCAGCAAGAAAGAGGGGCCCTACTCCTGATGAATTCTCTTCTCTCCCATGCAGACACAACATGACCATTTTTATCTTAGGTTCTGTGCCCAGCATTATTCATTATCTGATAGCTATCTTCTATTACACTGCCTATATGCGGGGAGATAGATATGGATATGTTTTCTATTACTTTAGTATATCTTCTATTAACTGATAGAAAGAAATATGCCAGAAACTGAGATAAAAATTACTCTCTTTGGAGCTATTTTGTCATTCAAACTTCTAAACATATGCATACTTTGAGGACAGAAAGTGTGGAAAGAAAGGAAATTCTGGTTCCAGATCCTCAGCTAACTAGCTTTGAAGCATTAGGTGGTCTTCTGAGCATCAATTTCCTAATCTGTAGAATGTGAAAAATACACAATTTCTAAAGGCTTTTTCATTTCCAGAATACAGGGATTCTAAGGTTTGAGTGGTTTCCTTTCCCATGCTGGTGAAAAGTAACTCGAAGTCTTTATTGTTGTTGCAGTCAAACAGCTATTCATGCCTTTCTTCATTCTTGGCCAGAATAAAATGAGTTGCTACTATACAGTAGGCCTGAAAGAATGAGAAACAAGGCATGTAAGTTTCGATCAACCTAAATAATCCACCGTCTGAGACTGTCCTGGAGTAAGTGTCTTGTGGTCCAGGAGGCAGAATGAGAATGGTGGGAGCATATTCATCTTTACATGTTACAACTCTGTCCCAGGCTGACCCTGAGGCCACCACTTGGTTGGTGACATGGGAGTGCTTTCTTGGTAGCTGGAGAGGCAATGACTGGGATAAATTAGGCAGCTGTGGAGATAACAAGGTAAAGTCATCTATAGAAAGCAAAAGAAAAACTCAACTTCGTTGAAATAGACAAGGCTCCCTTTTTCCCTTTTTATGAAGAAGGAGAAAAGTTGACATCCTTAGGTCTCACTCACATCCCATGGAGATGAGTACTTATCACAAGCTAAGACTGAATTTGCTATTTTCAGGCTTTGAGGAAAAAAACAATGTAAATAAAAGATGAGCTTCCTTCTCATCATGGAGATATATGCTACAATTAGCAGAAGTCGACAGGAGCAGTTTTAAAGAAGTTATAATTGACTTGAGCCAATGGCACATAAAACACGGCTTCAGCTTCTACTTCCACCATGTAATCACTTGATAAATTTCCGCTTGGCGAACAGTCTCAGGGGCCATAAAAGAGTATTGAGTGCAGTCTCATTCACAGCAGAGCCCGCAAACTGGGTTTCTCTCTTCACATAAAAAATGTTAGGTGTGCTTCTTTGGTACTTACCAAGGCATAAGTCAGCAGTCTCATAAGGCATATAACAGGCCAGCGGCAGAAGCTTAGGCAGTTCACAAACAGCACCACCAACCCTTCATTTCAGTTCAGCCTTTGAATTGAGGCAGGATATGTTCTTTTGGGAAGTTCTTGGACAGAGACTAACATTTCCAAGTTAAGCTTTACGGAGTACATTGGTCAATCATTTAGCCTAGAGTTCAAATTCACATTCAGGGAAACCAAGAGATTTACTATTTTACAAATACTGGGAACAAACAAAAGGCATTGGCAAAGGTAACAACTACTTGTAGGCTATGTCAGGTGAGTGATTTCACCAAGGTGAATGGTCAGCCTGAGTATTAATATCTTTTTTATTTTTGTAGAGGTTTTTTTTTTTTTTTTTTCCTGTGAAGCATGTGCACTTGCCAAAGAGACAGAGAGGGACAAAGAGAAAGTGAGAAATCAGCCCTCAGGGGGATTGCTATGCCACAGTCCCTTCTTCTCCATTTTTCTCTTGGGATTTTGAGCATGCACACACACATACCTGACATAAGTTTCAAACCACTGGGTCTGGGACTTGAACTGTAGTCGGCCACATGGGAGTCAGGCATCTTAACCACTATGCCGCCTGCTGGCCCCAAGTGTTGATATCTTTTGAAAACTACATTTTTTTTTCATATCTTAAGGAAACAATTTTGTCCATTTTAAAACAGCATTTAGTATTTATGTATTTGTATATAATAACTATAAATATTCTGTCTCTTCAAAATTATTTGAAGATTAGAGCACTGACAATAACATTAAAATTAATTTTATAGAGAAAGTGAAAAGTAAGGGAAAAGGAAAACCCAAATGTGTCACTCTAAAGGCTAAAGGAATTAGTACGGTGAGCTTCCAGTTGAGCACAGTTTTCCGGCACTTGGGCATTATTGTTTGCTCGCTGTGTATTCTAGGCCTGGCTCTGTATTGGCTGTGTGCTGCTAGACAGAATGCTGCTCAGTCCTTTAGCTGAAGCTTTCTCGCTACCTGTGTACAGAAGTGGCGATTTCACTTTTTATAAAGCACTTCCATGACAGAGAGTGCATGCTTATAATAAGCCATACAATGTATTAAGCAGTAAATATGCATCATTTTGGAGAGAAGATTTCATTTATTTTTAAAATAGGTAATGCTTGACATGGAATAGCATTCAGAACTGTCTGCAGTGAAATATCTCCTGTCCTCCCACGTGCTTTACCTACTCAACCATTATGCTGCTAAGTACCAGTTTCTTGCGTGTATTTTCAGGGGTATTCTATGCATAAAGAATTATACACACACACACACACACACACACACACACACACACATGTATATATATGCACAGATATATGTATATAGACCTTTATTATTAAGTTATGGTTCAGTCATTATTGGAGCATTTTTTTTTTTTTTGGAGAAGTTTTTGCTATAGGGCGCATGCACTCGCCAGACAGAGAGAGACAGAGAAATAGAAAGTGAGAAATCACCCCCCAGAGGGGATGGCCACACCGCAATCCCTTCTCCTCCATTCTCCTCTCGGGATCTTGGGCACACACACACACACACCCGGCATGAGTTTTAAGCCACTGGGTCCGGGACGCAAACCACGGTCGACTACGTGGGAGTCCAGTGACGTAGCCATTACGCTAACTGCTGGTCCCCAATTTTTTACACTTATGCCACAGCTTGCCTTTTGTATGTGTGTGTGTGTGTGTGTGTGTGTGTATGTGTGTGCGCGCTATGGGGGCATGTACTTGCCAGAGATACAGGGAGAGGGAAAGTGAGAAATTAGCTCCCACAGGGATGGCCATGCCACAACCCCTTCTCAACTATTCTCCTCTCAGGATTTTGGGCACACATGTGTAGAAACCCTATGTGATTGTCAAGCTGTTAGGGCCAGGACTTGAACCACTGTCAACCATGTGGGAGTTTAGCACCTTAAACACATGCCACCTGCTGGCCCGACTTGCCTTTTTAAAATGATTTGTTATTTACATTTAATTTACAATATATGCTATAGAGATATACTCTTAAAGTAGATGAATATGAGAAGATGAAATGCTAGGCAAATAAGCTGGTCTGTAGATGACAAACACCAAATATCCCTGCTCAATATACACTGAATATCTGCACAACTTGCCTTTTTATTAAAATTTACATCGTAAGGGATGTCCCGTATCAGAATCTGGAGAGCTTCCTCATCTTCATTATGGTTCTCCTTACTATGTTATAGTGAGACCGCATGATATGGCTGTTAAACTTATTGACTTGAATTCAGATTTCCCTGGGTTCAAATGCTAGTCCTACACTTACTATCTGTATTATTTTAGAACTGTTGCTTAACCTTTGACTCATATGTAAAATGAAATAATAGTATCATTGTTGAGAAATTATGTGATATAATACACATAAAGCTCTTAGGATGGTGTATGGTATAACCAAATTCTATACGTGTGTTTGCTGTCTGCATGGTAATTCTAGTATGTTTGCATTGCAATTAATTTAATCAGTTCCCATTGATAGTTGAATGACATTTTTAATTCTTTTGCTATTACAATGTTCCAGTCAATATTCTTGTATATCCATTACCACTGGCACTTATGCATGGAATTCTGTAGTATGAATTCTTAGATTTGGATTTGCTGGTTCAAAAAATATGTACATTTAGGGAACCAGCAGTTAGTGTAATGGCTATGTTGCTGGACTCCCACGTAGTCAACCGCGGTTCACGTCCCCAACACAGTGGCTTAAAACTCACGCCGGGTGCGTGAGCGTGACTGCCCAAGATCCCAAGAGGAGAATGGAGAAGGGATTGCGGCGTGACCATTCCCCCTGGGGGGTGATTTCTCGTTTTCTGTCTCTATGTCTCTCTCTGTCTGGCGAGCGCACGCGCCCTATAGCGAAAACCTCTCCAAAAAAAAAAAAAATGTACATTTTAAATTTTAATAAGGACTATAATAATTTACACTTTACAGCTAGGTAGCAACATATCACAAGAATTTGTCTTTACAAACAATATATAGAAGTATCTAACTAAAGCCAACATTGTATTATATACACCTTTTTCTTTCCAACCTGATAGGTTAAAAACAATATCCCATAGTAATCTTAATTCCCATGTTTTTGTTATTTATTTATCTATTTATTGAAAGAATGAAAGAGAGACAGTCACCTTCAATAGGCTCTTCACACTGCCATCTACTTCAAATCATGGGCACAATATGGCTGGCATACTCAGGGAGATCTTTGGGTATGAACTGGTAACCTTTTCATGTGGCTCTGCCTTCCAGAACTTCACATTTTACTTCACCACTGTTCAGCACCCTATTACTTTTATTAAAAGTGAAACTAGCAAAGTTCCCCCTTTTATTTGTCATAGGGTACATGCACATGTCAGAGAGAGACTGACACTCCTCCAGGGGGAATGGTCATGACTCAATCATTTCTCCTTCATTCTCCTCTAAGTATTTTGGGCTTGTTTGCACATGCACTGTGTGTGATTATCAAACTGCCAGGTCCAGGACTCAAACTGTACTCAGCCATGTGGGAATCCAGTGCCTTAACCACTACACAACTCCTTGGCCCCAGCAAAGTCCCATTTTTTATTAATATTAATCTAGTTCATATAGTACCATACTTTGAATAGATAGCAATTATGAAATCTGCACAAAACAATTATAAAATATTTTTGAAAAATTTGAAAGTGTTAATATTCCAAGGTCTTGGAATGTAACGAAAGCGGAAAGAAACCAGAAGTGATTGCACACTTAGCAAAGGACGAGCAATGAGTATGATGATTTTAGTGGCTCTTTGACTGAAGGCAGGTCCCAGTTAGCACCTTACAAGGTGAGTAAAAGCCAGTTAGAAACCAAATGAAAGGAAAAACATTCAAGGTTATAACCATAGCTGGAGAGTAAGGAGCAAAACCTTGGGAAGGAATGACACGGAGATGGGCAGTACTACCTTCTGTGTATTAGTTATCCCCAAATCTCTGGCTTATCCTTTATTATACATTTCAGGGTAGATGCCAAGCAGGCCAACTAAAACTAAGAGAAATAAAAGATTTCGTCTGAAGCCCAATATAAGGAAAATAGACAGGAGTTTGAGTTCCGCCAAGTTAACTGGTTTTTTTTTTTTTTTTTTTTTTTTTTTTTTTTTTGAGAGGTTTTTGCTATAGGGCGCATGTGCTCACCAGACAGAGAGAGACAGAGAGACAGAAAGTGAGAAATCACCCCCCGGGGCGATGGCCACGCTGCAATCCCTTCTCCTCCATTCTCTTCTCAGGATCTTGCGCACGCACGCACACGCGCCCGGCGTGAGTTTAAGCCACGGGGTCTGGGACGCAAACCGTTGTCGACTATGTGGGAGTCCAGCAACATAGCCATTATGCTAACTGCTGGTCCCCCAAGTTAACTGTTTGATGATTCAAAATATCACCACTTTTAAGAGGAACATACTAGAATCCATCCTCTCTACAATCTATACTTTAAAATGTATAGAGTTGATCTAAAATTACTAGACACATGAATAGGACAGTATGACAAATAATGATGAGAAATTGATTGAGAGTAGCTCCATGACCTAAACATTAGAATAACTAGGTAAGGATTGGAGCTATCACGATCATGTTCTAGGACATTTGATAAAATATAAACAAAATAAATAAATAGGTGCAATCGGAACAAATGTAACTATAGGATACAATATACATTTTTGCTTAAAGTATGGAGCTATTAACTCTGCTGTAAACATTTAAGATATAATCCCCCAATTAACCACTACATTTAAGTAAATAACTAATAGATACATTAAATGAAATGTTAAGAAATATTAAATTAACCTAAAAAAGAGACGAAAGAACAAAAACAGGGATGGATAGGACAAACAGAAAACAAATAACAAAATGGTATACCACTATTTATTGAGTCATCAGAAAATCATGATGTATTTCTCTTTGCAAAAATATATCATGACTTTTCCAATGACCTAATAATGTTTTGGATAAATGCATTAAATGCAAATGAACTAAGCTCTCCAATTAGAAGGCCGAGACTGTCAGACTAAGTGAAAAGTAAGATGTAAGTATATGTGAGGTACAAAATGTATATTTTATAATGACACAGGTAGATTAAATGTAAATAGGCAAGAAAAGACATATCCTGCAAACTCAGTAATAAAGCTGGAGTGCCTACATTAATGCTGAAATGAAAACAAATTGGGATCATTCCACACTAATAAGTAGCAAGTCATCAGTAATACAAAGGTTTTTGTAAAAGTTCATGGAAAATACTCATCATAAAAATGCCAAGGCTAGCTCTGTAGTACAGTGATTAAGTGCTATGCACAAAAAGCCTGATCCCACATGGCCATCTTTGATTCAAATTCTGGACCTGGCAGCTTGAAGATCATGGTAGGTACATGCATGTCCATGCCAAGAATCCTGACGGGATAAAAAATAGAGGACTAGGACTTACAGTTTGATGACACCTCACTGGGAAGTGGTCTTTCTCTCTCTCTCTCATACCCTCTGGCAATAAGAAATGGGCAAAGAACTATGCATGGATTTCAAAATTTTCTTACACTAAGACAAACTCAATTCCACTTTGTATTAACTTTCTGAAGCCTCTATGTAAGTGACAATCATGAATGTGTATGCTGTGTCTAATAATAGTTTCAACATTTGTAAAGTAAATATTGACAGAATTAAAGTGAATAAAATAAAATTGCTTTGTATTAGTCTACAAATCTGCCATTATAGTTGGTTTTTTTTTTTTTTTTTTTGAGAGGTTTTTGCTATAGGGCGCGTGTGCTCGCCAGACAGACAGAGAGAGACAGAGAGACGGAAAGTGAGAAATCACCCCCCAGGGGGGATGGCCACACTGCAATCCCTTCTTCTCCATTCTCCTCTTGGGATCTTGGGCACACACGCACACGCGTCTGGCGTGAGTTTTAAGCCACCGGGTCTGGGACGCGAACCGCGGTCGACTACATGGGAGTCCAGCAACATAGCCATTACGCTAATGCTGGTCCCTATAGTTGGTTTTAACACCTTTCTCTTAGTAATTGATAAAACAACTAAGCAAAACATCAGCAAACGCATAAACCATCTTAACAACCTTATTAATTAGCTTAATCTAGTTGATATTTACAGAACCCAACATTGAACACATTCTTTTTAAAGTCACATAGCACATTCATCAAGGTGGGCCATATCCAGAGCCATAAAGCAATTCTCAATAAATTTTGAAAGACTGACATATTATAGAGTATGAATCAATAAGAGTAAGAGATCTTTAAAGTCACTAAATATCTGAAATTATATATTGGGTTGTGGGAAAATCATGATAGATTTTTGCTTAGAAGAACAGACGACCCAATAGTATACTTCTATACAACCCATGAGTTGAAGAATATATCGTATAGGAAATATTTTAAATGAATGATAATAAAAATATAATAGATAAAAGGATTAATAGCAGTACTTAGAAGGAATTTAAAAATTTACATTAGAAAATAAAAACAATTCTGGGACCAGCAGATGGCAGATGCTCGACTCCCACGTTTTTTTACCACAGTTTGAGTCCCTGATTGAGCAGCTTAAAACTCACTCTGGGGGTGTGGGAGCAAGGAGAAGGGAAGAGTATAGAGAAAGACAGCATGAGAACAAATAGAGAGGCATAACATTTGTAGGTCACAGAAATGGTTTATTACCTGTTGATGATAACATGTATAGTATTCTTAACTGGACTGGTCTAAGAAGTATTTCATGTTAGGTAAACTTCCTTTACAGCCAAATGATGTATAGTAATGTAATGTTTAAAAAATAATGAGAATAAAAAATAATAATAATTAAGATCTGAAAAAAATGAAAGGTTATTTGATGATGATATGGATAGTAATGTCCTTGTCTTGACTGATATGCATGGTAATTGAGCTGGGAAAAGAAATGTTATACATCGTAAAGATATATGTGATTAAATGTAATATAAAAATAAATAAATAAATAACAATAAAACTCACACTGGGCATCTGTGCATTTGTGCCCAAAAAATCCTGAGAGGAGAATGAAGAAGTAGGTATTGCAGCATGGCCATTCCTCACGAAGGGTGATTTCTCATTTTCTATCTCTCTGTCTCTCTCTTTCTCTGTGGTGAGCACATGTACCCTGTAGCAAAAATCAATTAAAATAAAAAAAGAGAAGAAAAAAATTCTAAAATTAATAGTGTAAGCTGCACCTCAAGAAGCTAGAAGAGACAACTACACTCAAAGTAAGCAGAAGGGAAAAAGTAAGATGAGCACTTCAATGAAATGGAGAAGTGAAGTTGAGACCTTCTCAATTATGTTAAATAACAAAACTGTGGATACTAGAGACAGTGTGGGAGGAGAGTGAGCAATGGGTGGTGGGAGGGAGGGAATCAAAAGGGAAACAAAAGCAGGACCTTTAATGAACACAAAAACGGAAAATTATCTATTGATGATAATGTGTATGATAATGTCTCTGACTGACTGATATGCAGTGCAATCATGCTGGGAAGATTGATTTTGAATGCCATGGAGATGTACAATGAATAAATAAAAAAATAAGAAAAAAACAGAGTCATCGGCTTTTGTTTTTTATGCCAAATTTTTTATTTTCTTAGATATTTTGAGATTATTGTAGATTTGGAATGATGTAAACTTTAAAGACCACAATTTATGTGCTTTTATTTTTTTTTGTCTTTGCCTATGTTTATCATGATTTTTGTCTATGAATACATTTTGGGGTTTATAAAGTCAGAGTAACATGTTTTTCACATGTAGTTCCTAGATTTTGTGCCTAATTTAGAAAGACCTTAACTGCTTGGTATTTACACTAATAATTCTCTGATTTTATTTGTTAGACTTAAAATTTTGATCCATTTGAATTCCATTAATGAAGGTAATAGTAATTTAGCATTCATTTTCTCTAGATGGCTATCTAAACACTTCATTACCACATATTGACTAACCCAGATTGTTTCTTCTGATAAGAATACCCTAGAATAAAGTCCCTGGAGTGGGCATATTTACATATTCTTTTTGATCTATCTGTCTATGCACAGTAAGACACTGTAGTAATTAATTAGGCTTTATAAGAGGACTGGTCTCGTCTCATTAACCTCCTCTCTCAGATATGATATCATTTGTTTATTTCTCTCTGTCAACTTTAGATTTATCTTCCCATTTTGTCTTGTTAATTCTTAGTCATTTTATTTGGAAGGCTACAAAATTTTAGGGTGATTTATAAAGAACAAATAGTTAAATGACATTGAGTTATGGTATCTATTTTTCATCTGCTTTAAATATTTAGGATACTTCATTACTATTTTAAAGTTTTCTTAATATGTGTTTTGTGGGGCTGTCAGGGGGCATGATGGTTAAGACACTGGACACTTTCACACGGCCGACACCGTGGTTCAAGTCCTAGACCTGGTGGCTTGCTTTCTCACTGTCTCTCTTTCTCTCTCTCTCTGGTCAAACTAAAATGAATGAATAAATAAAATTGAATGAATGATTTTTAAAAATGCATTTTCTACATTTTTGGGTAAGATCTGACTTTGATAACTCCTTTTATCTTTTATCTAATTTTTCTTAATTGTACCAACAGGTTTTTGTTTATATGTATTTGGATAAAGATATGTTTAACATACTCATCGAGAAGGTACCAAGCCATTTTCCTGACTCATTTTATTATTTGTAATGATTGTTTCATTGAATCTCTGGGTAAATGATCACATCATTTGCAAATAATACGTGTATTTTCATCCTTTACCATTTTTATGCCTTGTTTCTTTTTTTGTTGACATTGGATATCTTAGGGTTTTGTTTTTCTGTTTATTTGTTTTGTTTTGTTTCTGTGATGAAGGAAAGTGCAGCTTTTTTGCAATGCACAAAGCAAGGAGAGTGGGGAACTCATGCTAAAAAGACCTGGTCTCTCCAAGGTATTCCCCACATGGGTTTATAAGGAAAAACTTAGAGGCCGGGGTCTCAGGCACATGATCAGTTCAGTGATTGGTTCAAGAGGGCATGATCATCTTGTGGGCATTCTTGATTGGCAAGGCTTTAGATAATCAAATACCTGTTGAGGTTTCTGTAGTCCTTTAGCTTGGGGTCTTTGCACTCACAGCTAGTCTTTAAGGAGAAATATTTCAGTGCTTCCCATTTAGTATAATTCTTGCTTTCAGTTTGATAAAGACATAATTAAAAACTTATCTTTCTATTACAATGTCTTTAATATTTTTTCTCATAAACAATAAATGCTGAAATTTTTACTTTTGAACTCTTAATGTAGTGAGTTTTGCTAATAGATTCCTAACACTGAGCCCCACTTGGCTGAATAAAGACCACTACATTGGTTTGTATTATTCTCTTAATGTGCTCCTGAATTTTGTTTGCTCATGTTCTGTGTAGAATATTTGCATAGATAGAAGAAAGGGTTAACATTATCATTATGTGTTACTTCATTTTGTTATGAATGTAATATTTCTTTTATAAAAATTTAAAAGATGTCCTCCCCAATACACAAGGGTTGACAAAATTTTGCCTGTTGCCATTTTTTGGTAAATTTAATTTTATTGGAATAAATCTAACCATGGTCATTTGTGTATACAGTGCCTGTGGCTGTTTTCACTCTTATGGATACAGCATTGAGGAGATTTGAGACTGGGCAGCCCACAAAACAAAGATATTTATTATGATGTCCTTTAAAGAAAAAAATGTGAAGACCCCCTGTTCTGGGATAAGTTAAGTATCATTTGAATTATTGTTTAAGTTAGGTTTGGTAAGATTTCATGTGAAATAAGATCAGTTCATTATTAAGTCACTGTGTTAGCTTTTCATTGTATTTATTGTGAAAATTATTTCCGTACTTGGGTATGCATTGACGCTTTCTTTGTGAACTAATTATTTTAAATATTCCAAGAGTTCTTAAAAATAAGCATATTTTCCATTTGTGAATTATATTTTATATGCATATTGTCTTGATATATGTTATTAGCTTGCTATTTACATCTGCTGTAATTTCTACTTATGTTTTTCCACTGATAATCTTTCACAGAAAAGGAGAGATGAATCATGACAAGTTATAACCTGTCATTCCTTTTTGTATTTTCCTCTCATCTTTGTTTTTGAATGTTGGCTATATATTATGTGGTTGATAATTAATCAAGACCATTAAGTGTTTTTTATATTTTTTATTTTTATTTTTTGAGAGGGTTTTGCTATAGGACGTGTGCGCTCACCAGAGAGACAGAGAAAGACAGAGAGACAGAAAGTGAGAAATCACCTCCCTCCCAGGGGGGATGGCCATGCCACAATCCCTTCTCCATTTTCCTCTCGGGATCTCGGGCACGCACGCACATGCGCCCAGTGTGAGTTTAAGCCAATGGGTCCGGGAATCGAACCACAGTCGACTACATGGGAGTCCAGTGACATAGCCATTACGGTAACTGCTGGTCCCTAGACCATTAAGTGTTGATTGTCATTATAGAAAGTCTTGATTACCATACCATTATAGAAAACATTCTTCTATAATCATTAATTTCCTTTATCTTAAATTCAGTCTTCCCTGATACAAATATTGCATCTATTGCTTTATTTGGTCTTATATGTCTAGGAATTATTTTGAATACACTTCATTTTTAATATTTTGTTATAATTTTGCTTTAATATGCTTCCTTTTCATTGTGACTCATGACAGAGTGTGTGCACAAGTACTTGAAAATGAGAGAGAAGGGGGGAAGAAGAGAAAAACGTACGCAACCTCCATGGGGTCTGGTCATGTTGTGATCCTCTTCTTCCCGTGCTCCAGTTCCTCAGATCCTGGGCACTCATGTGCTTGCTGGTATGTTTCCAGGCTGACTACGCTGGAGATAAGCACTCTGGTCACCGTGTGGGATCTGGTTTCCCCTAGATGCGCATTACACTACCATGGAACCTGCCCGGGTTTGTTCCTTACAATATATAACATGGTATTGAATATGACATTGTGTCTTTTATTCTTGAATATAAACTTTTACTTTATGATTCAGATGTTTCATTTACTTAAATATGTGCATTTAACCAGCTTACAATTATGACATCACAGATTTATTTAGTCATAGAAGCATATCTTTTTCTATGATTTCTGTTTTGACTCTATTTCTGGTTACTATTCTTTTTGGGGGTGGCGGGGAGAGGTTTTTTGCTATAGGGCGCGTGCACTCGCCAGACAGACAGAGAGAGACAGAGAGACAGAAAGCGAGAAATCACCCCCCAGCGGGGATGGCCACGCCACAATTCCTTCTCCTCCATTCTCCTCTCGGGATCTCGGGCACGCACGCACAAGCGCCCGGCGTGAGTTTTAAGCCACCGGGTCCAAGACACAAACTGCAGTCGACTACTTGGGAGTCCAGTGACATAGCCATTACGCTAACTGCTGGTCCTGTGGCTACTATTCTTTATGTGGTTTGGTGTAGTCTGATTTGGTTTGTGAGCCTGTATTTTTTTCTAATAATTTTAGGAGCAAATATGCTTGCTGGAGACAGAGAGAGACAGAGAGGAAAAGTAAAAATCACCCTCCAGGAGGGATAGTCCTGATCTCTTCTTCATTCTCCTTTCAGGATTTTGGGCATGCATGCACCTACACCCAGTGTGATTTCCAAGCTGCCAGGTCAAAAACTAAAACCACGGTCTGTCATGTGGGAGTCCTGGACCTTAGCCACTGTGCCACCTGCTGGCCCCAGGAACCTGACTTTTTTTTTTTTTTTTTTTTTTTGGAGAGGTTTTTGCTATAGGGCGCGTGCACTCGCCAGACAGACAGAGAGAGACATAGAGACAGAAAGCGAGAAATCACCCCCCAGGGGGGATGGTCACGCCGCAATCCCTTCTCCTCCATTCTCCTCTCGGGATCTTGGGCACGCACGCACACGCGCCCGGCGTGAGTTGTAAGCCACCGGGTCCGAGACGCGAACCGCGGTCGACTACGTGGGAGTCCAGCGACATAGCCATTACGCTAACTGCTGGTTCCCGACTTTTTAACTTTAGTAATAATTTTCATAATTTCACCATTAGAAAATAAAAGTCATCTTTTGTTATATTTGGTCATTAAAATAATTATATTTCTGATTCTTCCACATCCCCTTCCACCAAGTGGCTTTGGTTGATTTTATCCTTTGTTTTTTCATCTGATCATTGTACATTTTACAACACACAATGGGCTCTCAGAGCACAAATGCATTACATGTCAAGGAAATCAAAGATATTACCATGTGCAATATCCTTCTACTAAATTTATGTGTTAAATGTTCCTTTTTTTGTTCTTCTTGAGCTTTATTCTTTACCTTAGTGATTACTTTTATACCATTGGTCGGTCATAATATTAGTTTATTTATCAATTTAAAATCATATTTTCTTTTCTTTGTGAAGGGAACAAACATTTAGCAGACAAAAGAACATAAAGTTTTCTGTTATAAAACAAAACAAAAACACATTTCATAATTTTTGTTTTCAAAAAAATAAATATTTTTAAAAAGTTAAAAAAAACACACGATTTTCCTATCATTATAGAGTATGAAGCCATCAGCATATTCTTTCTCTTTTCTAATCCTTTCCATTACATTATTTCTACATTATCAGAATGTATAAGATTTATATTCCATTATGATACTTAACTTCTGAGTGTGTTGTATGTGTGTGTGTGTGTGTGTGAGTGTATAAACAATGGGAATGATAGTAGTACCCACTTCACAGGAATAATATGAGGATTTATAACAGTTTCAAACATGTATTAAACAATTAGAATTACTGTTAATAGTATGTCTTACATTTATTTTAATCTCATTCATAGAACCAAATAGGTTTAATGGCATTCCATTTATTTTTTGGTTCGTCGAAGGTCGTTCTTTAGTTTCTTTATGAAGGTCTCATAGAAACCATGTATCTTGATTGGTTCATGTCTAACCATATTAGTCTGCATTTTTGTTTGTTTGTTTAATTTGTCACAGGGTGTATGTGTTTGCCAGAGACAGAGAAACAGAAAGACAAGGAGAGGAAGAAAGTGCCCCCCAGTGGGACATGGTCATACCACAATTTCTTTTCCTCCATTTCTCCATTTTGTGAGGATTTGAGGCACTTACACACATGCGCCCAGTGTTTTTCAAGCACTGGGGAAGGGGTTCAAAGTGTGTGCTCGGCCACGTGGAATCGGGTTCCCTTAAACACTAAGCCACAGGCAGGCCAGTCCACTGTCTATGTGGCAATTGGATGGGCATGTGGGCCCTTGAGGAATCTGTGATGCTCTTCACTGCCTGGTCTGATTTAGTGTAGCTGTGGCGTTTTTAGTCAGAGTGATGTTTTTCCCCTGTATATATAACTTAATCACAAAATTGTTCTGTATATTCGAAGTCTAATAGAGATATATATTTTTAAATTTCTGAAATATTTTCATGCATTTTATCTTGAGGTATATACAATTTCTAGTTTCATTATTCTGGTTCTCTTTATGAAAGATACCAATGAGCTACTTATCAGATTATCTTTGTATCACTTTTGAAACTACTATTTTTCTCCTTACTCTTGACTTTGTTCATTTCAATTTAGTTTTACTTATTGCTTTTCATAATCCATGCCATCAGGCTCTTTCCAGGTGTTTAGTAGTGTTTATTTTCTTCTACTGCTTGCAATGACCTTTATTTCTGAGATAGTTTTCTGACTTATACGTCTGCTTTAAGCTCTTATTTTAAGATTGTATATGACTCATGACATTTATTTATTAAGTTTTTATAGCTTGTGGTAATATATATATCACAATTTGAATTTGTTCCAATTCTATATCACGTAAAATTTGCTATTTGTAATTTTCCATTTTTTTTTCTCTTATAGGGCATGTAATATATTTTATTCAGGTGGAGGCGGTGTGTAGATCATTACACGTATTCAAATATCAATTTCCTCCTAGACCTACTATTTATCTACTATTTATTTACTATTGACTGTGTTTTAGGGAGCAGAAATTCTCTTTATCATATCAAGTTTCATATGAGAGTCAATTTGTCTTAACACTTTTCTTTCCTGTCACATTGGTAGCAGCAGAATTGCTTATCATGTAGAATATTCCTCCTGCCACTTCCTGATGGGCAAACAGCCTCCTCCAACTATGGTTTACCTGTGTGGTGCCTCTTCTTTCATCTCATTTATATGAGAAAGGTTCAAGGTTCATTCTACAGCTGCTCTCCTACTTTCATTCTTCTAAGCAGAGAATGGTCAATTTTGCTCTGTGGGCCTTCTCAGGAACTGCATCTGATGCCCTCTCAGTTTCTCACAGCAACCTTGTGTCACCTTCACTTATTTGCATACACATTTCTCATATTGTTCTATTTTATTCTTTGGTATGAAGAATGGCTCTTGGCTTCTTGGAAGTTAATCTATGGACTGATTTTGTTCTCTGGGATATATGGTCAATGTCATCTTTACACAGTATACAATCACAAGAGCAATGTATTTGTTGTTACTAATTGTAATTCTGGAAACTAATTTTATGTTGGAAAATGACACTAGTGAAAGTAATATTTCCTTTCCTCTGTTTCTGTGAGGAAACAGTCTCATCAGTTTCCCTGGTCATACAATATACTGAATAAAAGAATTGCCTCATTAAACATTAAATAGTCAGCTCTAGTTCCACATTCTGCTTCTTTCCTGTCACTGTGCCTCTGCCAGAGGAGACAATGCCTCCCCCATCCTCCTCCACTACTGATCCTGCTATTTATATCCTGCATGCAATATGCATAAGGCAAAATGTCAGTGGCTTTTGATATAACCCGTCCCTTAAGGACTGTCACCAAAGTTTGGACAAATGTGTTCTTAGGTCCCTCCTGCTGGCAAGGCAGTCTTGTCTGAGATCCACTTCTTCCTGCCTCCTTTCGCAAGGCTCCTCCAGCCTTCGAAGATCAGCACATATCCTGTCTTTATAAAGACGTCTCTAACTGCCAAGCGTGCACTGAAATCTCTCTTCTCTTCTTCCCTCCTTTGTTTATGGTGGTTGTGATGGGGGTTGAAAACCGGCATGTGGCGACAAGCTGCCTACACAGAAACCTCGATGGCGCATCACCGTCTGGGTAACTCTGATGACTTTCAGCCTTTCTTTACCTCAGTGCGCTGCCCGGAGCAGAGAACTCCTGTGTCTTATTTTCCTTAGGTTTTAAATGAGTAACATTAGTGGAATTTTCTTAAAAGCGTTTTAAAAATTAATTTAAATAAGTTAACAAATAATACTGGTATGTAGTAGTCTTTATAAAGTGTTTACTATCATGTGCACACGTGTGTGGTTCAACAAGGATGTACTTAGTCCCTAACAGGTACCACTGTGCCGGGTGCTTCACCAGTGCCTTCTCTTGTGGAGAGGTGAAGTGTCAAAATTCTTTTCTAATAATTTGTATGCTGTATATTTTTGTACACCTTTTTTGAGGAGGTATAATTTTTTTTTGTTTGGGGAAACTCTGGGAGACATTGGGGTAGGGAAAGACTTCTTAAATAAGACCCCCAACACACAGTTGATAATCTCCAAAATAGACAAGTGGGATTACATCAGACTAAGAAGTTTCTGCATGGCAAAAGACACAGTAACTAGTGTGAATAGACAGCCCACACAATGGGAACATATTTTTGTAAACTATGCGTCAGATAAGGGACTGATAACCAGAATTCACAAGGAACTCAAGCAGCTGTTCTGAAAAAAGACCATCAATCCTATTAAAAGATGGGAGAATGAGTTGAAAAACCCACTCTCTAAAGATGACATATGAATAGCTAAAAGGCATATGAAAAAATGCTCAACATCCCTCATTGTAAGGAAAATGCAGATGAAAACAACAATGAGGTACCACCTAACCCCAATCAGAATGACTAAGATTAAAAAAACAAAAAATGATAAGTGCTGGTGGGGGTGTGGTGAAAGGGGGACTTTCTTACACTGCTGGTGGGAATGTAAATTGGTCCAGCCACTGTGGAGAACAATTTGGAGATTCTTCAGAAATCTACAAATAGAACTACCATATGATCCAGCAATCCCACTCCTTGGTATCTACCCAAAGGACAGAAGAATACTTAATCGGAAAAGTGCTTGCATATCGACGTTTATTGTGGCACTATTTACAATTGCTAAGTCATGGAAACAACCCAAATGCCCACGAACAGATGAATGGATAGAAAAACTGTGGCACATATACTCCATGGAATACTATTCAGCCATAAAAAAAACAACAAAACTCTAGCTTTTGACAAGAAGTGGATGAATATGGAAGACTTACAGTCAAGTGAAACAAGCCAGGCTATGAAGGAGAGGCATTGTATGTTCCCGCTTAATATATACCAAGTGTCCGCACTCTATGACTGAAACTAATTGACTAAAGGATATAGAAACACAGCATATAGATGTGAATACAAGATATAGTATGTGTGCAAGAGGAGGGTCTGAGGAAGGACATTTAGAAGAAAAATAGGGAGGCAAAGTATTGATGTCACAGGGAGGTGGGGAGAGATGTTCACCTGTTGAAATATCCATTTTGTAAGACAAATAATAATGTGATTGAATGTATAAAATAAAATGAAATGAAAAATAAATTAATTAATTAAAAAATAAAAAATGAAAAATAAATAAAGGAGATTTTTGCTATAGATTTTTACTGGAGAGGCAGAAAGACAGAAGGCAAGAAATCATGCCCTAGAGGGGATAGCCACCATAATCCATTATTCTCCATTCTCCTCTCAAGATTTTGGGCACACACACACACATTCACCTGACTTGAGTTTTAAGCCACTGGGTCTGAGACTTGAACCGTGGTCAACTACATGTGAGTCCAGCGATGTAACCATTATGCCATCTGCTGGTCGCTTGAGGAGGTAGTGTTTTGCATGATAATCTGTATGTATTTAAGGGATACAATTTGATTAGTATTAGCCAATAAATAAATGCTCTCATAAAATAACACGGCAATGACCATAACAACATAATATTTCCATCACCCTAAAAAATTTCCTTTGGACCTTTTGCAGTCTATTCATTCCTTCACTCATGACCTCCAATGATTAACTTAGTTTCCATCCCTATAGATTAGTCTTCATTTTCTAGAACTTATGTACATAGAATAACACAATTAATTTTGTGTCTATTTTTGTTACATTCATTTAGCATAGTGACTTTGAGATCCATCTATTGTTCTCTATATCAGTAGTGTGTTCTTTTTATTTCTTACTAGTAGTCAACTGTTTAGATATTCCTCAGGTTGTTTGCTGACGAACATTAAATTTTTTTTCTAGTGTTTGAATGTTACTGATTTAGCTGCTATGAACACCCACATCCATGTCTTTCTGTGATTGTTTTCATATGTAATCAATGAAACCCTGGGGTCCAATAGAAGGGATATTTAACATTCTATTGAATAGCCCAATTTTTTCTCCTCTCCAGTTTTCCTGTACTTTTATTCCTCTTTCTTATGTAGTTTATCTAGTTTTCTTCCTCTTTCTTACTTAATTTATAGTTTATGCAGAGAGTTTGAATGGGATTCCAGGCATAAAATAAAGTATATTTCTGTGTTACAAAACTACAAGGGAAAGTTTTCAATTTCCTATCATCTGTTCTGTCAAAGCCCAAGCAAATACCGATAGGCTATTGAAATGTAAGAGACCTGGTCCTTCTTTTCCACAATTAGAATCTATGTCCTTACGGTGAGTCTCTGACATGAAAGACTCACCATTATGACTAGATATTTCTGTCCTCTCAAAATTCATTGATTGTAATCCTGAGCTTCATTGTGATAGTATTAGGAGGTGAGATCTTGAGGAAGCAATTCAATTGTGAGAATTTAGCTCTTATGAATGGGTTCTGTGCCCTTGTAAAAGAACCCAGAGTTATCTTACTCTCTTTCATCACTTAAGGACACAATTAGAAGTCAGCAGGCTACAACTCAGAGGAGGGCCCTCACCTGAACCCCACCAATTTTGGCTTCCTGATCTCAGACTTCCAACCTCTAGAACAATGACAAATAGATGTGTGTTGTTTGTAAGCCAGTCTCTGATACTTTGTCATAGCAATCTAAACTGAGAAATTAACTTTAAGTACTATTTGAACGAACGTTTGAATGAATAAATATTTGAATGAGTATCTCTTTTGATATTAACATGTGAAATTTTACAACAAATGAAGAGACCTGGAAGTTACTTTTTTAAAAAATTATTTATTATTTTTATTTTTTAATTTGACCAGAAAGAGAGATTCAGATAGTGAGAAAGGAAGCTGCCAGGTCGGGACTTGATCCACGGACGGCCATGTGAGAGTCTAGCACCCTAATCACCAGGCCACCTGCTGGCCTCAGAACTTGCTTTTCAAAAATGGATTTCATAATGATGAATTTGCATGACCTGTCTCAAGAGAAAGCAGTGACTTGTGATTCTTACCTCATTAGTCATCCTTCTGTTTTATATTTAGCTGTTTGGGCTGTATCCACCTGTGTGTCTACCCACACAGCTACTATTTCACTTCCCTGAAGGCAGGTATTTATTATATTTGTCTGCTGTGTCACTAAGCACACAATCATGAAGGTTGTACATCTTCATTTTATGTTTGCCAACATAAAATGACTGACTGATAATATCTATGACTTGTAGGAATATTTCTCTTAAGTTTGTTTCCTCCTTTCATGAGAGTGAGAGGCACAGAAAATAATAAGAGCACCCTCAGCAGGGTCTCAAGCCATGATCCTACTGCCTCCCTGCAGCCTTTTCATCTAGTGAGGACCAGGTGTGTGTGCCTAGCAAGTACAGGTAGACTGGAGAGGCAAACTAAAGATCTACCTGCACCACCTAGCTGCCCTGGTAAGACTACTTGATATTCATTTAACTCGACATGATTTTTATGGAATGCTCACTATTTTATTTATTTATTTATTTATTTATTTATTTATTTATTTATTTATTTTGAGAGAGAGAGAGAGATTTTTGCTGTAAGGGGTCTGGCATGATTTTCAACCTGCCGAGTGTGGGACTTGAACCACAATTGTCCATGTGGGAGTCCAGTGCCCAAAACACTATGCCAATTGCTATCTCCCACTTACTATATTCCAGGTGCTGTTTTAGGAGATGTGAAAAATATTAATGACAATGCAGACAAAAATTCATGCCCTTAAGAAGTTATACTTTAGTATTGGTGGCAGGCAATAAGCAAAATTTAAAAAAGAAATTATTACATCAAATGGCGATAAAAACAATGAGAAAATACAAAGTGATGATGAAGAAGTGAAAAACATAGATATTGTTGGAAGAATGTGGCAGGTAAAGAATTAGCATGTGGAAAAATCTTGAGGTAAAAGTGTCTCTGGAAGGCTTTATCTTGAATAAAATCAAGGAGACTAGTGCAATGCAGTGAGAGGAAACAGTATTAGCTGATGTCAGAAAAATTTCAGGTGATAGGGCCAGGTCTACTTGGAGAGTAAGTACATTGGGCTTCACTTGGAGTGAGCTGGGAAGACATTTAACAGTATGGAAGAGACAAGTAACATGATGATCTCTCTTATGTTTTATCAGTATCACTCTGACGGTAGTGTCTAGGCTGGAAGGGAATGGGAGCTGCCCGGATATTGGTTGGGAATCTAATGCAATGATCCAAGGGATTGATATTGGTAGTTTAGAGTTGGGTTGATTCTGTGGAGATGAGAACTGTGAGTGATCAGGTGATGTTAAGAGAATGTCCTGTTTGAAGAGCCTTCTAGACATTGGAGTAACAATGCTGAATGGCTGGTTGGATATACAAATTTGGAGTTCAAGAGAGAAGTACAGCATCTCAGTTTTAGAGTCAGCATGTAAAGATAATGGATCAGCTCAGGTGATGGCACCAAAGGAATGTAGTGGTTAGGGAAGAATATCTAAGGTCTGAACCTTGATGGACCCCAATATTAAGTGGTCAGATAGATGGAAAGAAATCAGCAGAGGAAGCCAAGAAGGAGTAGCCAATGAAATAGGAAGAACACCAGGAGTGTCACCGGAAAGTACCAGGTATTTAAGGATAGACATGAGATTAAAGTTAAGGAGCTGAATGGTGACAGAAGAATAATGGTATGGAAAGGCTCATGGTGAGCAAGGAGGGCTCCCCTTTCTTCCATGGCTAGTAATAGGGTCAGATGTAAAGAGGAAAGCAACAATAACCACAGCAACAACAAAGAAACTACCAACCTTTGATATCAAAACAGGGTGATTCGGGAAGAGCCATATCTTGATTTTGGTTATATAAGAAGATTTGGGAATGTTGAGATAGGAGATAACTAGACAAGGATTCTAAAGACCGTAGTGGAGATTTCAGACGTGGTGGTGCAGGGAAATTAGAACAGAAAGACGACCAGTCATGTCCCTCTGTGGTTCAGAGTGTAAGACATGAAAGTTGACCTGGTACAGGCTTACAGTGTATGACATAAACCAGGACAAAGACATTATCTCAAGGCAGACGAGACGGATAACAGGCGGTAAGCGATGAGATGAAGGAGGGGTATAGGTCTGAGCTCTATATTCATTTAAGCTGTTAGATGCCTAGGTCAAAGCTATACATTTTTAGCAGGTAGGAATCCTTCCTGACCTCACAGCCTTTGCTTCTTATAGGTTGAGATGTAGGAGTTTAAGGGTATGCTAGGAAAACTCAACTCAAAATATTGCTTCTTTTGAAATCTTCCTGTGCTGTACTTTCCCTGAGGTATGACAAGCACATTTGGATCACCCTAGCTAGAAGAAAGTGAAGCTGCTGTGCACGTCCTCGTCAGCACTGGACACCAGAAATGCTTATTGTCATGAATAATCAGAGAAGAATGCAATGGCAGTGACACAGAGGGCAGTGTCCATGGCACAGTTTTCTGTGTACCAAGGTAGGCCTTCATGCCCTAAGTTACTGCTCATATTTACCAACCATGTGCCTTTGGATATATAACTTAAATCCTCTATGTCTCAATTTTGTCAAAATTAAAATGAAGATAACACCCTTTGGGCAGCATTCTTCTAGGTATTAGACAGAAACCTTCTGGAAGATACACACAATATCCTTTGTCCTTTCCCTTTTTAAGAACAAAACTGCAATTTTATCTGGCAAGCCATTGTGCCCTGCTCAGGTGAGATATTCCTTGTTCCAGGCTCTTTACAGGAGGAAGTGACTGTGTCATCTATTCTAGTCAATGAGACAAAAATCAGTGTCTACCGGAGCCTTCGAGAAGGCCCTGTCTGTGGCAACTACTCCCTTTTTCTTCTGACAAGCGCCTGGAAGTGAGGTTTCCAGCTGCCAGTTTCCAGCCAGAGGAACTCTCTTGCTGACATGAGATGAGGATAAAAGCAATACATGGACAGTTTTTGAGAGAAAACATAAAAGGTTCTTGAGTTCTTGACAGTGTTTTTGACTTCCTGAATCATGGCTACATTCTAAGTACCTCTGGGCTTTATATTTGATTAAGAAAACTCAACTTCTATTTGTGTAAGCAACCATGATTTGAGTTTTCTAGCTCTTACAATGAAATAAGTCCCAATTATGGGGCTGGCAGGTGGCATGGTGGTGAAAGGCACTGGATTCCCACATGGTTCAAGTCCCAGACCTCGTGGCTTTCTCTCTCACTTTCTCTTTCTCTCTTTCTCTGTCTTTGTCTGGTCAAATTAAAAGAAAATAATAATAAAACATGGAATTAAATAAATAAATAAGTTTTTAAAAAAGAAAGAAATCCCAATGTAACTTATAAGGTATCTGGCAATAGTAAAATGCTCAATAATTCATTAATCTATATATTTATTTGACCCTTATGTGCCTAAACTTGAATTAACCATAATTTATTACACATAATCATCACTGGTCCATGCATTTTTAAATTTTAGTTAATTCATTTAAAAATATTCTTTAATGGGGAATTTATTTTATTTCGTTTAGAATTAAATATTTTTTAAAGTTTTATTTTAGTTTTTTTTTATTTATTTTTTTTTTGAGAGGTTTTTGCTATAGGGTGCGTGCACTCGCCAGACAGACAGAGAGAGACAGAGAGACAGAAAGCGAGAAATCACTCCCCAGGGGGCATGGCCACGCCGCAATCCCTTCTCCTCCGTTCTCCTCTCGGGATCTTGGGTACGCATGCACACGCGCCCGGCGTGAGTTTAAGCCACCGGGTCCGAGACTCGAACCGCGGTCGACTATATGGGAGTCCAGCAACATAGTCATTACGCTAACTGCTGGTCCCTTATTTTAGTTTTAATTAATTTAGTTAATATCAATTATATATACCTATGGAATGCAACGTGGTTTTGATGCATCTATATGTCGTGGAATGATCAAATCAGGCTAATTAGTATATTTATCACCTCACATATTTATATTCCTTTGTGATGAGAGCATTTAAAGTCCTCTTTTATTAATAGATATTTTGAAATATACAGTACATTATTATTAACTGTAGTCACCATCCACAGAATACCAAAACTTATTTCTTTTAACTGAAACTTTGTAACCTGTTGACCAATGTCTCCCATGGGAACTATTTTTTTTTTACTCTTTGTGTTCCTTCTTAATGGAAACATATTGTGTCTTTGAGGTTCAAGTCAATTTATGTAGAGGGACAGTTTCGCTTTTGGTAAGTCAAGGTTTGGGTGATATTGGTGAGGATTTGGTTTTAGTTGCATTTACAACCACTATTGCCGAACCGGCTTGATAAACATGAGGACCTGTTTTATCAGCTCCTACCTCTATTACAGGGACAGGGAAGCTAGTTGCAGCTGCTAGAACTACCTGTAAGTGTTTTGATTTGAAAGATACTAGACAGGGACCAGCAGATGGTGAACTTCCACATGACTGACTATGGTTTGAGTCCAACCTGTGGCTCAAAAATCACAATGGTCTGGTGTCTGCATGCCCAAGATCCCAAGAGGAGAATGGAAAAGAAAGGATTGTAACATGACCATCTTCCCTGGGGGGTGATTTCTTGCTCTCCCTTTCACTGTCTCTCTCTTTCTCTCTTTGGTGAGCATATGCTCACTTAGGTAAAAATCTTGTTAAAAAAAAAAAGATACTATACATAGAAATCAAGTGGGGCTTCAAGTTACAAATCAAATGCATAGGTTATGAGTGTTAAATGGAAGAATTACTTCTTTGCTCTCCAAGATTGAGTTTCACCTGTGTGTGTGGTCACGGACTCCACATAACCTCCTTCTAGTCAGTTGATTTAAGCAATAGAACCAAAACCAATAAGGAGGAAAAACTTAGAACTAAGCCTTTTGAATATTTAAAAAATAGTTTTAAAATTTTTATTGAATAGTACTGGGATGTTTGGTAGTTTAAGGGTTTGATGTCTGTTTTAAGAGATTATATCTGGAATAAGAATAAGAAGCTCTTTAAATGTTTGTTTTAATACCACTTGATTTATAAAGAAGCATTTTGTAAAGAAACAAAAATGTCATCTAATTCTATGTTTTAAGTATACATACATCTTAAACAGTAAAGAATCTGAATTTTAGTGAGTAAGAAGCTCAGTTGTTGATATATTTGTTATACTTTAATTTATAGCATGTGTGCTCACCAGAGAGATACAGAGAGACAGCAAGAGTGGAGGAGGGAGAAAGTACCTCCCAGTGAGGAATCTCTCTTCCATTTCTACATTCTGTCAGGGTTTGGAGCATGCACATGTCCTTGGTGTGTTTTTCAAGTTGCCGAGTCAAGGATTCCAGCTGCAATTGGCCATGTGGGATCCGGCTCCCTTAACCAGTAGGCCATGGAGTCAGCCCACACTTTAGTATTTCTTCTTATTTTTAAAGTTTATTTAACTATTTTTTTGTTTTTACTCTTTTAAAATTTACATTCAATTGGGAGAGGTGGAGGAACAGAGAAAAATACATTTAATTGACACGAAAATGAAGTTATATGCTGCTGATAATGTATAGGATGATGTCTTTGTCTTGACTGACAAGTACTGTACTGATGCTGGGGAAAATTAACATGTTTTATACACTATAACAATGTCTAGTGATTAAATGTAAATAATAAATATTTAAAATTACATTTAATCTCTGCATCTTTATAGCATACATTATGTTTTGTTTTTTTTTTTTCAGCATGGATCCAGTGCATATCAATCAAGTCAAAGATATTACCATATATAGGTCCTTGGGAAAGTCATGACATATATTTCTTTGTTTTATTTTTGGAGAGGTTTTTGCTATAGGGTTTATGTGCTCACCAGAAAGACAGAGAGACAGAGAGACAGAAAGTGAAAAATTACCCCCCGGGGTGGGGTGGCCATGCCGCAATCCCTTCTCCTCCATTGCCCTCTCAGGATCTTGGGAACGCACGCACACACACTCGGAATGAGTTTAAGCCACCAGATCCGAGACTCAAGCCTTGGTCGACTACATGGCAGTCCAGTGACATGGCCATTACGCCAACTGCTGGTCCCCTATTTTTATGTTTTTGTGTGCAAAAATGCATCATGATTTTCCCGACAAGCCAATATATTATCATCAACAGATAACTTTTCATTAATTTGTCTGTTAAATGTTCCGTCCCAACCCCTCCCTTCTATTTCCTGTTATCCACCCCATCTCCTCCTATACTGTCTCTGGTATTTCTAGTTGTCTGCTCTACTATTATAACTTTCATCTTTCAGTTTCTGCCATAGAGTGCACACATTCGGTGTATATTGACTGGAGACATACAATGTCTCTCTTTTATTGCTGGGCTTTCTTCACTTACCATTAAATCTTCTAATTAATCCACTTTCACATTCAGTATATATTGAGTGGGGACATACAATGTCTCTCTTTCCTAGTCAGGCTTTCTTCACTTAGCATTAAATCTTCTAATTAATTCAATTTGTATCAAATGTCAGTGTGTAGTATTCCATTAGTTTTTAAAAAAGTTTAGGCACACAGATTGTAATATGTTACTTACACTTATATAAAATGCACATCCTGTTTATAATTTCATTTTCTTTAAATCCAGAATTTAGCTGTGAAAACTTCAAATTCCCACTAGCATTAACAGTAAATAGATGTATTCTATACTTATAGTAATATTGCTTGCAAGTGGATCCTCTAGATTTATTACTTAGAATAAAGAAAAAAAAGTAAGAAAAGAATTTATGGAATTTCCAGAAATTGCAACAGGGTCTGTTTCCATGCTGATGAATTGCTCCTTGAGGAAAATCAGCTCTTTTATTAATATAACATCTGGCTTGCATCTTGCATAAATAAAAATATAAGAGTGGGCCAGAAGTAATGAAAGAGGGAAATTAGAGGATGACATGTGAGCTTTCTAGCATAATAATCTCTAACAGCCAAGAAATCTAATTAGAAGGAATGTCATCTAATGAGACTCTGGTCAAGGTAATTCCACAGGAGATGGCAAAGCCTCATGGGACCACAACAAAAACAGTGAATCTGTTAGGTAATTTGAGGAATACTGAAACAGTGTGTATTACTGAAGGACTCTATTCAGTCAAAACAAAAATTATCAATGGCTTCTCTGGGACCATTTATGACTCTAACTGCAGAAATTCCATACTTGGGTTAATATGTTTTAAGAAGCACTGTGCTGTTCTCATCTGCATGATCAGATTTCTGCCTTTTCCTTTGTGTATTATCAGTCTAGAAGAACAGAGCATGCCTAATTAACCGTAGCAGTAGAAGTTAATTCTTATGCTATTACATAGATGAGTGGGATGTTTCCTCCTCTATAGAAAACACCATTTGTGACAACTGTGTTGGGTGTCAACTGCATATTAAAGTCGAATGTCATTGATTCTCCAATTAAATCTTGTTTTTGATTTTTCCAGATAGGGAAACTGAAGTAATGAGTCGAAATTCAATAATATTAGCTACGGGAACCAGCAGTTAGTGTAATGGCTATGTCGCTGGACTCCCACGTAGTTGACTGTGGTTCACGTCCCGGACCCGGTGGCTTAAAACTCATGCCAGGCGTGTGTGCGTGTGTGCCCAAGATCCTGAGAGGAGAATGGAGGAGAAGGTATTGCGACGTGACCATCCCTCCTGGGGGGTGATTTCTCACTTTCTATCTCTCTGTCTGGCGAGCGCACACGCCCTATAGCAAAAACCTCTCCAAAAAAAAAAAAATAATATTAGCTACTATCAAATAGTAAAAAAGAAAAAAAGTAAAAAATAAAAAATACAAAAGACTGGCAATGTTTTGCTGTTTTTTAAGAATATGTTAGTTAACTTTGAGGTTGATAGGTATGCCCTCTATTATCACATACCTCTCTCTGCCCCATGTTATTTGGGAAGAAAGAATGGGAAGAGAAAAGCCAGTTTCTCTGCTGCTTAGTGTATTTCCAATGTTCTGAAGACATGAACCAACTGCTTAGTAGAGTCACACAAACTAATCCATGCTAGCAAAACAGATACATAAAAGAAAGTACTGGAAAAGTGGGAATTGTGTTAAAAAGTGGGAATTGTGTTAAAAAGTGGGAATTGTGTTAAAAAGTGGGAATTGTGTTAAAAATAAAGAACTATAAATTCTATAAAATATCTATTTCAATAGATTTCCTAAAATCAGAGTCATTGTTTATTCTGATGAATTTTTTTTCTGTCTCTTTCCTTCTAATAATTTTTATTTATAAAAACTTTGCTGACATAAAATTCATCTAGTATTTTCAATGGTATTTTGGCAATAGGTATTACATTCCTCTATTAAATGTACCAATTAAGTTAGTATTTTTGAAAGTACACAATTTTTGACCCACATTTTAAAGAATCTATCCTAACTGAATAAATATGGAGAATACTAAACACATAAGAAAATGTTTAATTTAGCATTTTTATAATTGTGAACACTGAGAATTGCTCAAATAGTCTCCTAAGAAAGGAATAGGTTACCTATATGGCAGCAAAGACAAACCTTGGAGTCTAATTTAATCACTGAAAGGGAATGTAGGGAGTCCATTCAACTCTAGTGTTTATTTTATTTATTTATTTATTTATTTATTTATTTATTTATTTATTTATTTATTTGTTTTTGCTATAGGGCGCATGCGCTCGCCAGACAGACAGAGAGAAACAGAGAGAGAGAAAGAGAGAAATCACCCCCCAGGGGGATGGCCACGTCACAATCCCCTCTCCTCCATTCTCCTCTCAGGATCTTGGGCATGCACACACACGCACCTGGTGTGAGTTTAAGCCACCGGGTCCGGGACTCAAACTGCGGTCGACTACGTGGGAGTCCAGCGACATAGCCATTACGCTAACTGCTGGTCCCTCAACTCTACTCTTTAACTGGCTGCTTGTTTATATGTTTATCACTCCTTAAGGAATATTGTATTATTTTTTGTTTGTTTGTTTGTGCTCACTGGAGAGAGACAGAAGACAGAGAGAGGGAAAGTGATGAATCACTCTCCAGGGGAGATGGCTATAATACAATCCCTTCTACTCTCTTTTCCTCTTGGGATTTTGGGCATTGATGCACACACAATCAGCATGATTTTCAAGGTGCAGAGTCCAGGACTTGAACCATGGTTGACCATTTGGGAGTCCAGTGCCTGAAACACCATTGCAAATGCTGGCCCCAAGAGTACTATGTTTTAAGGTACAATACAAAGCATACACTAGATGGTCAGCCAGTGATGAAGTGGTTAAAACAGCTGAATCTCAAATAGCCAACTGTGCAGTTGTAGTCCCAGACCTGGCAACTAGAGAAATACACCAGGTATATGTGTGTATATATACCCCAAATCCAAAGAGGATAATGGAGGAAAAGGGACTGTGGTGTGGCCATCCCCCTTGAGGGATGCTTTCTCTCTCTATCTTTCTTTCTTGCTCTCTCAGACAAGCTCACATGCCCTATAGGAAGAAAAAAGAAAGAAAAAGAAAAGGAAAAAAATGCACTAAAAAGGAAGTTTAAAACATATTAACATGAAAATCTAATAATTTGTTTCCACATTTTGATAAAGGCATGTAATTGTTAGCTTTGGTTGTCAACTTGACTTGATTAAGGAATAGACACCTGACAAAGAAGTGTTTGACTGTGTCTGTGGGGAATGTTTCCAGAAGAGATTAACTTGTGAGTCTGAGTAGAATAGGCTGGAAATTCTGCCCTACGATGTGGCAGGCACCATCCAATCAACAAGGAGCCCAAGGAGAACAAAAGAGCAAATACAAAAGATAGATGAGTCTCTCTCTCTTTTTTATTTATTTATTTTTTGAGAGGTTTTTGCTATAGGGTGCGTGCACTCACCAGAAAGACAGACACAGAGAGACAGAAAGCAAGAAATCATCCCCTAGGTGGGATAGCCACGCCACAATCCCTACTCCATTCTCCTCTTGGGATCTTGGGCTCGCATGCACACGTGCCCAGCGTGAGTTTAAGCCACTGAGTCTGGGACTTGAACCGTGGTTAACTACATGGGAGTCCAGTGACGTAGCCATTATGACATCTGCTGGTCCTGATGATGAGTCTCTTTTGAGAGTGGGTAAGATAACACTTCTGCTGCCTTGGACATAGAACTCAAGGCTCTCCTGTCTTTGGATTTCAGGGTTCATATCAGCAGCCCCCTAGGTCCTCAGGCCTTCAGACTCAGACTGTGAGTTACATCACCAGCTTCTCTGCCTCTGAGACCTTGGGTCTTGGACTGAGCCATGCTATCAGCATAGTAGAATCTCCACTTTCCAGACATCCTACATGGTCTTTCTCAGCCACCATACTCATATGAGCCGATTCTCCCAATAACCCCCCCTTATATGCCTATACATACCATACTGGTTCTATCTCCCTAGAGAACCCTAACTAATAGAAGTAACTGTCTTGAGTTGATCACACCTGCTGTGAAGGTACTCACATAAATGATTTATCACACTCTGTAATCCCATTTCCCGGAACTCCTAGAAATTATGTTATTACTCAGTTTCAGTGTCAACCATCCATTTTCTATTAGTTTTTATGCAACTAACTTTGGTACTCCTAATTCAGAAATGATCAGATATAATGTATAGTACATCACTACCTATTTCAGGCTGTTATTGGATTGCAAAGAGAAATACGTGAGACTGGGTGATTTATAAACAGATAGAAGTTATTGACTCACCACTCCGGTGGATTCAAAGTCCAAATGCATTGTAAAATGAGGCAAGGTAGAACTTTGAGCAGAGCAGAGCATGATGTATATCCATGTGACTCCCACATGTCTCATTTCTTTCCCTTGTAAACCCACCAGTATTTAATCAAGGGATCCCTACTCTAACTGCTCAGTCATTAGTCTCCTCCCCAAGCCTCACGTTTTGACACCAAATTGGATAAGCTTTCCATGTGACATCTCTACAGTACAGTCAAGTCTCAGCCCTGGAATTTGGAGCTTATCCAAACCTAGCACCAACGTGCTTGTGTTTTTCTCAGGAAATGAAAATGTTCTATTGCGAATTTTCCTAACTTTCTTGTCCTTTCCTCTTTAACCTGGAAAAATACTGGTCTTGGTCATCCAACTTGAGATCTAAACAGGAAGACCTATCACTTCTATCTAGTTCACAATAGTCTCTTCATTTTTCCATAGATATAACAAAATTTCTTAGAAATAGCTTCTTTGTGAAGTATTCTTTTGGCTGCTTACCTAGAATTTCTGTAAAATGAAGACTATTTTTGTCAGGTGAAATATAACACACACACACACACTCTCACACACATGTACACACAGTGTGGGTGTATATATATGTTACAGGTTACATATATGTTATGTTTTATATATATTTATAGTTTATATAAATGTTAGCTGGTTTGGCACGTATCATTAAACATATTTTAACCATGTAAATAGAATCTTTCTATAACAAATTATCCCAAAACAATTTGAAAGAGATACACACATAAATAATGATGTTAATGCCATTAGAAAGTATGATACTCATGGTGTTAGCAGGTGGTATGGTGGTTAAGGTGCTGGATCCCACATGGCCAACTCTGTAGTTTGAGTCCAGGACAAGTTGGCCTGAAAAATGTGCCGGGTGCTTGTGTGTGCATGCACAAAATCCCAAGGGGAGACTGGAGAAGAAGAGATTGCAGTGTGGCCATCTCCTTTAGGTGTGATTTCTCACTGTCCCTTTCTTTCTCTCTCTGGTGAGTGTATGTGCCCTGTGGCAGAGAGAGAGAGAGAGAGAGAGAGAGAGAGAGAGAGAGAGAGAGAGAGAGAAAGAAAAGAGACAATGATACTCAGAAGAAAAAAATTACACGATAAAAAAATAAATGAAGTGGGACCAGCAGTTAGTGTAATGGCTATGTTGCTGAATTCCCATATAGCCGACCACAGTTCGAATCCCAGACCCGGTGGCTTAAACTCATGCTGGGTGCGTGTGTGTGCGTGCCCAAGATCCCAGAGGAGAATGGAGTTGAAGGGATTATGGCGTGGCCATGCCCCCAGGGGGTGATTTCTCGCTTTCTGTCTCTCTGTCTTTCTGGCGAGTGCACCTGCCCTATAGCAAAAACCTCTCCAAACATAAAATAAAATAAAATAAATGAAGTAAAAATTAGTCAACCTATATCTGGATTGAAAATAACAGTGTGAACTCATGATACATTTTCAAGGGTACATGTTTTTTTTTTTAGATTTTTTTTTTTTTTTTTTTTTTTTTTTGAACTCTGTCTATGGAAAAATCTTAAAAGTAATGATCAGTCTGTAGAAATTGGCACTCTATAGACCCCATAATGCAAACTCAAAATACCACTTCTTTCTACAAGAAGTCTGACTGATCCTAGGACTGGGACAAGCAATGGACAAGAAGATTTAGGACTATTTTTAAAAATTATTTATTTAATTGTATCTATTATTATTTCTTAATTTGCTATAGAGCATGTACACTCACCAGAGAGAGAGAAAAAAAAAAAAAGGAAAGTGAGAAAGCAAGTTGCCAGGTCTGGGACTCAAACTGTGGTTGGTCATGTGGGAGTCCAGTGCCTTAACCACCAAGCCACCTGCTGGCCCCCAGGAATATCTCTTACATCAGATAAAAAGCACAGTTGTACAGACTCTGTGTTGTGAGAAGAGTGCTTAGAAGTTAAACAGTAAGAGCTCCCCCTAGGGAAATACAGACAAATCCAGCATCCTGAATAAAGACAACCACAGGAACTTGAAATCCAATGCCTATATTTCAATGTACATTGAGTTCATAATAATAACATTTTATAAACAACATGGTTCTTAGACAACCTTTGGGGAAAGTAAGGATTCACTCATTTTGAGAACTAGTAAGCAAATGGAAAGAATCAAGTATTTATTCTGAACTGTTCTCAGGGTAATCATTACAAGGACAAGTCTAGTCTATATAAAGAACTTTACTAGTAAATGCAGGAGTCATAATGGAATTAGAATATAACCACTTTGCTCCCCCCAGTTGAATAATGGATGCAAATACCCATCCTGAATGGCTGCCAAAACAATTAGGGAAAGGAAAGGAGGACTTTATTATGCATGAATCAAGCCAACAACATTTGGATCAAGAATTGATCTCGGTATTAAAGGGGGTGAGACAGTTAGCTAGACCTCAAATGGAAGCTGAATTGCTCAAGCTCAGTATCTCACTACAAGTTTAGAAGAGATTGGGAATCTGACGAACTTTTAACAAAACACCATAAGGATTCAAACAGTAAAATCTAGAATGTGGGACTTCTACAGGACAAAACAAAATGCTTTTTGAAAAAATAAACTCTAAGAGGAAATAAGGGAGGGAAAATAATTTGAAGAAACTAATGTGACATATCACCAAATACGTGTGTGGATTTTTTGGGATCCCAATGAAAAAATATGAACTGTATAGGCATTTATTTAAAAATATTTATTTGGCAGAAATTTGAATAGCACCTGGGTACGTGAAGATACTGCAAAGTTTAGCTGACAAAGTAACTGTGTTCATGTTAAAAAAAGAAAAGAAGTGCCTGGGCCAGCAGGTAGTGTGGTAGTTAAGGTGCTGAACTCTCACATGGCTGACTGCAGTTCAAGTTCTGGGCCCAGTGGCTTGAAAATCATGGTGTGTGTGTGTGTGTGTGTGTGTGTGTGTGTGTGTGTGTGTGTGAGAGAGAGAGAGAGAGAGAGAGAGAGAGAGAGAGAGAGAGAGAGAGAGAGTGCCCAAAATCCAGAGAGGACAATGGAGGAAAAGGATTGTGGCATGGCTATCCTCCCTCCTCCACTTGGGGTGGAACGGTGACGTCTCATTTGCTCTCTGTCTGTCTCTCTGGCAAGTGCACACAACCTATGGCAGAACCTAAAAAAAAAAAAAAAAAAAAAAAAAAGGTCCTGAGCCAGTAGGTGTTGTGGTGGTTAAGGCGCTGGACTCCCTTTTGGCTGACTGCGGTTCTAGTCCTGTGCCAGTGGCTTGAAAATCATGCCAGGCACGTGTCTGTGCCCCCAAAATCCCAGAGGAAAATGGAGGACAAGGGATTCCTGCATGGCCTTAGGGGGTTGAGTTCTCACTTCTCTCTCTCTCTCTCTCTCTCTGGAGAGCACATGTGCCCTACAGCACAAACAAACAAACAAAAAAGGCCCTTATCTTTTAGGTAAGGGACAGATTGTTCCTTAAGTATTCATAGCTGGAAAAAAAATGGTTTCTTGTGTTGCTTTTAAGTTTTGGGGGACTGTGGTGGGACTAAGATTGGGGATGTAAATGAAACACAATTGATAATGTATTTACAGCTATTGAAACTGGATAATTACTTACTGAAATTGGTGTTTGGGATTTTGCTCCAAAGTCTACTTCTTGTATTATAATGAACACCCAGGTCTATAACATCCTGGCAGATCCTAAAATCGTGACTTCCTGCTTATTCACAGTCTTCTGTACTGTAAAAAATTTAGATATTGGGACCAGCAGTTAGTGTAATGGCTATGTCGCTGGACTCCCACGAAGTTGACCGCGGTTTGAGTCCTGGACCCGGTGGCTTAAAACTCACACCGGGCGCGTGTGCGTGCGTGTGTGCCCAGGATCCCGAGAGGAGAACGGAAGAGAAGCGATTGTGGCGTGGCCACCCCCCTGGGGGGTGATTTCTCGCTTTCTGTCTCTCTGTCTCTGTCTGTCTGGCAAGCGCACGCGCCCTATAGCAAAAACCTCTCCAAAAAAAAAAAAAATTAGATATTGATTATGTTGATGAGTGACTATATTCTCTCTCCATAATTTAAGACATTATAATGGCAGTTAAAAAACACTGGCCATTCTAATTACCTCGAGGAATCAGAATCCGTAATTAAAAGAAACCATTAACATTAGCCACAGGATTAGATGGATTTTTTAGTAATAAAGTTGATTTTTGAGATCGCCCAAAATTGCTAAATACTAGATATTTTAAAAATGTATCCACTTTTACGTATCAAATGTTTGGCATTTAAATTAGGCTTTTAAAGTGTGTAATTTATTCTTATAGATCACTAGTGAACAAAAACATGTGAGCTAGCTTTGAACAGTGATCCAAATGTTGCAGATTAACTGTACTCTTTTTCTTTGCTATTAATATTTTGTCTTTGCAAAGGAGAAAAAGTAACAAGGATTCTGTTTCAATTTTGCTAGCTAACCACTTCCGGTCCTGGAGGGCCTTGCCCAGCCCCTAAAACTGCTGCCCTTTGTGGACCAGGGAAAATTGTTTTTGTCCCATCTTCAGCAATCACTGAAAAGTATTGCACTGCTTAAGGTAACAAGCTTAAATCAATTCCAAAAGGCCCCCAGTCATTCAGAGGTATATGTAATTTTCTACATTGGTAACTAATGCAAAATAAACTTAAAAAAAAAAAAAAACTTGCATTTAATGAAAACGATGCACATACATACTTTAGCATGTCCAAAGTGCTAAAAAACATTTAATAAAATCCAGTGGTTTTCCTTGCCATACTGCCTACAAATGACCTCCAGCTAAAGTCACCAGGAACACACCTGTGGTTATGCGGGAGACCACACACCATGTGAGGTTGGTAAGATGGTATTAGCAAAACTTACAAGATGTGGGCTTGATGGTTTGGAAGAAGGTTAAAGGACATGGGTCTTGCTTTAGATGGGATGCTGTATGCAAATGGGTAATCTGTAACTGGCTGTTTTATGAAATTTTATCTAGAAGGAGGGAAGACTAGAGCAGGGCTAACATTGACATCGTTAAAGGAGGAGCTTGTCACATTACCCAGGAGAAGACTAAGGTGAGGCTAAAGTTGTCATTGTTAAAGGAGGAGTTTGTCACGTTAGCCAGGAGAAGGGGACATTTGGTCACGTTTGTGGCTGGGACAATGCTTACATTCTGTGTTCAGACACGCTGTGGAGTGGTCTAGTTTTAGTCTAGATCCACCATGGTCACAGAGTGCCTTGTCTGATGTGGATGTTCTGTGACATTGTCCACGTCCAATAGGAAGTCACCAAGATCAGGCTGTGAATGCCAAGGCAACCCCTGCAGGTCAGCACCAGTCCTGTCTCTCTTTCCACTTCCTCAGGGCTCTCTCTTTTCCTTCTTTCTTCTAGAATTTACAAATGTCTATACCCCGAATCATGTGAACACATGCTTATTCCTTTTCATAATTTTTAATCAAGTAAAGTTTCAGTGTTTTTTATACCTTTGCAAATATTATTAACAGTTGAACATTTTAGTAAGCTGTTTTTCTTCTTTTCTTTTGACATTAAAATAATTGCTTTTCCCCATTGACTATGTTATCTTTGAGCTTACTGCTAGTTCTTCCAACCGGCTAATAGCGTTACAGAATAGTTTTCAACAAGGTCAGTAGGATCGTTTGTCCAGACATCTTTTGTTTGTTTGATTGTTTTTAAGAATTATTTTATTTATTTATGATTATTTTAAATTTTCCAGCAAGAGAAAGAGAAAGTGAGAAAACAAGCTGCCATGTTTGGGAACTTGAACATGGTTGGCCATATGTGAGTCTAGTGTCTTTTTTTTTTTGAGAGGTTTTTTGCTATAGGGTGCGTGCGCTCGCCAGACAGACAGAGAGAGACATAGAGACAGAAAGCGAGAAATCACCCCCCCAGGGGGGATGGTCACGCCGCAATCCTTCTCCTCCATTCTCCTCTCGGGATCATGGGCACGCACGCACACGCGCCCAGAGTGAGTTGTAAGCCACCGGGTCCAAGACGCGAACCGCGGTCGACTACGTGGGAGTCCAGCGACATAGCCATTACGTGAGTCTAGTGTCTTAACCACCATGCCAACCCCTATCCAAATGTCTTTCTTCACAAACCCTGATGCCTCATTGAAGACTTCATGGTCCTGTCTGGGCTGATCTCATTCCAGGTCCACTGTATTAGCAAGGTGCTTTTCTGGACTGTTTCCCTTGAAATTTACTAATCTGGAATTGGAGTTTCTATTTTTATGTGTCAGATCTTCTTCTTTCTTATGGAATGTATCCTCCAGTAGTTTCAGCAGTACTTTCATCAGGTTCAAGTTGGTGCATTCACAGAGGGCAAGGCACCGACAGCCTCCACATGCCTGTCTCTTGTGTTATGTTGGTCCATTAATGTCTGTCTAGGTCTGGGGCAAGGTATTTCATCTTGAAGAGTCTCATCACTTTCCACTAGGGTCATATCTCTTTCATTGTGAAAGAGATTTCATCATTCTTTCTTGGTTTGTCCTCTTTACAGTAGAAGCCATCTGCCTGTGGCTCTTCTAGAAAGAATGCATTGGAAGCAATTTTGAAAACTTGCATCATGAAAATATTCTAGTTGGCTGAATCTGGAAGTCTAAGTTGGCATTAATTTCTCTTCAGAATTGAAAAGACATTGTTTCATTGTCTTATTCCTTTGTTGCTATTGGTCAGTAAAAAGTTATTCGAATTTATGATTCTTTGTAGTAACTTTTTCAATAATTTCATGTCTAGGCTAGTCAGTGGTTAAGGCAGCTGAATTCCCACATGTCTAACAGTGCTTCAAGCTCTGGACCTGGTGGCCCGAAAAACATGCTAGGAGCATGTGCATTTATGCCAAAAAGAGGGTGAGGGAGGAGGAAGGATTGCAGTGTGACCATTCCACTTGGGGTGGTGGTGGTGCTTTTCTCATCTCTCTTTCTCTGTGTCTTTCTCTAGCAAGCACATGTACTTTCTGCAAAAATTTGAAAACGTTCCTATCTAGAAGACTACAGAATTATCTGTCAACCTAAAATTTTACAATTGTGTTCCTTATGTTCTGTGATAAATTGTATTCCAGCATGGTGTATTATTTTTAGCTGAGCATGTCAAGTGCTTCTGTTAATGGTGGTTTTTAATAAATACCAAGAACTAGAGCACCACCAGCATCTTAGAACTACTCTTCATGGTCTCCGCAAGGAATTTTTATCCCTAACGGTAGTATCTTAACATATAAAATCATAGATAACTTTTGTCTGTTTTTTTTGTATTTAATATAATATAGTTGTGTAGTATTCACTATTTTATTTATTTATTTATTTATTTTATTTAATATTATGTCTTTGGGTATTGCCCATTTTGGTGCAAGAAGCAATAGTTTGTTTATTTTCATCACTTTATGATATTAAATTACATGAATATATCACAATTGATTTACCCATTCTAGTATTTATGAATATCTGGGTTGTTTCTAGTTGTTAGCTAAAATGAATAGTACTATGACAATAGTTAGAATAAATGCTTTATTGTTTCTAAAAGAAAAGGAAAGAAACTGTGTGAATCCAATGTCTTAATCTAGAAAATCCAATCTAAATTGCTCACTAGTCATTAATTATGCAGATCCTTGTATCTCAAATTGTTCTAGCTATAATTTATTAGTAGGAAGTTCAGTTGCCATGTTTTCATATTCATTCCATGTTTTTGAATCTAATTATGCACTACCATGTTTCTTCCTTGTGGATCCTTATCTTGTTGAATCTTCCCAACTCCAAGACATTATGAGAAGTTTACTCTCATAGTGATAACTCTATGCCCCATATTGTTTTGAGATCCACTTATTGGCAATGCCTAATTAAAACACTGCCTTGCCTCCTATCTCTCTAAGGATCTCTTTATTTCACCTTTTCATGGTAAACAGCCGTGTGGGCCACATTGAGTGCCATGTGCCCAAAACAGTGGCTCAAAATAAGAGCAAGTTGATTTCAGGAAAACACATTATGTTTTATCATGGGAAAATTGTCTTCTAGTCATTGAGTTGCAGTTCTAAGTCAGCAAGTACTTGTTGAGTTAGTTTTCGAACATCTATCAGAACTTTTTCAACATAAGAAAATTAAGAATAAATTAAAGTCATATACAAAGGCCAGACAGACATGGAATTGGTCAATCTCCAGGATGTGAGGAATCAAGAACACGTGTTTGTTGGGCAATAAGTATGTGCTGATCATTATGTATAATGTGGATATGACCTTATAAATGTTGTCTGTTTTCAAAGTGACAGAACACACTCAGAGAAATCAGTCACTTCATTGAAAGTCTTTGAGCTGGTGCGAGGATAAAGGGGCCATTTAAACTCAGATCCCTGTGCCTCTAGCACACACTATTTCCACTACAACTTGAAATTTCTCTAGACTAAAGGAAATACAATTTTACTATGTGGTTGAAAGTCCATAAAATGCCTTGTAGTGGGATGTATTCCAAACCACTAAAAGTAAATTTCCTGATAGGAAACTCAATCTATGCTTCTTCTTCTCCTTCTTTTTTTTTTTTTTTTTTTTTTTTTTTAAAGGTTTTTACCTCAGGGTATGTGAACTCGCCAGAGAGACAGAGGCAGTGAGAGGGAAAATGAGAAATCACCCCCAGGGTGGATGGTCACACTGCAGTCTCTTCTCCTCCATTCTTCTGAGATCTTAGGCATGCACACACATTTACCAGGTGTGATTTTCAAGCTACTGGCTCTGGGATTCCAACCATGGTCAACCATGTGAGAATCCAGTGACGTAACTGGTATTCATCTGTTGGTCCTAAACCTATACTATTTACGGTTGTCAAGAAAATAGTAACGTGGGACCAGCAGTTAGCATAATGGCTATGTAGCTGGACTCCTATGTAATTGACCGCGGTTCGCATCCTGGACCCGGTGGCTTAAACTCAACGCTGGGCGCATGTGTGTGTGCGTGCCCAAGATCCCGAGAGGAGAATGGAGGAGAAGGGATTGCGGTATGGCCGTCCCCCCGGGGGGTGATTTCTTGCTTTCTGTCTTTCTGTCTCTCTCTGTCTTTCTGGCAAGTGCACACACCCTATAGCGAAAACCTCTCCAAAAAAAAAAAAAAGAAAGAAAAAAGAAAACAGTAAAGTCATCTGAATAAAAGAAAGAAGCATTTGTTTAATTGAAAAAATTAAAAACTTAATAATTTGATATAGGTAAAAGGCAAAGTAATAGGGACTATTGTTTCTATTTCTAATAACTGTTCAAAATGCAAGACTGTAAACACAAAAGACAAGTATATTAAAAATCTTTAGTGCTATTATATATTACTTGAACACAAAACATCAGGCACAAAAAGTTGTGACCTCTAGTATGAAAGGAAATTCTTGAGATGTAGAACAAAAGTCCTATTTAGGGGGACCAGCAGTTAGCGTAATGGCTATGTCGCTGGACTCCCACGTAGTCGACCGCGGTTCGAGTCCCGGACCCGGCGGCTTAAACTCACGCCGGGCGCGTGTGCGTGCGTGCCCAAGATCCCGAGAGGAGAATGGAGGAGAAGGGATTGCGGTGTGGCCATCCCCCCTGGGGGGTGATTTCCTGCTTTCTATCTCTCTGTCTCTCTCTGTCTGCCTGGCGAGCGCATGCGCCCTATAGCAAAAACCTCTCCAAAAAAAAAAAAAAAAGTCCTATTTAGGTTACAAAAATTTAATTTTTAAAAATGTTGTGGGTCTACTTAAGCTAAACATATATATTTTTTTATTTAGATTTTTGCCACAGGACATGTGCACTTGCAGGAGAGAGAGAGAAAGAAAGAAGGAAAGTGAGAAATCACCCCTTAGGGGAGATGGCCACACTGCAATCCCTTTTCTTCCTTTCTTCTCTTGAGATTTTGGACATGCATGCACACATACCTACATGTTTTTCAAGCCACTTGGTCTGGGATTTGAACCATGAAGTCAGCCATGTGAGATCCAGCACCTTCACCACCTCACTACCTGCTGACCCAAATAGTAGGACTTTTTGGATGGTATTTTTCAGCAATGCTGTAACTGAGTTGAAATATCTGAGTCCGTCTCTTGTCTGATTACTTACAATAGAATCTAGGCAGTCTTCCTTTTTTCTTCCACCTTCAAAAATAGTTTTACAAATAGATAAAATCAAAGCTTTTAAAATAAGTAAATTATGATTGCAGCAGAGAGGATGAAATAGGTTCATTACACAGTAGATAATGTGTAGTTACATTTGAATGGGTGAATTGTTTTTTGTTTGTGCAAATGATGGTAGAAAACATAAAGTCTTGCTTGATCCCTGTGGGCTTATAAACACTATTTTCACTTCCAAGAGGACCAAGTACTTACATTCTTGGCTCTGAAACCGGCACAAATTATGCTCCATGTCATTAAAAGATGTCATTAGATATCCCTCCTGTGGCCATGGGGCCACCTTGTCTGGAATGTAAGTAGGAGACAGTCTCAGTAACTTTTCATTATTACCGATAGACCGTCTTCAAAGGAGAGAAATGGCCACTGGTCTTTCATTGGGTTAAAGGACAATTACAGATTCTAGTGTTTATCATTATTATTATTACTATTTAAATAGAGCTGAACTTTTAATTAGACAAATCCTTTGGCTTTAGGTTGAAATTAGTAATGACGGCTTTAACATAGTCAACATATTAATTTGCTTGCACTCTCATTGTAAATACCACACTCGGTAACTTAAACAACAAAAAATTATCTTCTCACAATCTGAAGGCTAGACATACAAGACCAGGGTGTTCTCAGGGTTGGTTTCCTCTGAGGTCTGTCTTCCCGACTCGCAGGTGGCTGCCTCCTCACTATCCTCCTGTGGTTTCTTCCCTCTGTGTGCCACCCTGGTGTCTCTCCGTGTGTCCAGATCTCCTCTTCCTACAAGGATGGCTGGCAGATTGGATTAAGGTCCACCTTTTCAAAGCACTCTTTGTGATTTTGTCCCTTCTTTAAAGACTTTATCTCCAAATATAGTCATAATAGAAGATGTTAGAGGTTAAGTCTTATGAATTTGGGGGAACACAATTCAACACATCCCCTTAGAATGCTCATTTTTCAATTCATGAAGATATATCAGAACAAACTGAATTCAAGCCCTTTATTGACAAAAATATTGGTAATCTTTCTAAACTTTAACTGGTAAAAATCTAAGTATTTCTCACTTCCTTACTAATAATCGGGTATCTAGTACTCACTCATTCTTTTGTAGATTTACTCTCCGCAAGTTTGTTAGTTTTTGACTATGCTCTTAACCCTATTTCACCACTTTTTATTTCAAGCTTTGTTTATTTTTTAATTTTTGCTATAAAGCACATACCCTTGCCAGAGGGAAACAGAGAGAGACAGTGAAAGGAAAAGTGAGAAATCATTCCCCCAAGGGGGGTTGGATTTGTCACAGTTCCTTTTCCTCCATTCTCCTCCTAGGATTTTAGGCTCACACGCATTTTCCAGCCATCAGGTCTGGGACTCAAACTGATCGGCATGTGGGAGTTCAGCTCTGTAATCATTACGCCATCTGCTGGTCCCTTTCAGCACTCTATTAACACCAGATTATTGAATTTTCATTGCACTCATAGCTGCCACTTTCAGATAATATGCATCCTACCATACATACCCACATACAGGCAGCCCATTCCTTTTGTCTTAATAGGTATTTCACAGAAGTGATGTCTTTATTTTTAAGAATTATTTTATTTAACTTTATTTATTTACTTATTTTAATTTGACCAGAGATGAGGAGAGGAGAGAGAGAGAGAGAAAGTGAGAAAGCAAGGCTCCAGGTCTGGGACTCGAACTACAGCTGGTCATGTGGGAGTTCAGTGTCCTAAACCACCATGCCACCTGTATTTCAATACATAGATATTACCTCTTTTAATACTCAAAATAGCCCATTGGACCCCACTGGACCATTTAAAAATGCAATAATCATCATTTTCATTACAACAGAGAGAAGACAGAATCATTTATAAATGACATGGGCTCAGTAGGTGGCATAGTGCTTGAGGCACTGTACTCCCACATGGCTGAACACAGTTTGGACACAGCTGGACCTGGCAGCTTGCTTTCTCACTTTCCTTCTCTCCCTCTGATCAAAATTTAAAATAATAATAATAATAATAATAAATAAAATTAAGTAAAAATAGTTCTTTAATAATAAAATTACAAATCAAATGTAATTTTTTAAAACCACTAATGTGTGGGGTTTTTTTGCTCCTGCCTCTCAAGCTGGGAGAATGTGGATGCATAGAAATCGAAATGAACTAAAGAACTAAATTCCAAATAGGAATAAGCCTTCTAGATGGGGAACAGACAGCAGTCGTGGTCACAAATCGTGCCATTGCCTAGTCCTCGTACCAGCTGCAGCTCATTTATGCCTAAGCAGCCAGACTTTGCGAGGCAAAGGGCAATGGGCCAAGGTTTTATTGACAGAATGAGCTGGCATGAAGGATAGATATCTGGAGATGCATAAATGCAAGAATAAATCTCATATTTTGAAAACCCTCAAGTCCCGGGAATCTTGCTGACTGAGACCTGGTGGGGAAATGGTAGGAAAGCTGGAGGAGCTCTAACAACACTCACAGACGGAAGTTTAATCTAGAGGAGAACTAAAACCGACCCAGCTCCACTTTGCTCATATTCTAATAATATGAAAGAAATGGGCCCTTCAGAGGGGTATGTGAGCTACTGAGGATATGCATTGTAAGGTAAGAAAAGATTTATGTAATTTCATTTAATATCAGATATAAATAGAAACGAATTAAGTTGTGGCCCATGATATCTTTTTCTTTTCTTCTGTTTTTTAAAGGATCTTCCTTTCACCATATTTTTTGCTCTTGCCTCCCAAGCTGGGAGCATGAGGGTGCATTGACACACCTAGCTCTTTTTCAGACAAGGTCTCATTATGTTGCCTGGCCAGACTTGAGCTCTCTTCTCTCAGGCTTCAGAGTCCTGGGATCACATACTGCTGGACTGGCTCCATAGACTAGTGGTTAAGAGAGCTGGATCCCAGGGGCTGGCAGGTGGCGTGGTGGTTAAGGGCGCTGCACTCCCACATGGCTGACCATGGTTTGAGTCCCAGACCTGGCAGCCTGCTTTCTCATTGGGACCAGCAGTAAGCGTAATGGCTATGTCGCTGGACTCCCACATAGTTGACCGCGGTTCGAGTCCTGGACCCAGTGGCTTAAACTCATGCCGGGCGCATGTGCGTGCATGCCCAATGTCCCGAGAGGAGACTGGAGGAGAAGGGATTGTGGCAAGGCCATCCCCCCAGGGGGGTGATTTCTAGCTTTCTATCTCTCTGTCTGTCTGGCGAGTGCATGCGCCCTATAGCAAAAACCTCTCCAAAAAAAAAAAAAAAAGAGAGAGAGAGAGCTGGATCCCACATGGCTGACCTCAGTTCACATCCCAGCTCAGGAGGCTAGAAAACATGTCAGGCACATGTGTGTGTGTGCCTAAAACCTTGACCAAATGGGAAAATAGAGGAAAAGAGACTAGAACAGGACTACACCCAATCAGAGAGCTCTCTCTCTTCCCCCTTCCCTGTCTTTTTCAGGCTAGTGTGCATGCTCTCTGTCATATGTATGTACCCTCTGGCAATAAATAAATAAATATATTTCTGGTGGCATAATGGTTAAATTTGACCACATGGTTAACTTGTGGTTCAAGTTTTGGACCCAGCAGCTTGAAACCCATGCTGGTGTGTGTGCATGCATGCCCAAAAGTCCCAAGGAGAATGGAGGAGAAGGGATTACAACATGACCATGCCCCCAGGAGATGATTTCTTATCTTTCTATCTGTCTGGTGAGCACATGAGACCTATAACAAAATAACTCTTAAAAAATACTAAATAAGGGACCAGCAGTTAGTGTAATAGCTATGTCGCTGGACTCCCACGTAGTCAACCGTGGTTCGAGTCCCAGATCCGGTGGCTTAAACTCACACCGGGCTCATGTGCATGTGTGCCCAAGATCCCGAGAGGAGAACAGAGGAGAAGGGATTGTGGCATGGCCATCCCCCCTGGGGGGTGATTTCTCACTTTCTGTCTCTCTGTCTCTCTGTCTCTCTCTGTTTGTCTGGTGAGCGCACGTGCCCTATAGCAAAAAGCCTCAAAAAAAAAAAAAAATACTAAATAATCTATGAGTCAGGAAGAAATTCTAAGAGAAGCGAAAATATTTTAAACGAATAATGAAAACACAAAATGTTAAAGTTTGTGGAATGCCTATAACTTTGAATATGTGTTATAGAAAACAATATAAATTAAAAATTAATGATGTAAGCATCTACTTCATGGAGCTAGAAAAATCAAACCCTAATTAGTAGAAAGCAAAAATAATGATAAAAGTGAAAAGCAATTAAATAAAAATAAAGATGAATATTAGAGAAAACTAAAAACAAAACAAAAAGATGGACTTAAAAGAAAAAAAGATTACTAGTATGGATAAACCTCTAGTAAATGTGATCCAGAGAGAGAGAGAGAGAGAAAGAGAGAGAGAGAGAGAGAGAGAGATACTATTGCTTGGGATGTAAAAAGAACTTCATTCAAATTCTATAGATTTTAAAAGGATAATAAAGAGCTTTTATGAACAACTTTATCTAAATAAACTCAACAATTAGATTGACTGAATCTTTAGAAACCATCTTACAAAACTAACACAAAAAATGCAAAAAAATTTTTGAGAGGCTTTTGCTACAGGATGCATGCATTTGCCAGAAAGACAGAGAGAGACAGAGAGACAGAAAACGAGAAACCCCAGGGGGTATGGCCACACCCCAATCCCTTCTCCTTTATTCTCCTCTTGGGATCTTGGACATGCACGCACACGTACCCGACGTGAGTTTAAGCCACTGGGTCTAGAACTCGAACCGTGGTCAACTACATGGGAGTCCAGCGACATAGCCATTATGCCAACTGTTGGTCCCCCAAAATGCAAATTTTGAATAATCTTAAATGTTGTAAAGATATTGCATTTGCAATCAAGAAATTTTTCATAAATGAAAACTCCAGGTTCTCTTGTTGTTAGTGAAATCTCTGCCAAACATTAATATATCATCAGTAGACATTTTCAATGAAAAAGTAGAATCATTACATCATCAGCAAAGTCATGATGCATTTTTGCAGAGAAAAATATGTCATGACTTTCCCTAATACTTCCCAGCAGTGAGGCCGGTATGACTGTGATACTAAAATCAGAATAAAATATTACAAGTAAAGAAAATAAAAGACTAATAAACTTAGGATCATAAGTGCAAAAATACCTAAAAAGTATAATTAAATTGGATCTAGGCAACATGTGAAGAGGGTAGTACTTTGGGGTTAGTGGGTGGTATGAAGTTCCAGGTGCCGGATTCCACATGGCCAACTAAACCTGGGGGCTTGAAGATCATGCTGAGCACATGTGGATGCATGACCAGAATCCTGAGAGGGAAGGGAAGAGAAGGGATTACACGCCATTCTCCCTGGGAAGTGATTTCTTACTCTCTCTCGCTTGCTCTCTGGTAAGTGCACATAGGAAAACTTAAAAAAAAAAAAAAGATAGTACCTCATGAACCTCATCATCAAGGGATATTTATTTCGTAAATGCAAGGATTGTTGTCATTTTGCTTTTTCCAAGATTTTTTTCACATACTTCATAGCAATTTGTTCATACTACCATAAACACACATATAGCGTTGTCTACCCAAAACCTACAGCTAATGTTGTGATTAATGAGGATATTGAATACTTCTAACTCTTAAACAAGGAGAGGTTGTTTATTTTCCACCAGGTTTGGGCTGTTGTTTCTTCCTAGTTCAATGAAACAAGTAAAAGAAATAATAGGTGTAGAGATTTACAAAGATAAAAAAAAAAAACTGTACTTATTAGCAGATAGTTTTACATTAAAAAAAATCCAAAATAATCTTCCATAAACCAAAATATGAAGTGGATTTTGTAAGGTCATAGGGGACAAGGTCAATAAAAAACACGTATTTCTATATACTAGTAATAAGCAATTGAAAAAAGGAAATTTGAAAAAAAATCATTTATTATAACATGAAAAAATATTAAGCCCTAGGAAAAACATACCAAAAGATGCTGTATCTCTAGAAAGAAAACTAAAAAATATTGCTGAGAGAAATTAATAAAGACTTCAAGAAGTATTTGAAAAAAGAGCATAGATACAGTATTAGTTTAATTCAATATAATTTTAATAAAGATATCACAGCACCTTTTTGGTAAACATTGATATATAGATTTTAAAATTTATGTATAATTCCAAAGGATCTAGATAGACACTATAATACTGAAGATGACAGCCAAGTCAGATTTTCTCCATCTGACTTACTGTGTGATTCCACTTATGCCGGGGGCCAGCCTCGGCGGGGGTGGGTTGACTCGACGGAGGCGGCGAAGGAAAGGAAGACCGAGGTCTCGGTGCTTTTCATGCACGTCCTCTCAGCCGGACACTTCCCAGAGATCGCTCTCTGAGGAGTGACAACTGTTAGGAATCATCGTGCCTTTTTATTGAAAATGTGATACATGCAAGTAAATGGGAGAGGGGCTACGTGTTCTAATTATCAATTCATAAAGTTTTAACAATAGAGACCATTCAGGGTTTGATTAAGGGCAGGTGTATTAATCATCGATACAGTTCAACAATTGTTTGATTGATGAAAGCAGGTTTCTGGTAACTTCAAGCGGTGTGGTTTCAGGAAACAATTCCAGCAGGTAGAGTTAATTATCAGCCGATGTTCAGTAACAGGCTTCTTATGATTACTAAAAGAAAATCTCAAGCATAGACATTAGTTCTTTTGGATTTTCATAAAGAATGATACTTATATAATTCTATAGGGATCTAAAACTTAAGGAATCCTAATATATTTGCCTATCCTGAAGGGGTGAAGTTACTGTTCACTTGGTGAGGGCGGGGACAGCCTTTTCAACTGGTGATAAAGTGACTAATAAGTTAATGAAAAACTTTAGAATGGGTTTATGGTGTTGTGGATTCACTTGTGTAGCCCATGGCACCACTGTTGTGTATTTTGTTAGAACTTTAGTTACCATGGGACGAGAGTGTCCTGGGCCAGTTTCGGCCTAGTCCTATTGTATGTAAAAAGATTATTTGTATTAAATGTGTCTTGAAGGGCCTTACAAAGGTCAAGATGACTTCTGCCTAGATAGAACTTCAGCACACCCTCCATTATGATAGCAGGATGAAGCATTGTAATTAACAGTAGGTGGTCAGGGTAAAGGGAAGTGGTCGGGGAACTTTTGGGAAATCTTACCACACACTTAAGATGTATGAGGGAGCTTTGTAATTCTTTTATAGTAGTATATCGGGGAGTCAGAGGGGGGTCACTTCCCAGCAAGGCTACTACAGTCCCGGAGCAGATAGCAAACGGCCTTGCCAATATGCTAATTGATCCAAGCTTGTTCCAGGGTCGGGGGGCATACAGTAGTGGCCTTGCCAGCATACTGAACCAACCGGAAGCGATGCTCAAAGATCAAAGGGCTCAGACGGGTCCTGGAGCCCCACTGGGTTGGACTCCTCCACACTTATGTAAAGTTGATAAATAGAAAACATGAGAAATCACAAGCAGTCATCTGGAAGGGGAATTTTCTGTGCATAAATACGAAGGATTTCTCTATAAATCATGTAAGTTTTCGATCTTGCTCAACAAAAATTGACCTTGTAGTATTGTCTTGGACTAATCCAATATTTTTTTTTAAGAATTATTTTATTTGAGACCAACAGTTGGCTTAATGGCTATGTCGCTGGACTCCCATGCAGTTTACATGCTGTTCAAGTCCCAGACCTGGTGGCTTAAACTCACACTGGGTGCATGTGCATGTGTGCCCAAGATCCTGAGAGGAGAATGGAGGAGAAGGGATTGTGGTGTGGCCATCTCCCCTGTGGGGTGATTTCTTGCTTTCTGTCTCTCTGTCTTTCTGGTGAGAACACGCACCCTATAACAAAAACCTCTCCAAAAAAAAAAAAAAAAAAAAAAAAAAAAAAAGAATTATTTTATTTATTTGTTTGTTTGTTTTTCAATTTGACCAGAAAGGAACAGAGAGATTGAGAGAAAGAAGAGAAAGAGAGAGAGAGAGAGATAGAGAGAGAGAGAAGGTGGGAAAGCAATCTGCCAGTTCCGGGACTTGAACCATAGTTGGCCATGTGGGAGTCCAGTGTCCAGTGCCCTTAACCACCATACCACCTGCTGGCTCTCTAATCCAATAATTGTAAATGGAGTAAATAAATAATGAAAACAATCAAAAGCTATTAAACACAAATACGAATTTTGAGAAAAATTCTTGTTATCTTTGAAACTTATTCCTGGATTACTTTTTTCTGTGCTGACTCGTCCCTTCTTAATCTTCTTTTGCTTCAATATGAGGAACAAAGGAAATCCCTCTACCCTTCTGAACTATTTCCTCCAGCCACAGCTTTTAAAGAAAAGTAGGCTTTAGTGAATTTCCAGATGAAAGCTCACTGAAGGTGAACTTCATTTATAGCTACAAGCGTTTGATGGCTGCCCAGTGCACTGCGTAGAACGGCCTCTCAAAGGCTAAAGTAACTTACTACATGCGATGCATAGCTATATGAGTCTACTCCATATGCAGTGGAGCCAAGTGTGAAGGTTGATCAAAAAAAGAAGCCAGAGGGACCAGCAGTTAGCGTAATGGCTATGTCGCTGGACTCCCACATAATTGACCACGGTTTGCGTCCCAGACCCAGTGGCTTAAAACTCATACTGGGCGCGTGTGCGTGCGTGCCCAAGATCCTGAGGAGAGAATGGAGGAGAAGGGATTGCGGTGTGGCCATCCCCCCTGGGGGGTAATTTCTCGCTTTCTGTCTCTCTGTCTCTCTCTGTCTGTCCGGTGAGCACACGTGCCCTATAGTAAAAAAAAAAAAAAAAAAAAAAAAAACTCTCAAAAAAAAAAAAAAAAAAAAAAAGAAACCAGAGTTGGGACTGGCAAGTGGTATGGAGATTAAGGCACTGGACTCCCATATGGCTAATCACAGTTCAAGTCCTGGACTTGGCAGCTCACTCTCCCCCTCTCTTTCTCTTTCTCTGGTCAAATTATAATAACAATAACTAAAATTAAATAAACGCCTTTTTTTTTATTTTTAACAAAAGAGGCAGAACTCTAAGACTGAGAGGTTGCTGATAAATCCCAGGTTATAGCATTAGTTACATCAAGAGCAAGAGCAGGGAGGTAGACAGTAATTTTGAGCAAAAATTATATTTGACAAAACAGCTAAGTAAAAATAATAAGAGCTCTGTTTTTGTTTGCTTGCTTGCTTGCTTGTTTTAATGTTTTGTTTTTCAAAGAGGAGTTGGAACCAGCAGATGGCATAGTGGTTACGACACTGGACTCCCACATGGCCGACCACAGTTTAAGTCCTGGACCAGGTATCTTGAAAAATGCTGAGTGCATGTGCATGCGTGCCCAAAATCCCAGAGGAGAATGGAAGAGAAGGGATAGCGGCATGGCCATCCCCCCTGTAGGGGGTGATTTCTCCTTTTTTGTCTCTCTGTCTCTCTCTGTCTCTCTGGTAAGTGCACGTGCCCTATAGCAAAAATCTCTCTCTAAAAAAATAAAATAAAATACAATAAAATGTTTAGCAGAGTAAAAAAATCTATGTTAGTTTTTGTAGTAGAAAACATCCTTGGTGACATTTTATTGTTTAATTTATCTCATTGGTAGTGACTGGAGGCTGCAGATTGTCACCAACATTCTTAAGACTGGTCTGTGCCGATTTGTAGCAATATACCTTTAAGTTATAATAATTGGGTCCTTTAGGTTTTCCATCACAAACGTTGTAGAAAAGAATACAATTCTCTTGCTTTACTCATGTTTTCCTTTTCGCTATTCTTATCTCAGATTAGCCTAGATAACTGCCTCAGAAACATCTCTTGGAAATTTTGCATTTCATTTTCTTTTAGGTGGTGGAGCAGGAACTATTTACTTGGGCCATAGACATCACCCCTTTTGTTCCTGTTGTTCTCTTTTTTAAAAAAGTTATCTAAGCCTTTGTTTTAAATTAAGCATCATGTTGAAATGTCATGATTTCCTCTATGTGGCAGTGGTTCATGCAGAAATAACATTGCTGAAATGGAATTCTTGTGATCAGGTTTTTAAAAAAAAATCTAAAAGGAAAGCTTAATCCTTATCTTGAATTCTGAATAATGGTATCACTTGAAAGATCCTATCTAATAAATTCATGTCCAAATTACATGCTCAGTGAATTCTAAAAAGTGTAATTCCTTGTAATAAAGGCAAAATGAGTGCTGGCCTCTCCAGCATGTGTTGTAGCGTGATTTCAATTTTGCATTTAAAATACCTCCTGATTTATGCTCCCTAATGGCATGCTGTTTCCTCTCTCTGTACTGTCTGCTATAGAAAAGCCCCTATAAGACAGGGGAAAAGAAAAACGTTCACTCCTTCTTTTGGAAATGTAAGAAGAAGTACAGAAGTAGAGAAGAAAGGATGGAAAATAAAATCATAATGTGGAAGAAGCCCTCACTTGGCCATGTGCAGCATGGCATGGGGATATTTATTCAGGGTTAGTGGCAGCAGGTGGTTGACTATGAACCTGAGAAAGAATTGCTAAGTTCTACCGGCCTGTGCAGGGAAATTGTGGTATGCTCAGGACAAAGGTTCCAAAAGTGGGCAATCAGGTGACTAGGACCAGTGGATCTAGCAGTGGGTGCCAAAGAAATCACAAAGGCCAGCTCTGACCAGTTACCCCAAGTGCTCACAATCCATTCCAGAGAGATACTATTGATATATCACCTGCTCCACAGAACCCACCAGCAAACAGCAACTGGAATGAGATCCGTATCTATCGCCCTCCTTCATCACCTATTCCTTACCTCCTCCACATAGCCAGACATCACTGGAGAACAGGGGGAGGAGACAGAGTCGAAAGAAACTGCTTTAGGGCCAGCTCCCAGGCATAACAGTAATACCTCATCAAAGGGAAGATGGCTTCCACATGGCAACCTTGCTTCAAATTCTTGGCCTGGTCAGCCTGAAGCATGCTGGAATGCCCAATAACTGATGGCTGAAAATGGGAGAAAGAGGAAGGCAGCAGGTCCAAACCCTGTGGTAGGTACTCTTGTCTCTCTCTCTCTTATCTTTCTCTTACTCTTGTGGTTACACATGCATGCTCTGTCATGAATTTGAAAAAATAGAAAAATAAAAAAGGTTGCTTTAGATCGAAAAGAGATCAACTGATTTACTAAGAAGTAATAAAATATTATGCACTGGCCAGTACAGTGTTTTCATTGTGAAGAGACTGGGGACTTATAAAAACGGGTAGGACAGTTACATGAAATAAACACAGAGTTTCATTTTCTTTGGACAGTTAAGTGTAGTGAATTTGTGTCTTAACTATATTATACGAATAAGAAAAAAAAAGTCCCCAAACTAAAATGCAATTGTCTACATTATTAATGCTAGAAGTATTTGGCCTACAGTTTAGTTGGATGATTCTTGAATTTTCTGCTAGTGAGAAGCAGTGTAGCATGTAGTGGTTGATGGCATGGGCTCTAGAGCATTTCTTTGTCTGTAAAATGAGAATTAATAATGGTATTTACCTCACAGAGTGGTTGTGAGAATTTGAACAGGTAATACACATAGCACACAAGGTAAAAAAATTCATGGCAAGGTCAATAAATAACTATTATCATTTGAGAAAATAAAACAACCTAAGAGTTTTAATGAGTATGCCATCTCTATAGGGTAGAACAGTCACAAAACACTTGATTAACAGTTGGGAGTACAATTATTCTTTTAAAGAGGGGAGGAGGGTCAGCCTGTGGCCTGATGGCTAAGGAAACTGGGTCCAACATGGTTGATTGTGTGATCTAAATCCCAAACTCAGCAGCCTGAAAAGCACCCCAAGTGCCTATGTATGCCCCAAATCCTAAAAAGTGGAAAAATGGAGAAGAAGGGATTGTGGCATGACTATTTCTCATAGGGGATTCTTTCACCTCCTTCCCCTCTCTCCGTCTCTTTCTGTCAAGTGCATGCACCCTTTGGCACATTTTAATACATAAGTAAATAAATAAATAAGTAAATAAATAAATCAGAGGACAATTCATGGGTGTAGGACCAGTTAGGAAGAGACATCTTTCCTGTTCATTAAAGAACGAAGTCTCATGGTCTGGGTTAAACAAAGTGTTTGAGAAAAGGAAAATTGCCATGGGTCTTCAACTACTTAGGTACATGCAAACTGTCTTCTGTTCTTGTTTTTGTCTTCAAAGGCTCATAAAGCACAATTTCAGAAATATTTCATCAGGTCAACAGGGATTGCATGTCAGAAATGATGAGTTGGCCTGGGTTTGTCCTAGATTATTGTAGACCTCGAGTGTTAAAGCAAAAACTTCCCTGTTGTTAGATTTTGTGCTTCTCAGCACATCCCACACCTGGAATCCTGTCCTTACACATAAACCAGCAGGGCATGTCCACAGGCAACCACAAGATCATCCTTTCTGACAACTCAAGCCATGCATAAAAAGATTAGGAACAGAAATGGAATAAATACATTCAAAATAAGTTTAGGAAGAAAGGGATCTCTGTTGCCTCATGTTTCTTCTCCATTATTTTTAGTCTCTCAAATTATATGCTGGCACAACATAATGAATGTTTATTGGATGTGTGAATGAAGGAATGGAAAAAAGGCAGGAGCTTAGGAACAGCTTGTGTGAACCTACTATACTAAGTATAATAGTTCAATGCACCTTTGTGAATAATACTACAGACAGGTTAATAAGGTACCTGGAATTCTGACCTTTAAGGATCTGTCAGTCTGCTTTGCTTTGTTCTCTATTCTTTGTATGGGGTTATTCACACTTACAATGAGCTGGCTTTCTCTGGGACCAACCCTCCCATTAGCTCTCCTTTCCCATCACTCATTGAGGCCTTCCATCAGACTGTTCTCTCACCTTTAGGTGCCCTCTGGCTCCTGATTAGCATCTATTTTATGCCTTATTTGGAACTATTTATTTCCAGTTTTGACTTTAGTCTCTATTCTCTCAACTGCCAACTTTAAACACATACCTCCATTGAATGAATGGGGTAAAAGTGGAGAAAATTGTGAAAGACTGTTTTGATGGTATAGATTTCAGAACTTAGCAACTAATCAGATGTGAAGAATGAAGATAAAGGAACATTTAAGTGATCAGTGCAGTTTCAGAAGTTGACTAGTGAGAGTTTTGGTAAAAACAGGGAAAAGTCATGGAGGTAAGAAGGGATGATGACTTAGAGAGAGAGAGAGAAATAATAATCTGAAATTGGAAAATGAATCATATCTTTCCCTGCTATCATATTTTAGTCTGTGTTTTGTGTTGCTATACATTAACTCACTTTTTCATGTTTACACGTTTAACTACTTCATAAAAGTATAAAACCAGTACTTTATAGAAGAAAAAACTGAGGTTCAATGAACTTAAGATTCCAAGACTATCAAACCATTAAAGCAAGCTTTTCTTTCTTTTTGATTGAGTCAACCTGCTGACTCTAAGTCAGCTACTTTACTGGGAAGATAAAAGAGATGAACAGCTTTTATTCAGCTCCAATATTAATTCAGAAATATTCTCCACCAATTGAAATAGACACAGGGATGTATTAGAAAGAGCAAAACTCCAAGTGTTAGGAAACCTGATTTACCCTTTAGACTCTGACTCTAGAATATGTGATCTGTTTACTTCTTGCTCTGAATATAAGAATTCTAAATGTAGTCTGTGAGTTGGTTCTTATAGACTCCCTTATCTACAAAACCTCTTCCTGTTTTAATGGTCCAAGAGTCATCACACAGGATGTCCAATAAAAGTTACATGAGGAACAGTCAACATGCAAGACAAAAGGGCTCATCCCAAGGCAGTGAACACATTCCTTGTAGTTCTAACACTGTCAAAACACAAATTGACAACAGAAAACCTTAAGTAATAAAGAATCTCATGAAAGGTGAGTGACTTGTCCCAGATGGTGCCCAAAGTCAAAGGCCTTGGTACACAATCCAAATCCGAACTCAGAATCCTGAGTTCCTCCGGAACTCACTACTACTGATATATTATTAACCATCAAAATAAGAGCAGCTGGAATACATTGATATTTGAACTCTGGAATTTCTTTGTTTGTAATGTATTCTAAAAGTATTTTTTGAAAGCTCTTTTTAATAATTCCAGACACTGTGAATGCTTTCTGTGGGCTGTTTGCAAATGTGGGGATATGTGATACACATCTGCAAGTTACATGATGAAGTATTTTGTAGGGTATGCTCCATATTTATCATCTTCTCAATCTGAAGTTTTAAAGAAATAGACTGTATCCTAAGGTCTTGTGTGTTTGCCGGTGGTGTTCAGCTTGCTTAAATTATCAGATGTTTTTACTACACTACAATTATCTTTTATTAAGGCCAAAACACAATTTTGCTTGCAGCAAGGCGCATCTGACTGGTGAGTCATATGGATATGATTTTGATTCATCAACAGATTATGGGGAAGGCATTCATTTATGGTCATTGTAACCAGCACTTTTGGTATGTCTCAACAGCATTGATAAATGAAAATTTGCAATGTCTGGTAAGGTGCGGATTTAGCCAAACACCGTTCAGAGGAACTTGCTCTAAGTCCAAATTTTATTTGCTTTTATTTTGGAGAGGTTTTTGCTATAGGGTGTGTGCGCTCGCCAGACAGAGAGAGACATAGAGACAAAAAGCAAGAAATCACCCCCCAGGGGGGATGGTCACGCCGCAATCCCTTCTCCTCCATTCTCCTCTCGGGATCTTGGGCACACAGCACACAGCACACACGCCCGGCGTGAGTTGTAAGCCACTGGGTCTGGGACGCGAACCATGGTCGACTACGTGGGAGTCCAGCAGCATAGCCATTATGCTAACTGCTGGTTTTCTCCAAATTATATTTGCTTTAAAAATCGAGTATCATTTAGAGATTCTAGCAGAGGAAAGAATCCACACATATCTTCCACTGAAGAGCAGTTCTTTTCTTCTATTTCTTTTTTTTTCCTTTCTGATGAGGAGCAGCTTTCTGAGTATATAAATAGTGTAGTGTGAAAGAGACAAAAATCCCTCTTGTCAGCTCAACTAGCCAAGTCAGTCCTGGCAGTGAATGAAGACATGAATTCCAGCCTTTGCATCAATTCTTGTGCAAATACGTGTTTTGAAGAAGGCTTTCTCCTCCCTGTTGTGTAACGTGTATTTCATGCAACCACGGGTAAGGCATTTGTGTATGAGGTGAAAGAAAGTGGAAGATATCATTTGTTTGCAGGAGTAAGATGGTCAGGACTCCAACAGGAAGTGATAATAATAAAAAGCCCAAGGGAAATGGAAAGAAAGTCATAAGAATACAGCACAGCCATGATTGGAAGCACGTATGAATAAACTTCATTTTATTTGTAGATCTCAGTTCTTTCACAGGCACTTGCTCTTGTTCAGTGGTGAAAAACTAGTAGGGCAAAAATCTCAGGTGAAAATTCAATTCCAAGTCTGTATTTTTCCTAGTCTACTTCAGGCCACTGTTAAATTCCCAGTGTCCTCAAGCCCGTGCTAGAGTGGTCGAGCTGTTCATGCCCTCTGTGTTCTCTCTAGCTTTACCAAGCAGGCATCTGACTTGCCCTTTTGCAGAAAGCACATTAAAAGAACTTCGGGCACTCCTCAGGCTCCTGCACTTAAGCTCACCCAGTGATTCTGTGAGTTTTCATATATTCGTTTACAGCTTCAGTTGATCAGCTTGTTTTCTATTTTTTTTTTTTTTTTTTTTTTGAGAGTGATTTCTGCAATAGGGTGTGTGCTCTTACTGGAGAGACAGAGCGACAGAAAGTGAGAAATCACCACCTTGTGGGGAATGGCCATGCTGCAGTCCCTTCTCCATTCTCTCAGGATTTTGGGCATGCACACATATGCACCCAATGTGCACTAAGCTGCCAGGTCCAGGACTCAAACTGTGGTCAATCATGTGGAAGTCCTTCAATGTAACCATTACACAATCTGCTGGTCCCTCTATTTTTTTTTTTTTTTAATTTCTTGTGAATAACCCTGGTTAGTATCTTTCTTTACTTCATCTTTTTACTGATATTTTTTTCTGTCATTTTAAGATAGTTATTTATTAAATTTTATTTGTTATTATTTTAAATTTGATACAGGGCATGTGCACACATTAGAGAGACAGTGTGTGTGTGTGTGTGTGTGTGTGTGTATGATGAGAGAGAGAGAGAGCAAGAGAGCGAGAGAGCGAGAGAGAGAGAGAGAGAGAGAGAGAGAGAAAGTGAGAAGGCAAGTTGCTAGGTCCAGGACTTGAACCATGGTCATGGTCAGCCATGGGGGAGTCTAGCAGTCTAGCACCTTAACCACCACACAACTTGCCAGCCCCTCTTCCACCATTTTAATGGTTTATTTACTTACTTTTGAAAAAGTTTATCTAGTTATTTTTTTCATGAGCAGGAAAGAGATAGACATACAGAGAGAGGTACAGAGAGATGGGTACCCCCAATGGGATCCTCATGCCATGATTCACTACCCACATCTTCAGCCAGACCTGGACCATGGGCGCACATGTGCCCAGCTTACTCAGAGAGGTCTCCGGATGTGAACCCAGAACCTGCCCATGTGAGTCAGCCTTGAAGAGCATTGCATGACAGTGGCACTACTATCTGGCCACTATGTGCTTACTTTGTAAACTTTTAAATCTTAGAATAACTTGGAGTTTATTTAGAAATGAGAAATGAGATAGAGAATCCAGGTAATTCTTTCTCTTCTTTATTTAACTTGATACAGCTAGGTATTTCCTGAGGTCCTTTTAACTCCCAATCTTCACCCCTCACTGGTTTTAAATACAAGTTAAATGTATACACAATCCCAGATGTACTTTTATATTCAATTCTGTTTCATCAATCGCTTTGTGTTGTAAAACAAAATCTTACTTTTAATTTCTGCAACTTTCTAGTTCATTTTAATAAGGGCTAAAGTGCTTCTACCTTTGTCTTTTAGAATTCCTATCTGCTTATTTTTCTAGATAAATGTCAATATTTGGTGGCTAACTCTTGTAGAAATTCATGGTTATTTACATTGAATTGCACTCTTTTTATAGATTAAAAGAGAATTTGAAGAACTGGCAGCTCTACAGATGTTAAGTCTTCCTATTTAAGAGCAATTCAAGCCTTTCTATATTTTTCTGTAAAGAACACTCTTCTTCCTTTCTCTTTCTACCCTTCTATTTTCTCATTTTAACAATGCATTCATGGATTTAAAAAAAAAAAATGTGTGTCGTAATCCATCACTGTCCTTCTCCCTGGTGTTCATATATTCACTCATTTGGCCAGTGAGAGCCCCTGTAAGCCAGCTCCTGTATCCTTTTGACATGACTCCATTAATCTTAGAACATTGACCCCATTAATCCTTCAACTACATTCCTGCTATGGGTGGGAAGTTGAGTTACATATTTTTCATGTACAGAACAGGATAAAATGAAACTGGGCCCTCCTGTCACTTTAGCTTAAATGACAGCATCCCTTATACTCCCTCCATTTCTCTTCTGTCATGATAACATCAGCCTATAGCCGGCTTGAGGTCATTTCTGTTCTGACTATGATTTCCTAAACCTAACAAGTTCAGTAATAATACTAACTGTTCATTCTAAGGAACCATGTGACTTGCAGAGCTTCACTTATCTGGGATATACCCAACACTGTAGTTTGCGTGTGCTCCCAAATTAATGTGTTGGGACTTGGTTGTATTACAAGCATGTTGAGTAAAAATTTTGTCCTTTCATGGTATACCAAGGTGGGGTATTTGGGTGTGATAAGATAATGGGGCAGAACCTCTATGAGTGAGTTCTGGTGTCTGTATAAGAGGAAAGAGGTGGGGCCAGAAGATGGCATGGTGGTTAAGGGCACTAGACTCCCATATGGTGGACTGCAGTTCTAGTCCTAGACCTGGTGGTTTGCTTTCTTTCTCATTTTCCCTCCCTCTCTCTCTCAATCTGTCCCTCTCTGGTAAAATTTAAGTAAATAAATGAATAAATCAATAAAGTAAGTTAAATGTAATAATTCTTTTAAAAATAATAATAATGAGGGGAATAGAGACCAAACCAGGTGGACTGCCTCTCTGCTCAAAGTTCTGCCCTTTGCCATGTTGTGACCACACTTGATGTTGGCCCCAGATCCTGGACCCCCAAACCATGAGCTAAATAAACCTCTATTTCTTTATGAATCACCCAGTCTCAAGTATTACTGTTAGCAATGCAATAATAGAAGAAGACACCCCATTGGGGGCAATCTCTACCATCTCTTTGAGAAATTTCAGCTGGGAGAACTAAAAGCTGTATCTTACATTTGTACATGGTATAGGGATACATTTTACAAAACCCTACTTGGTCATATAAGATTTGATTTTAAATGTGGACCCTCAAAACAAACCTTAAAGCGAGCATAATTTTAATTCAATTTAAATATTAGTTAAAGTAGTATATCTCATGATTTAAAAACTTGATAATATAGAGACATTTAACAAAAAGCAACTATTTTTCATTTCATTCTTTCTCACCTCCAGTCCTATTTCCAGAGGAAATGTATTGCATATGTTTCTAGTCATTCAGAAAGTTACTCTCATTTTTTCTAAACATGTATTTAATACTGCTCATTTATTCACTTAGACATACCTGCTGGCTTCTTGCTTTGATAGAAGAGGATTAAGTGAATATAATGTACTTTTCCTTTTCCCTTCTTTTCCCAGTCTAGGAATATCATTATCCCTAGGTTCCCTACTGGATAAATCTGTAACTTTAAGCAATACAGTCATACTATTTTACTAGGATACCATAACGAAGTTACAAATCTGGCTTATCATCTCAGAGTTATAAGATTGGAAGTCCAAAATCAAGGTATCAGCAGGGCCGCTTCCTTTTAAGGGAGGGATCTGTTTCTGGTTTCTCTCCTTAACTTGTAGACTGCCATCTTCTTGTGTCTTCACATCATCTTCCCCCATGCATCTGTCTCTGTGCCCTAATTTCTTCTCTTTAAAAAGACACAGATAAATTGTGCTAATGACCTCATTTCAACCTGATTGCCTCTATAAAGACCCTCTCTCCAGGGACCAGCAGATGACATAATGATTACATCCCTGAACTCCTACAGTAGTCAACTGTAGTTTGAGTCCTAGACCAGCAGCTTAGAACTCATGCTGGGTGCATGTGCATGTGCACGTGTGCAAGATGCTAAGAGTACAGAGGAGAAGGGATTGTGGTATGGCAATCATCCCCAGGGAGGTTGAGGGGAATGATTTCTTGCTTTCTGTCTCTCTGGTGAGCACACATACCCTATAGGAAAAAAAAAATTTTTTCTCTTAAAAAAAAAGACCCTCTCTCCAAATACAGTTATACTCTGAACTATGGGTGCTAATTATATAATTTTTCCATACCATCAATATCATAAATTCTCTCTGATTCTCTCTGGACACTTCACTTTGTAACACAACACTGATAACATCCCTACTTTTTCTCTTTAATTCTTTTAACACCTCCTTCTCTCACAATCTATCTTCAGTATTTTCCTTTTAAATTGTAAGGGTGATCACATTTTTATACTGTTGCATAAATAAATTCAAGCTATTCATGTTATGTCTATAGCTTGATACCAAGATTTAAAATTTTATACAAATTCTTTTCATTATTATAATCATACAAAATTATCTACACAGAACCAGAATTTTTATCATAGATTTCCAACCTCCGGAATTGTGAAAAAGTAAATTTCTGGGATTTTTAAGCCACCCAGGCTGTGGTGGTTTGTCTGAATAGACAAACAAACCCTCTTTTCCTGAATTTCTGCCTGTAGACACTTCCAAACCACTCTATGCTGGATACATGATCCCAGAGCTGCATACTGGCATGATGCGATTTCCCATCTTTGCTCTCATTCACGGGAACTATCATTTTCTAAACCTCATCTTTCTATTTCTTTTTCTCTTATCTTACTGACATACATCCTCCTGTAGCTTCCTGGGAAAGAGCATTTTCCAGATAAATTTCTCCAGTGTTTAAATGTTTAATATATCTTTATTTTGCCTTCACACTTTATTTATAGTTTGTATAGACATAAATTTAAAGGTTAAAAATATTTTTCCCTTGGAAAATTTTTACAAATATTACTCACAAAATAATTTTCTATGTCCTATTATTTGATAAGAAGTCTGTTTGTTCAATGTGCTTATTTGTTCATTTATCTGCTGGTTGGTATTTTTCAATCTGGAATCTTTTAGACTCTTTTCCTTTGGCGTTCTCATTCGCAATGATGTATTAGGTTTCTGTCTGCTTCAAAACATATGTTTTCTTTATCTCTAGACATGCAGTTTATAGCAGCCGGGTTGTAGGCATTCCCTTAGGCCAAAAGTAGGACAATTTGAATATGTAAAGAAAAATAGATAACAATACATTGGCTAAAAATTGATGAAGGTCCATGGCTCCTTAGTAGAAACAGAAGGGAAGGAGAGGGAATGAGAACCAGATAAATGTACAATGAATGGTAGAATTTGAAAGTATCACTTTTCTACTATCTCTATGATGATTGAATTGAGGCATGGATTGTCAGTAGATGCTAATATTATTGACTGGGTGGAAGGTAGCTGTGGAACAGGATATTCACAGTCTCAAAGTACCACCTCATGGATTATTTCTTAATTACATCAGAGAAAATATCCCTTCTCAATAAATTTTTATACTTCACCACCTTAATCAAATAATCGAACTTAGCCTCAGTATTATTGGGAATACTATTTTTAGTTTTTAAGGTGTCTTTCTTATTTTTTAATCTTTCTTTTTCTTTGATTCTCTCTCTCTCTCTTTTTTGTAATTAAAAAAAAATAAGTTTCTATGGGCCATTCACTGGTGTGATGGTTATGGTGGCTGGATCCCACATGGCCTACTGCATGGTTTAAGTTCCATAGCTTGTGTGCATACAGGCCCAAAATCCCAACAGGTGAATGGAGGAGGAATTATTGCATGTCTATATATATATATACATATATATACATATATATATATATATATACACACATATATATATATATACACACACACACACACACACACACATATACATATATATATACACACACACACATATATATCTATATATATAAAAAGCATATGTTTTATCTTGCCTGTTTTACTCAATTGACTAGTATCTCTTAGTAGCCAAGAATGGAGCAATAGATAACCATGAGCATTGTATATACTAAATGACACTCAACCAGTTAGCTTAGGTTTAGAGTGAGCACTAGATAGTGAGGTTAGTTGCTTTATGGGCTTTGAGTTCCTAGTATCCCTAGGTCAGAGTTTTCTCCCAGGTTCTACAAGGCTGTTTCTTCTCAACCTGGTAATAGCACCTCTGCATGCTTTGCAAGCTGTGTTTCACCTGGACTGTTCCGGTCAACACTTCTCCAATAACTTCCTGTCTCCTAGGAAATTTTCAATCTTTTAATCCTCAGATGACCTCTCTCTTGTTCTTTTTATTGTTGTGCATTTATAGCATTTCTCCCTTTATTAAAATTGGTTTTCGGTCGGTCTGCTGCTGTTATTAGCAATTGCATGAACTCAGTGGCTTCCAGCCTTATCCGCCATTGACATCATATGAGAGCTCTGGGTCAGCAGTCGTTCTCATTTACAATGCTGGACATGGCTGGGCTCCCCACGATTTCTCATTGCGGCCCCCAGGATGAAGGGGAAGCTCCTATCTGGGACATGCTATTTTAACAGCAGAGAACCGACAAACAAGAGAGGCCATGTCCAACCATGTAATCCCATTTAAAGCTTCTGCTTAGAATGTGGCAATAAACTTCTACCCATATTCCAATGGCCAGAGAAAATGACATGATCAAGTCCCAAGCCAATAGGAGAATTAGACAGACTCCATCTGGAGGGAAGCAATGACCACCGTCGGGCAGGCCTGTAGGTAAGCAATAACCGAGCAAATAATGCAGAATTTACCTTTAGTGGGTCTTGGGAGAAAGGGAGATAGAAAGAGTACTCGACTTGACAGTCATGTGAAAGAAAGTTACTAATTGCTCTATGCCTATTTCTTGATCTTTAAAATGAATACAGAAATAGTATTTACATCAAAGAGTTGTTGCGAAGATGAAATGAATAAATGTAGGGAAAGGGATTAGATCAGTGCCTACTACAGAGTAAATACTTAATTAGAGTAAGTTATGTGATTTTGACAGTGATAGACTTTGAACAAGAATGTGTTTTGGGGAGCCCAAATATTCATCTAAAAGACATGAATAAGCATCAATATTGAAACACTTTACCACAGGAAATGCATGTACCATTCTACTTTCCATCATTACTGGAATTACAGTGGGAAACACTCAAAGAGATGGAGAATATAGATTCCCATCTATTCTCAGGATGTACACTGATCCATTAAAAATTATTCAAATTCAGAACCACCAGCACTAACGATACTTCTGCTGCTTTCATTTATGTTGTATGAAACTTAAATATTAAACAGAGTTGACAGTTTGGCAGGGGAGCAAAGCGTTATTCTGCATCTGGTTTCTCTGAACAAATGTATGTAAAGGAAAAGGAATGTGATTGTTTTTGTTCTATTATTCTTGGAAAGATAATATCAAGTAAATGTTTGAGAGTTTAAAATGATTTTTCCCAGCTTGAGGTTACATTTTTCCTTTTCATATCTTGTTTGCCTTTGTTAAATGAAATTTATTTGTTGTATTATAATAAGCTTATTATTTTTGGCATGAGTTTTATCCTGTCAATGTTGTTGTTGTCGTCGTTGTCATGTGCCCAGATTACCTGTTTTTGTGATAAATCTCTGGGTAAAGGTATGTTATTACCAATGCCTATTCTAAAAATCGAAGAACTCATGAAGTTCATAAACCAAACTTGATAGTTCCTATAATTCCTGCTCCAAAAGGAAATGTATCCCTTTAAATACCTTATTAATACATATTTCAGTTACAAAATATTTTATATAATAATAAAAAAATAAGTGTGGAACCATCCCAGATTTGCTTATTCCTAATATGACATTATTTTCTTTGGGGGAAAGAATGGTAAATTATTTTTGTCATTCTTTTGGAATAATAATTTAATCAAATATAATTGGTCCTTTAGTTTCATATGTCATTGTGAATAGAACTAAAATTGACATTCCTGGTACTTAAAATCTAGTATACTATTAATTAAGTTTAAAGAAAAGAGTGTTAAACATATTGATTTCTAGCTTGAGGGAGAGAGAATCTGGAACTTGAAAGAACAAAAATCAAGTCCTAATTTAGAAATTGCTGAGATCCAGAGATTGTTTTTTATTCATTAACTATCCCTGGGAAATAGCTACAGGATACTTAGTAATGGCAGAATCTATGCATACTATGCAAATCATTGGATCAAACTGTAAATTTTGTGAACTTTGAGATTTTTCTGGAAATGACCAATGTACTTAAGCTCAGCAGAAATGACCACTGATACTTTCTGTTTGCAAATACAGAAGGGAGGGAAAAATGAAGGTTTTTGCTTGGACAGGGGTAACTGATTTCTGATCTGTTCTGAACAGTCTTAAGTGACATTTACACTTCATACCTCAGTTATTCTGTCAAATATGAATATCTTCCTGTTTAAATTATTGTAATAGTATTTTCCAGGTGCACTACATTCTTTGTGACTAGTTTATTGACTTTTATTGCAGATTTGAGTTTTATTTTGCAAAAATACCATAAAGCTATATAGACCTACTGTGTAACCAAATTCCCTGGAATACCAGAGTATGCCATTCAACACTCCTCACTGATATCTCTAATATGCCTTTCCTGACTTAAGATTTGCACATGATTGCAGGCTTATTCTATCATGGGTATTTAAGCCAAGCTATGGTACAACAGTGCTATCATCACATTTTCTTACATACATGTCCAAGGATCCCTTCAAATAAGAAGATAAATATTTGAAATATCAAGGAGATACCACTACCCTCCTCAATTTTCAAATCTCTCATCTTATGGGAAGGGAAGCCATTTGAGTTGGTTGTCGACATCTGGTAATTTGTAGCATCTTGAAACAATTACATTCGCCTTACAGCAGTGTAATTGAATGCAGATGGTGGCTTCTCACTGCATAGCTATGCATCCCACAGTAAAGTTTGCAGAAGATGGTTCTGACAGCTTCCCTCCAGGATGAGGTATTTCAGCTGCACTTGTCTCAGCACTGTGGTAATGGTAACCTCACAGGCAGAATGACTGTCTTGGAGGCTAACGATGCGGACAATCAAAATGAGTAGAGCTACTGTACTTAAAGAATGTGGAACACAATGTGCTTCTGGAAATGGAATAAACTAAAAGGACTTTCTCAGAATATTTTGTATTCTTCCCTCTTGAAAGACAGCCTACTAGTCCACCGCATAGATCACATAGAAAAGGACCAGTGTGCCTAAGCTTGCAAAGGGTGTTGGTGCCCAACTGCCCAAGCCTCAGCCCGGAGCTGCTGCAGGAAACTAGTATTTGCTGAGGGATCAGATCACTATATTGTAACACTGTGCTCGGCTCAGAAGCGCAAAGGCAAACAAAAATAAAACCTGACCATCCCAAATGTAAGGCCAATGGCACTTTCATGAATCGCTGGTGGAAGTATAAATTTGTGTGTACAGTTTAGAGGGACTACATCTGGTAGAACAGAAAAGTGCATGTGTATAGAGTCCCAGGTGGTTCATTCTTATTTTTTTTAATTGCAGTCTGAAAACAGCCACTGTTTATTTACTGACCAGATTACAAAAACAATCATGGTGGATACCTTAGTTCATCCTTCTAATGAGTCTGTTGATCTGGTCTTCCCTGTTGCCAGCATCTCCACCTTCTACAAAATGGGTGGTCTTTTTCTTCATTCCACCCCGTGGAGAAGATAATTTGAAGGGCCAAAGGAAATTATTTGCTTCTTTGAAGCGTTTTCCAAAAGTATAGATTTCATGAATCAGGTCCTCCATGCAGATGATGCCGAATTTACCAAGAGATCGCGCAAAGAGTTATCTGTCAAAGCAATTCGCTTCTTATTGATTTTGCCATAACCACGTTTGTAGATCAGTTCATTTACTGACTTCAGGTTTGGGTACCCCCATGCAATATATGGTTCCACAATTCTCAGCATGTTAATTGAGGCCTTGTTGAGTTCAACAAAGGTGCCATTGAAGATCTGGCGAAGACGAAGAAACTGCAACACCTTTCGAACCTTTGGGGTCACTCCATTGATACCTTTGATCCTGATGACAAACGCCAATTTGGATTCTGCAGGTGCATAGAAGTTGCCAGCTTTTCTTGCCATCCTGGCCATGCGAATCTCAGTTCTGTACATCTGTCTATATTCCTTATGATAGTGCTTAGCTTCTTCATAGATAAGCTTCCTCCTTGCCTTTCGAAGCACTTTTGAGCAAACTTCTTTCTCAGGCGCTTGATCTTCAACTCCGCAAAATTCCTTCGCTTTTTCTTAAGGGTTTCTGGCACAGCAGGAACCTTTTTCTTGGTGGTTTCCGTGGCAGCAGGAGCCCTTTTCTTGGTTTCTGCTGCAGCAGGAACCTTCTTTTTCTTCTCTTGAATGCCCTCCATGGTTCCAGCCGGAAAAGAGGAACCCAGGTGGTTCATTTGTAAAAATTTTAATTTAGAGTAATTATTGCACGATTAACTGAGAAATATGAACAGAAATATTCATTTCAGAATCATTATATGTATGATCAATTGGAAACCATTTAAATGTCCATCACCAGGAAGAAGTAAACAAGACATGGCATAAGACCATCAAGCTTAAACAAACTTGCTAGATTTGTAAGTACCAATGTATATAGACCTCAAAATTGGGATTCTGAGTTAAAAAGAAAATTTTATTTATATAAGAGGAACTCAAATCAATACCAAATATCATATGCAGATGTATTTATGTAAAAGTATTAGAAATTAACTATAAGGAGGACTACCCCATTCATTATTTTGGTTGTCTCTGTAGGTGGGAAGAAATGATGTGAGATAAAATCAAAAAGCCTAGATTATTCTGTGCTAGTATATCTCTTTACAAAATAACATAGCTTTAATAGTTGATAATTTGGTGTCACAGTTCTGTGGTTGCAGGTTATGACAGGCTTTGTCCTCTTCTGTATTTTGTGAGCATTCTTTGTTCCTGTCCTCATGGTACTTACAGCCTTGTTTGAGAACCACATCTCTTACACATAAAATAATTAGAAAAAAATGGTAAACTCTGCTATAGAATTTCTCAACACAAAAGCATTTCTGAGAAGAGGACCCCTGAGAGTCTTTAAACCCTTTCAGGCAGTGCAAAAATTTAACACTATTTCCATAATAAGATGACATTTGTCATGTTTATTCCCTTGTCCTCAAAAAGTATAGAGTAAGATTTTTTCAGAAGATCTATGATGTAGGATATTGCAACAAATTGAATGCAGAATCAGATAAGACAATCCAGATGTCCTCCATTAAGTCAGATGTTAAAGAAATTTGTGAAAATGTAAAGCAATGCCATTCTTTTCACTAAAAATATTTGTTATTTGGAAATAGTTTTCCAAATAAAAACATGGTATTATATTAATATGTAATGACTTTATTATTATTATTTTAAATGAATTGATCAATACTTTTTTTAGAAAGATTTTTTGCTATAGGTCATGTGTGCTTGCCGGAGAGACAGAGACAGAGAGAGAAAGTCAGAAATCACCCCCACAGGGGATGGCCATACTGTCATCCCTCCTTCTCCAATCAATACATATTTTAAATGTTCTCAGTTTTAAATTCCCATACAATAACTATTAATAACTACATTCTGTGTAAACAGAGCTCTTTTGGATTCTCAGTTATTTTTCAGAGAGTCAAGTGGTCCTGAGACCAGAAAGTGAGAACTGCTGGGCTAAGTGATGCTTAAATAGGATCCTGTAAATGCCAAATTCATCAGGAAGGAGTGCATTTCAAATGGGAAGAAGAGCATAAACTAAACCTTATAGGTTGAGAAGTTCAAGTATCAGAGCAAATTAAACTAGAATGGTAAAGATAATACTGAATTTTGCACCTAGCCTAGAACAAGATTTTTTTTTTCCTTCTTTCTTTTTCTTTTTTTGGTAGAGTTTTGCTATAGGGTGAATGCACTTGCCAGAGAAAAAGAGAGATGAAAAGTGAGAAATCACCCCCCAAGAAGGATGGCCACATGGCAATATCTTCTACTTCATTCTCTTCTCAGGATTTTGGGCTTGCACACACACGTACCTTGCTTGAGTTTTAAGTCACCAGGTCCGGGACTCGAACTGCAGTTAACTATGTGGTAGTCCAGTGATATAGACATTACACCATGTGCTGGTCCCAGAACAAGAATTTTTAGTCAGTAATTATTTAACAAATATTTGCTATTTTGAAAGTATTTTGGTAGGCATTGAGATACCTATAATAATGAATAAGTTTTGTTCCTTATCCTGATAAAATAACATAACTGAGTGCATTATTAATTATAAAATGTTACAATAGACATAGATCTACTGTGAAATTAGAGTTGAATACATTATAAACTATTATTTAATTTTTCCACCAACATTTTGCTACTATGTAGAAATTTCTAAAATAAATAAATAAAACCCTGGGCTATAGCTTTGGAGAAATAAATAAATTTAAAGTTGTAAATTTCTGGTAGTCTATTTGTTATAATCCTTTAACTAGTTCACACCATGAGGAATGCATCAGTCCGGACAGACCAAGTAACAAACAGTTCCCAAATCTCAATGGCTTAACACAAATTTTTTAAAAAAATTTTTTCTCATGTCATATGTCTATCCATTGTAGGTTGTTGAGAGGCTCTGCTCTACGTATTTATTTGATACCTTTTTATGGGAGACTACAATCTCAACAGAAATCATCAAGGTTCCCCATGATAGAGCAAAGAGGTTAGAAAGTCAAGCCCTAGCAATGATTATGATGTCCTGGAAGTCAGATATATGCCTTCACCTCATATTTCATTGGCCAAAGCTAATCTTGTGGCCTTGTCTGCCAATCAAAAGTAAGGGAGCAGAGAAAGTGGTGGGAAGAGTAACATTTTATTTAACAGAAAGTAGAAATGAACCAGTTATGGGGGAAATCTAGAATTACTTACCACAAGCCCCACCTAAGAAAAAAATAAATTATAGTAAATGTCTTAACTCATGGCCAGAATGCTTTTCCAGATTAATCACATTTCATATATTTTTCCAGCTGAATTTAACTCTTCCATCTGAATCAAACTTCTTACAGTATCAGTTTCCTTTCCTCCCTAACCCTTCTGGCTTCATTTCTTTGTTTCCTCTTACAGACTAATTGCTCTTGGATTTATTAGTCCAATTCAGACTATTTCAAAACAAATAACTTTTTATGACACTATTTATGTTAACTGTTTCTCAAGCCTATGAATTAAAAATGTGAATAAGAAATATTGCACTCTCTTGCCACACCTCAGCCCCAGAATTACCACCAGGCAGGATCATAGTGGTTAGTCTCTGGGGAGGAAGACGTTTCTAACTTTGCTGTATGTATACATGTAGATTTTGTCTGGAGGTATGAAATGTTATTAAATATTTCTCATGTGGACATTTTAAAAACTGAGGGCATATCCCATATCTCAGCAGGGCCAGTGCTCAGAAAACAGCCATAACTGCCTGTGGAGTTAGAAATTTTAAGGTTCATGGTAAATGTTTGCCGAATTACATTGGCAGGCAAAGAAATCTTAACTTCCATTGCTGGACTAAACTAGTCTTATCGGGGAGTAAATAAACACAACTGGAAAGCCGTGTGGGGTAGAGATTCAGTACAATGTCTCTGAAGCCAGATAGACCTGGTTTTGGTCCTGGGGTCCTCTTATCAAAAGTAAGAGAGCTGAGACCAACATATAGCATAATAGTTACATCACTGGACTCCCATATAGTTGACCACAGTTCAAATCCCAGATCTGGCAGCTTAAACTCATGCCAGGCATGTGTGCATATGTGCCCAAAATCCTGAGAGAAGAATAGAGAAGGGATTGTGGCATGGCCATTTCCCCATGGGGGGTGGTTTCTTGCTTTCTGTCCTTCTGGTGAATCTATGTGCCCTATAGCAAAAATCTCTCTAAAAAAAAAAAAAAGTAAGAGAGCCAAGGGGCCAGCAGGTGGCATGGTTGTTAAGGTGCTAGACTCCCACATGGCCAACCACAGCTGTAGTTATGGACCCGGTGACTTGAAGATCACTCCAGGTGCATGTGCACATGTGCCTAAAATTCCAGGAGGAGAATGGAGAAGGACTGTAGTATGGCCATCCCTTGCAGGAAGTGATTTCTCACTTTACCTTTCTCTCTCCAGCGAGTGCGTGTGCCTTATTGCAAAAACCTGAAAACAAAACAAAAACAAACAAACAAACAAAAATTAAGAGAGCCACATACAACTCAATCTTTAATAAACCTACACCTGATTCTTTTGGGTCATCCACATCTGTAAGCTAAGCACTGCAGAGGGGGCTAGCTCCATGGCTTAACTTTTGGCATTTGGACAGGAGTACAAGTTTTTTTTACTTTATAGCCTCTCTAGAGAAAGAATAAGCTAGAAACTTCATCTAGGAGGAGGATGTGAAGCATAAATAATATGCAAAAGTAGTAGAATGAGAAAAAAGAATCTTGAAAGTCACTTAGTTCAGCTACCCGTCTGATGTTCGGACCCCTTCTGCAGTGTTCCTCTAGTGGTTATGTGTGTAAGACTCCTAGGGAGAGCCATCACCCTAGGGTCTTTAATGGTTTTTGGAAACCTCTGACGGCTAGAATTATATCTTATATTATGCCAATGTCTATGATTTAGTGTTAGCAATACGCTTGCATAATTGAAAGGGACTATGCTATTAAGATTTCTGAAAAGATACTGTATTGATATTTTGTTCTTCCATTTATTTCACACGTTCACCTAGTAAGTATTCACTTTAGGCCCTAAACAGCAGCTTGGTGAGGTTACATGCCTTGGTGAAGGTGACCACATTGCCTTATTAACGGGGAATGAATGCATTATTGTGTTTTTGAAAACAACTGTGGCAGAGGAAAAACTGCCATCCATCTACTCTACTTGAATACAAACACATTTATATATGACAGTTATTTTGCTGGTAACACAGGATTTCATCAGGAATGTGTGACAAAGATCTCAAGGAGATTATAGCTACCATCGTTGTTTTAACTCCCATGCTAGTTTTCAATAGTTCCTATCAATAAATACTTTATCTTAGCAATCCTTTTAGTAAATGTCAGTGCTGGGCACATCATGGCTTAAGACAGAAGTGATGAAAGAGTACATACATAAACTATTCTTTCTATAAACCTTAATAAATAGTATTTAATTTTTGAAAAATATTTTACTTTAATAAACTTAGTCTACACTTTTTCTGAGGACTGTGTGTCCAGGAGAGCAGTCATTTTTGATCAAGTATGAAACCACCTTCAAATAGAGCTGACTCACCTCCAAGGCCATTTCTCTAAACAAATAGGTCTAACAACCCAGTCAATCAATTAAGAGAGAGAGAGAGACAGAAACAAGGAACACAAGCTCTGAGCCAGAGGTGATGCACTAGTAGTTCAATTTGTAAGTATATTTACCAACATTCATGTGCTACATGCACGTGAAAATGCCGTTTGCTTCTCCTGAGTTATTGTGCTAAATCAACTGTTTTATATTAAGGATATTTTAAAAGGAAGAAGAATGGTGGGAATTATGAACCTTTGCCTGTTCTGGGATAGAATCACTTCTCCCCACCAAGACTTAGAAATCAGATCGCTTTGGCTAGTTCTACAGGAAGGCAACATCAGGTGTGGAAGGGTCCCACAAAAGGAAAAAATACAACACACATGTCCTTTACTCTGGTGTGCAAAGAAGGCTCTGGGATTCTCACTTCATTTCTTCTTGTTTTTATTCCATCTAACATTCCTCTTTTTCAACTTCAAGTTTTTGCCATGAATTACACACTCTAGCTGCTTACGTTTAGGGAGTTTAGATTACACTCAACTGGGATCCAAAGTTTCAATCTTATGCAGTACAATGTAAGCCTGGTAAATGCCTATATTGTCTGGAGTGTTCTGAGCCCATGAACTTATGAGCAGAAACAGCCAGGTTTTTTTGTCGTTCTGGAACTGGAAGCAGAGTATCAAGTAAGCATATGGCGCTCCAGCTAACCTCTTAAAACATGCCCCTTTGCTCCTCGAATGATCCAAATCCAACATCCTCAAAGTCATGGCACTGTGGGGTTTGAACACATTCCAAATGAGTTAGAAAAACACACAACATTTTAATCCTTATAAGACTATTACTTTTTTTCAAAATAGAAGATGGATTGGGTTACATACAGCTGTAATCAATTCAATAGAGATTCCATTCAAACCCTCATTCAGGCAAAACTAGAAGGTAAAATGTATTTTAGCACCCATTTGATCTACAGGTAAGTTAGATTTGTTTTTATTCTTTTCATCAGTTTAAAGACTGCTTTTAAAAGTCATAGAACCAATTATTTTTTTAAGATAATAATCTTTAAATAGTTAATCTGCTTTTACTAATTTTATCTCTTTTATTTCCTTCATTCTTACCATCAGACCATTTTAGAATCTGATGCTTTCTTCCTCCTTGGACTGTGTATGCAATTTATCCATTTTTATTCTTCGGAGAGTTTTCTCATTTCTTTCTTTCCTCATTCTCTATCATTATACACTGAATGAAAGCTATGAGGCTTTGAGGATTCATTATTAGGTCCATTAGAGAAGAGAAAAGGGCTCAAATGAAGAGATTTGCTTTTGCCTAGGCAAATTACTTATCCTCTTTATGCTTTGGATTCTTAGTCTGTAATTAGACTAATAGTAGCTTCTATCTCAAGAGGTTGTGAGGCTTAAATGATTCATATCAAGTGCTTCACACAATGATGTACTGTAGTAAACAAGAAATACCAGGCTTATTACTAACAGTATTTTCATCTTTGTTATTGAAAAAAAAAAAAAAAAAGGTCACACAAGGTATTTGGCTAAGTGTTGTTAGGGATACAAAATATTAATAAACCATGGCTCTTGCCTTTGAAAAAATAACATTTAGTGGTAAAGTGAAGACCTGTGATCAGACAAATAAGAATAGAAGAAAATTTTATAACAGTGGTGTCAATGAAGTGCTTGGATGATTGGAAAAATTGTTTTTTCTTTAGAGGGTCATTAAAAACTTTAATAACATGTTGGTATTGTTTATCTAAATCTTAACAGTTTTTTTTAGAGAGATTTTTTTCTGTAGAGCACATGTGCTTGCAGGGGAGACAGAGAGAGACAGAGAGACAGAAAATGAGAAATCACCCCCTGGGGGGATGGCCACACCACAATCCCATCTTCCATCTTCTCCATTCTCCTCTTGAGATCTTTGGCATACACATATGCATGCCTATTGTGACTTAATAGTATTTAAGCATCATTAAAATGTTGAGGAAAAGTAGTCTTTTTTTAATTTATACATTTAATTGCTATACATCATTTAGATTGTAAAGAGACTTTACCCAGCATGATGTACACTTCAGTCCAGTCCTGGTGAGAATACTATACACGTCCTCATCAACAAATAATAAACCATATCTGTGTCCCACAAATGTCTTACCTCTCTATTTTTTTCCCAAATTTCCTTTCCTATGATTCTCCCCTCCCACACTCTTTCCACTTTGCCTCTAGTGTCCATAACAGTTTTTAATGCTTTTATGTTTTCTAGTCGTTCAGTCACTACCATAGAGTGCAGACAGGCGGTATATGTTAAGTGGAGACATACAATGTCTCTCTTTCACAGTCTGACTTGCTTCACTCAGCAACAAATCTCCCATATTTGTTCACTTTCTATCAAATTCCAGGGCCTTGTTTTTTACGGCTGAGTAGTATTCCATGGAAGTATTCTAAGTAAGGAATATGATGTGAATGATTACGTAAAGCCATGTAGGAAGAGGAGTCAGTCAGTTGATATAATCGCAAATCAAGGTGCACAGAGTTGGAATGGAAAGTACACTGGAATAAGAGTAGAAAACTTTGAATGATAGGCTGACACATCTGACTTTTCTTTTTTTCTAACAATGGGGACAATATTTTGTTTTGGAGCCAGAAAATCAGAGCTGATTAAAAATATTGCAAAAGAAAAAAAACTTAGCTTAAAATGATAGAACTTTGAGCCAGATGGTGGTGCAGTGGTGGAATAATACTCTGTGATGCTGAACCCACATGGGAAGGTTCAAGGTTCCCATCCTGAGGCTTGCCTTTAGGTGTCAGGCTTGTGTATGTGCTCATAATCTGGGTTGGCTGAGCCTTGGGGAGGATTATGGCTTGAAGATCCTGTTGGGAGTGCCTATCTCTCTCTCATGGAAAAAAATAAATAAATGAAATAATAGGATCTCAGACCTGGAAATGTCCTATACTAACATTTGACTTTTGTGATTGGAAAAAAATGCACACTGTGTGTGCACATATACCCCAAATTAATCTATGCTTGTTAAAGAATATCTTCTTGTTAAAGAATATTGAAAAAGTCTCCATACTCCCACTTGATTTCTGTAAACCAACTGTGACCTCATGTTTTTTTTCTTCTTGCTAAGTTACAGCCAATCATGGCAGTTATGCTTCAGTTAATCACAGGCATTCTGCCTCTTAAACTGTGTGAAGGCAGACAACTTCAGAATGTAACCAACCCAAATTGTTTCCCTACCTCATTTCTTCACTTTCATTTTTGTATGTCACTTTTCTGTTCCTGTACACATCACTTTCCTTTTCTGGAACTTAAATATCTTGTGAGCATGAGGCTACCTGGAGTTGTCCAGAAGTTCAGGGACAACCACCCAATTTGAATTGTGTTAAAATTTGCTCAATTATACTCCACTCAATTTAACTGGCTGGATTTTTCCTTTTACATTTTGAACTAGAAAAGTGATTTGTATTGTTATATAGTGTCTATAATTTTATAGATTAAAAATGGTACTTGCTTTGGGACCAGCAGGTGGCATAATGGTTCAAGTGCTGGACTCCTACGTAGTCGACTATAGTTTGAATCCCAGACCCAACGACTTAAAACTCATTCTGGGTGCATGTGCACCCAAAATCCTGAGAGGATAATGAGGGGGAAGGGATTGTGGCATGGGCATTGCCCCTACAGAGTGATTTCTCACTTTTTGTCCCTCTGTCTCTCCAGTGAGCACACACGTCCTATAGCAAAAACCTCTCTCTTAAAAAAAAAGTACTTGCTTTAATTTATATAATCTTTGTTTATCTAACTAGATTATATATTTGTACATTGGCTATTTGTATTTGTGTGTCTGTTTGACCTGTCACTTTAAGTCCTTGTTCTATTTCCCATGAGAGTCTGTATCTTTTTTATTGCCCTATAAAAGTACTCTCTATATTCTGGGTGATAAACATTATGTTAACAGATTTCTTTATAAAGTACCATCCTTATATTTCTAAAATTAAATCCACTCAAGTAGGCTGTATTTCTCTTATGCACTGCTATATTCTACTTCCACACTAATGAAAGGCTTAATTGACCCTTCTCTCCATTTCAGGTTTTCCCAAGGGGGAAGAGTTAAAAAAAGTATGCATTCCCTAGCTTCTAACCTGAGGTGTTAGCCCACTTATGCAGGATATGCAAATAAAGTGAGGAAGACCTGTTTTACCTCTTGAGCCCAATACTCACCTTGAAGTTCAAAAGAGACTAAGTTGGGAAGTGAAAAGGAAAAGATAACTTCTTCGAAGACTAAAGAACTTCATTGAAGGCTGTCATTGGCTTTTATGGCATTATTATTATTTTTTTCTTTCTCCATATCCAGCATGGAAGAGAGAATGAAGTGCTTTACTTTATCTCAAGCTAAGTGAGAGGGTTTAGTATCTGTCATCTCCCTAACAGTTTGGAAAAATGAAGGACTTTTTGGCACATTGTGTTTTACTAAAAAGACCATAGTACTATGTTCTTCCAGAACTTTACCAGTTGCAAGGAATGGAAGGAGTCTGTTGCTTTCCCATCATACTGGGTGGGATGTAACTCCTGACCATCATAGCAGAGTGGAAGGATGCTGTGTGACTTCCAAGTCTAGGTCATGAAAGGATACAGCCTCTTCCTAACTCCTATAACTCAGGATTCTTGTTTGGGAGAAGTAAGCCCTATACAATGAGCAAGTTCAACTTAGCCCTCTTGGGGAGGTGCTTAGAAAGGAAGCAAGACCCCAGCCAAGAGCTTTCATTAGCTGCCTGACAAGAGTGAACTACCTTTAGGTAATTCTCCTCCTAGCCTTTGGATCTTGCTACTAAGCCCCTCAGACTTAATGAAATAGTCTCCTTATGCCTGCCTGGGTTCCTGACTCAGAATCCTTGAGTATAATAAATGGTCATGTTGCATTGTAAGTTTTAGGGTAATTTGTTATGTAATCTTAGTAACTGGAAGAGAGGTACATTTGGTCCCACCCTTTTAAAGATGGAAGATGAAAGACTGAAGTCAGGGTTACAAGCTTGTGGTGATGCAAAGCATGCAGGGAAATAGATGAGAAAACTGTACATGCACCAGCAGCAAAA